>OX393581.1:16839787-17209467 GCA_947652605.1 Elmis aenea | reverse complement strand
CACATGAGCATTGGTACCAGTAGTACCTACTGTTTCATCAATTCTGGTCTTAGTAGTTTTCTTTACTTTTTACTTACTAAAAATAGTTTACACAATATTCCATACGGTAACATAACTTTGTTTATTCTCTTAGCTATTTCTTGTTCAATTTTCCAGTTTTCTTCAGCAATGACCTCAAATATGTCAACTGTTTTCTGAATTGTAATTTTCATCATGCACTATTTTCACATTTTCTATATCATTGCTATCACAATAATTTTTGTTTTCTTTAAATTTATTTTCAAGCCATATCTGTTTTAATTCCCTGTTGATTTTTCAATTCTGTTTTAGGATTCTTTCTTTTTCTTTCCAAACAGAACTGCATCATCTGCATAGATGAGTTCAGACATTCTAATTGATATTAATTTTCTATAACCTACGTGCACCTCTTCTGTTGTATGTTTTTTTTTTTTTTTTTTTTTTTTATAAGTCATCTAGTATCATTATGAACAGTTCTGGGCTTGTAATGCTTCCTTGTCCAACTCTCTTTGTTGTGTTGCCTCCTATTCTTATCACTTTTTCTGTTTTATGGTGCATACCATTGAGACTTAAAAATCATCAAATGAATATTAAAGAGGCACCTTAATCAAGCTAACAGAAAATGTGTCACCTAACAGTTAAGCAAACTGCATGCTGACGAAAACGCCGCCCGTTTTTTTACTGTACTTTCTGAATACACCTCGTATTTGCTTGCGGCCTGACATCGCACGATGTAAGTTTTAGTTGTGCAGCTCCTATTTTAATTATTTTAACACTCGCCAATAGTTATGAATAAAACTTGTTGCTCGCAAAACGATGTATTAATCGAGAGGAAATTATTGCTGTGAAGAATATTTTAATTGATTTAAACCGCTGCTTAATTAACTTCTCTAGATAATTAACCATATTCGAGAACAACATTCCTAATCTTAAATCATCCTTAGACAAATTTATGATAAACGAAATGTGCTGGTCACTGTAACTTTTTGCACGTGCATTGTGGTTCATATCAAAGGCGTTTTATGGTTGTTATTGTGTTTAATCGAGCCAAATGAACTGTTGTGTTAGCATGCCGCATTCTACTTAAACCTGAATCAGTGGTCGATGCTCATCTTTTCGCCCTAGGTTGCGAGGAACTTGTTTGTAAACATGTAAAACAATTGCAGGCCCCATTGTTTGTCTACCCGTCAGTTTATTACCTGTCTTACACCCCCGACATGCAGCCTGCCTATATTATTATGTGAACATATTGACCGTTTTTTATAGCTATAACTTATTCTGCATCGATGAGATATTTTTCAGTACGTATTGTTCTATAGTGGTAATACATAATAAATCATAAATTATTATAGAAAGCACAACATATTTTAAAACCTCTTAAGTTTTAATTTTTTCTGGGCTTAATTAAGTACAGCTAGGTTATTTAAGTAAAGTTTTCTTTTCGTTTTCAAAGGTCACTTTGATTAAACTTAATAAATACAATAATGTTGTAATAACTAACTTGTTTTTATAGATAAACCCAATAAACGATACATCAATGAAACGAGTAAAATAAATCTCTTCCAAAGGTGTTACAGCCAACTACAACCCGTATTTTAAATAGGAAAGTTGAAATTAAAACAAAAATGAATGAAGATAGGTTAACTCTTCACATCCCAGAGTCACCTGCAGGTGACATTATTTTACGATTTTTTAAAACGTGATTAAAAATAATTTTTGTTAATTTTTTCTTTATCAATGTCTACATTGATGTTTTGCGAGTTAGTCCAATTTAATGACAACATTATTTTGACGTTTTAACAAAGAACTGTTTATTTTACAACCATCGCGCATTAGTTGATGTCAAAGTTGCCGCCCGTGCTGTTTTGAATTATTGTAAAATGCATAAGCCGTAAGTTAAAACAAAATTTACATTTTATGGTATTAATTAGATGTTATTCTATATTTTAACCGAGGTTTACAAATATGGAATTTTTCTTGCAAGAGAAATATGCAGGTGAAGTGCATGCGTCACCTGAGAGTGACACCGGGCACAATGGCAACTTAAGTCCGTAGTGTTAACATTTGGAATTTTTTGTCATCTTTTATTTATTTTAAACTGACATTATATGAAATAGTTGAACAATTGGAGAGAGACAGCGTTAGTGGGGATCTAAAATGTGTGGAGATAGATTAAGGTAATCCATCTTAATTTTAAAAGGTCCAAGAATTTAGAGGCCATATTGGTTGATGAAGCATTGCCGAAAGAAAAGAAGACAGTCGTATGCGATAAGTAAATGGCTCTATAATATCACTTCTTTTTTGCCATTTGGAAGAAGAGGTGAAGATGAACAGTTAACCATAATGTAATATGTACTATGTTTAGGGTTGCCAATAGGTCTCTTTTAAAGAGAACATGTTCTCTTTTTTAAGAGAATATTTTTGTTCTCTTTCTTTTTTTATTATTTATATAAATGTCCTCTTTTTTAAATTTTGCTAATTAATAATTATTTAATAATGCACAAAAGATAAAGTTCCTCTCTAAATTTGAAAATACTTTTGAGTTTCATTCTGAAATACTAAAAATCTGTGAATTTTTTTTGCAATACCTGGCCAAAACGCGAACGTGGAGAGATTATTTTCCGTGATCGGCGGACAGTGGAATAAAGAGAGAAATAAACTTAAAATTTCCACTGTACACAGAATTTTAAAGGTAGTTTATAATTATAAGAACATTTCGTGTATTGATTTTTATAATGAAATAAAAGAAAATAATAAAATACTACACGAAATTAGTAGTGTGGATAAATACAAAAAAGATGAAAGTGAGGATGATGAATAAAAAATGACTACATTTAATTTTTAAATTTTTATGTGCAATTAGAATTTGTTTTTAAGTTACCAATCTCATATAATTATTGTAAAAAACGTGTATACGAATAAGTTTATAAAGAAAATAAATTTATTGAAAAAAATGTTCTCTTTTTTTGTACTCAACAGTTGGCAACCCTAACTATGTTGAGTGTTTTTAACTTTTGTTTACGGATGAAATTGTTAAATTTATTGTAGAAATTAATTATTATTATGCTACGGAAAGAAATCACGTGTTAAATGTCACCAAAGATGAATTTTGAGAATACATTTTAATTTTGCTTGTCATAGGATACATGACACCAAAGTAGGTACATGTGTGTGTGTTATTTTTTTCTAAATTTTTAATTATTAATATGCGTATTGAGTCGTGTTTTGTAAAAAAAATAAAAAAATAGCCAATTGCATTTGTTTCATAGCCTACAATAATGTACAGCATTAATGCGACTTAAAGAAGGAAATAGAAATAGAAACACTTGACATAATAAAAGCGATGTACGAAAAAAACAGTAAATATTGTAAGAACACAAAATGAAGAATCGGAAGAGTTTGAAACAAAAGAGGGCTTAAAATAAGTATGCGTGCTTAGCCCATTATCATTCTCAGTAGTCATTGATAGACTAATTAAAGAAGTAAAACAAAAATGAGACCGTTTCACCTAGGCAACTGGATAATGGAAAAAATTAACATAACGGAGCTAATGTTCGCAGACGACATGGTCTTAGTCGCGGAAACAGAAAAAAACCTGCAACATAATTTAGAAACTCTAAACCTGGAATTGGAAAAAATTAATATGAAAATAAATACCGAACAAACTAAAACTATGATCGTTACAACAGAAAACAAAGGGCATAGCATCACTTTAAATGGGCTTAGGTTAGAACAGGTAGAAAGCTTTAAATATTTAGGAGTGATCATAGAGAATAATGGAGGAATGGACAAGGAAATAAGCGAAAGGACAGGAAATGTGGGAAGAATATTTAACAGAATGTTTAAGAACAACATTTTTTTGGAAATAGAGAAGTCCCAAAAACAACAAAAGTAGAAGTGGT
This sequence comes from Elmis aenea, assembly GCA_947652605.1. Lineage (NCBI taxonomy): Eukaryota > Metazoa > Arthropoda > Insecta > Coleoptera > Elmidae > Elmis > Elmis aenea. Next base: position 17,205,547 of record OX393581.1, on the reverse strand, counting down.
CAAAAAGGTAGTAACTCCGGCACTTTTATACGGAAGTGAAACGTGGGCACTAACAAATAAAAATAGTAGCCGAGTGAATGCAGCTGAAATGAGATTTCTAAGAAAAATCCAAGGAAAAACAAAAAAAGAGAATCAGAAACGAAACATATAGAGAACAATTAAAGATAAAATCAGTTGAAACAAAAATACAGGAAAGGCAGCTGGGATGGTTGGGTCACATTTATAGGACGAAAGAAGAAAGGTTAACCAGAAGAGCATATGAAACAAGAACACAGGGAAAAAACAAACGAGGTAGACCAAGAAAAACCTGGCACGACGAAGTTAAAAAAGCAGCAGCGGATAGAAACATCAAATGGAAAGACATAAAAAGGCTAGCACAAGACACAAAAACATGGAAAAAAATCAGCACAACACAACAGTCCTACACCTAACAGTAGAAGGACTCATGACTAAATAAAATAAATAAATTAATGCGACTTGCATTGCCGTAGTGCTCAGTATCACCTGAGGGTGACACCTGATTTTTAGGAAAAACAGCAACACCAATAAAAAAAAAACTTAAGTCACCTCATTGTTAACAGCAAAAGATGCAAGAAAAACGATATTTAATAACGGCATCTCGCTTGCATTTTTTATGGGAATTGGAGGGTTCAATATACTAACGAGTTGTAAATCTACGCCTGATATAGTTCAAAAATATTTTTGGTGTGATTTCAAATAAGAAAGTTGTACGCAACAAATAAAAACATAATTTGTTTTTCTATTAATAGTGCAAAAACTATAAATTTTTTCACACAGTGGTTCTTAGGATATGCCAACAACAAACAATAGGGTGAAATTTCAAGATCGAGATTTTAAAGATAATCAAGAAATTGCAGAACAATTTAATAAATATTTTATAAATAGCATTAAAGACATTTGTGAAAGTATTGGAGTAACCAAGTTTGTCGAAACACCGATATTACAAACAAGTAAAGTATTTTCATTTAAACCAGTTACGCTAGACGACATTAGTAAAATAATGCAGAATATAAATGTTGGAGGTGGTACGGACGATGTATCTATACAGGTTATTCGAGATGTAGGTACTACCTCTGATTGGAAACATAATGATAGACATAATAAATGAATCACTACTGACCGGTGTTTTTCCCGAAAGTTGGAAAACGGCGTTAGTTGTGCCAATACCAAAAGTGAGACGAACCAAAAAATGCGAAGAATTTAGACCAATAAACATACTACCTAAATATGAACAAATTTTGGAGTCTGTTGTCAAACGACAAATATTACAGTTTATAGAAGACAACAAAATACTATCAGACGCTCAATTCGGCTTTAGAGCCAAACATTCATGTGGAACATCATTAAATCTTGTGCTAGCTGATTGGAAGCAGCAAATTGAAAACAACAAATACATTGTGGGGGTATTTTTAGACTTTAAAAGAGCATTTGAAACCATAGATAGAAATAGGCTGATTAAAAAACTGGAACAATATGGCACACAAGGAATCGAAAACAGGTGGTTTGAAAGTTATCTAACAACTCGCTATCAAAAAACTAAATTTATCAGTATAGAATCAGAAAAAATAATCAGCGCACTAGGTGTACCATAAGGTTCAGTTTTGGGTCCATTACTTTTTGTGCTGTACTTAAATGATTTGAAACACAATATAAAAAACTGTAGTGTAAATCTCTTTGCAGATGACACTTTAATCACACCTTCTGATAGCAACCTAGAGTCGGCTATTAATATAAATAATAACCTATACGTTTTATCAGAATGGTTAAAAGTTAACAAATTAAAATTAAATACAGACAAAAGCAAATTTATGATAATAGGAAACAGACCAATACCGAATGATGAATGATGTAAGCATTAAAGTTAAAATAGATAATGTAGAACTTGAATGTGTTTCGCAAATTAAATATCTTGGTGTTATGATTGACAATAAACTTAAATTAAACAGCAATGTGGATTACATTGTGAAAAAAGTTCCGAAAAAAATTAGTTTTTTGGGTAGATTAACAAACAAACTTAGCCTATCAGCAAAAATTACAGTATATAGGTCACTAATCGCTCCACACTTCGATTACTGCGCGAACGAAGGCGAGTTACATAAATTGCAGAAACAACAAAACAGAGGAATGCGTGTTATTTTAAAATGCTCGAGATACACTAAAATAAGCGAAATGTTAAATACTTTAAAGTGGTTGAGTAGGTATACGGCAAAAAATTACGTTTAATTGCCTTTTTTTAATATACAAAGCAACTAATAATTTTTTACCATGTTACATGACTAAAAATTTAATACAAAACTGTAACATACACGAATAACAGACCAGGAACAAAGACGACTTTAGACTACCGAAATGAACGAAAACAAATACACAGAACGCCTTGTACTACAAAGGGCTTAAGATTTTTAATGAATTACCTGTGGAAATTAAACAAACATCTTCCATACCAAATTATAAAAAACTATGTTTAGAATATATGAAAAATAATGTTAAGATTTAATAGTTAAGAAAATATGTACAAATATGTAAACAGGATTAAGATAATGTAAAATTAGCTAAAAGCTGAATAAAGATTTCTTATTATTATTATCATTATTATTAATTCATAGGTAGATCATTTTGACCCTGCTAACCAACTTTGTATCTCTTACCGTTAACGAGAACCCATGCTGTACATTATTACTGGGACACCCTGTATAGCCTTTAGTTACTTTTAACGACTCATTTGATTACCTAGCTTCATATCCGATATTTTCGTTCTATTATGTTTATAAACGCCTTATAAAATGCTTTATTTAATAATGAGCAGTTTGTAATAAGAGGAGCACGATGAAATGGACTGTACAGTGAAAGTAATACGCAAACGAATGTATTTTAAGACCCTAAAATGTAGCAATAAAAGTTCAAAAAGCGTGGTGCTGCATTTTAAATAAGGCGTTCCCGACATATTGTTTCAGAGATATTGCTTGAGCCCGAGTTAATATTTTACATAACTAGCTCGACGAATATTAATAACGCCGCTCTGCATGTTGGGTTTATACGATGATCACAAATGTGAATGTGTGTTCTTTTGAAAGCCATTAATATTGCTTTTCTTCTTTCTGAGTTTAATGCGGTTTCGATTCATGTATTTTCTCTTAGTTTTCCGTTGAAATGATCACCTTCTACGGAGTAACGGATATTTTAGCTAATAATTTAGCGTAAATTTTATGATTTTCCGGTCTTTTTAACGCCACCATCGACAAAGTTTATGTACACGAGCACTTTCGTGGTTTAGCTAGTTGGCGCATTGTGGAGTGAATTACGGACCGGTTGTAATAATTCTAGTGTAACATGTTAATCCCCTTAGAAGTTTTCACACCATCTACATGAGGAAAAGTAAAACCCTAACTGTAGGGATTTAACGCCAAAAGTTTTTGGTACGTGGTACTAAAATATTTGTGAAAACCATATTCCATGTACTTTGTACCTGCTTTTAACTGTTAAGTAATGTTAAAGTACAAGGTATTTCACCCTAAACAAACTATAAAAATTCTTTGTGGTCAATAATCTAAACGATCTACAATTAATATTAACTACACAGTGTTTAGTTTTTGCGCACTTTGTTACTTTAGAAGTATCTGTCTATATATTTCGCATTTTTCGATGTCTAAATCTTTTAGTACAATTTAACGACTGTTTTAATAGAGTGGCTGTTAACAAAAAGCACAAAATACTTACAGTGTAAAATAAATATAATAATGTGGTCTAAATGTTAATGAATTTTAGTTACCTCTTGATAAAACTTAACAGAAATTGTGGAATCTCTTTAGTAAAATATGGGCTGTTGGCAGTGTATTAAACATAGTGTGGTAAGTACTTTGTGACATTGAGAATTACAACCCTAGTAGGCCTAAATCTTGCAATTACATCTGTACGTCCAATTTCTGCGTACCTCTACCACAGAGTAATGCGTCTGCAAGCTGTTTCCCGCTGTAGAATTATTCTGTGTCCTAACGGCATGCTCAATTGGCTTTTAAAGATAAATGAGCAGTAGTTTAGGTTAGCTGGAGTAGTCAATCTATTTCGTAGGTTGAATAATTAATTCTTAGACTTCTCCATCCAAAGCTAAGTTTATTATACTTGTACTTAATGTTTGTGTATCGTTGGATATGATAAAAATAAAGAACACTATTTTATTGACTCACTTTATAAAGACTACCTTATTTTTATGTTTACATTCCCAAAACTTTATATTCAATGATTTTGGTGGACTTTTGTAGAATATTATTTCTTGTAATTTAAAAAAACTCAACTGTTTTTCATTGCGCTTTTGTTATTCGAAAAAATAGTCTTATGGTGAAAAATTAAGTACCAAACAACTTTTATTCAAAACATTTTTCCCTAAAGTGCATATTTACTGAGATATATAGCATATTCCATACCTTTTGGACACACTGTATATAAATTATCCTCCTAGAGATTATCACTAAGTGGAATTTCCTTTTTTTTTTAAATAGCCCTAACATATGTTAATAAATGGTTTAAAACTGTACACATTGACATTAAAATACATTCAAAACTTTTGTTTCCCAAGAAGGCGTTATTTAACCTGTTGTTAATGGCACCAGAATTAAAAAAATATGACTAGAGCAAAGTCGGCAACCTTTTCAATAAGAAGGGCATCCTGAATAGCTAGCTTGTGGCAAACGACACTTTACGTTGAATTTTCCAAGCTAATAGTGCGACATAGAATGCATTATTCGGAAAGTGGTGGATATACCAATTATTTTACATTTTACGTTAGTGGCGAACACTTTAAAAATGCTTCGCGGGAACCCGGGTGCTCGAGAGCACCACGCTGCCGACCACTGGACTAAAGCGTTTCTAGGCCATGTTTACGTTATAAAATTAATAGCACGGTGTAAATTATATTAATAGACTGCATCAAAAAATAGAAATATTTTTGCCGTTGAAAAACCAGTGATAAACTACAAAATAAATAATAATTAAATGCGTAGCTTTTGAAAACCTTTCGCGTAAGACCAGAGTACGCATAGCACATTTTGGTAAACACTGTTCTAGCATATGTTAACAAAAACAACAAATAAATTGTAGAAACTTCGACAAAGCAAATCTTGCAAAATGCACTTTATTGTGCGGTTACCGAGCGGCTCCAGTTTATCTATATGCGAAGTGTTAACAACACTTTTAACTGAAGTTAAACGACCATTTACATCATATATATGTATATTACCATTAATCACGACACACAATTAATACCCACGCATGCAACAGTGGAGATTTGCCATTTCTAATGGCTCGTATTCATGTCAAATCTCGCCATGTGACATTCAATTGTCTTTTACTGACACGATTTTACGACCACCCAGCGTCACTCATTTAGTGGTATAAATACGAGCGCAATCAACGAAATACTACCTGTTCATTAGAGGTTAAACAAAATTTGAGTTAATTCAGACGGAATGACATTAAAAGGTGATTAAAGTTTGAAATAATAATAAACACGTAATTGCACGCGTTTAAAACAGACAGGAATCGTATGCCGCGTTCAACAGAATTATGGAGCTTAATTTTTATTACTTATAAAGACATTTTTTATAAACACACATTAAACGTTAAGTAAAAACTACTCGAATTATAACAGGAAGAATTTGGTTATAAAATAAAAACGGCTTACAAGGAAAACCAGAAACTGTCCTTTGGAGTCTTATGTAATATGAGAAAAAATATAACAGAAACCATAAAAAATATCAAAGATAAAGAAAGAAAAATAATAACAGAAGAAGGAAAGATCATGGAAAGATGGCGACAATATTTATAAGCTCTCTTAAAAGGACAAGATGCGGAAAGCAATGCGAAAATACCAGAATACAACGTCCAGGAGAAAGAAGAAACAGAAGAAGAAATAAGTACAAAAGAAATAAAAGAAGAACTAAATAAAATGAAAACAGGAAAAGCGCCAGGGCATGATCAAATAACAGCGGATATTATAAAGGCTCAATCGTAGTTTGCTTTACTGGAACCCTTAAACCTATTTAATAAAGTATACAACGAAGGAAAGACGCCAAAGGATTGGAGGATGGTGATTATAACACCTATATATAAAAATGGGGACAGTAAAGACTGCAAAAACTACAGAGGTATCACACTTATTAGTGCAGTAGCAAAATTATATGAAAAAGTACTGGAGAAGAGACTAAGGATGCAGATGGAAATGCACTAGAAGAAAGTCAAATGGGTCTTAGACCAAATCGTGGAGTAAATGATAGTTTATTCATTCGGCAGATAGCGGAAAAAGCCATGATGGACGGAAGGGATGTACATATCTGTTTTGTCATTTGTCATTTGAAACTAAAAGAGAAGTGAGACAAGGCCGGATTTAAAGCCATCTACTATTTTCACTAGTCCTAAATGATGCCATACAAGAAGCGAAGAAGAAAGTAAAAAAATACGAAGTGAGATATTGGAACATGGAAAAAATAGCTGTACCTATCAGAAGTTTGCTATGCAGATGACATGGTAATATTTACGAAGGATGGAAAATCGCTAAAAGGAAATCTGGTTATATTTGGAACAAAACTTGAGAAATTTGCGATGAAAATAAACCAAAGGAAGACGGAAACAGTGATTATAGAAAAAAATTCACAACACAATATGGAGCTGAATGGAAAAAATCTAACACAAGCACAAAAATTTAAATATTTAGGATCGATGATAACAGAAGATGAAAAAATCGATGAAGAAGTCGGCGAATGAAGAATAAAAGGAGGAAGACTATTCAATAGTATTAAGAACACATTCCTAGGGAAAACAAAGATCCCGAAAGAAATAAAAATGGAAATACATAAAAAATTAGTCACCCCTATGCTAAAATATGCCTGGGAGACATTGACCACAACAGAATAACGCAAAAAGGCTTTGGAAGCAACCAAGATGCGATTCCTGAGAAAAATAGAATATAAAACGAAATTGGACAAAATTAGAAACACAACACAGAGAAAATTTAAAAGTGAAACCAATAAGAAATAAAATAAAAGAAGGAATACTACAATGGTTCGGACATGTAAAACGAATGGACAACATAAGGTTAACAAAAAAAAATGTTTGAAGCAAGAAGTACCAAAAAGAAAACGAGAGGCAGACAAAGAAAAATGTGGCAGGGTGGAGTAAAACAAGCAGTGGACAGTAGAGAAATAAAGTGGGAGGACGTAGGGAATAAGACTTAAAAGAGGAGAGAATGGAGGAAGATATGGAAGACGCCAACAAAGGAAAAATGAAAACTCAACTCCCTCACAATGCCTTACACCCGTGAGGGTAGATAGGCCATGGATTAAGTAAGATATTTTTTATAAACACACATTAAACATAAAGTAAAAATATACTCAAATTATAACAAGACAAAAACAATAGGCAACATAGTTTTGACTGCGATGTCCTGTATAAGTAGTATTTAATGCTGTCCTTAAATTTCCCATATTCGTTGGGCAAGTGTATTTTCCAAGGTTAAATTTAAATGACAACCAACTGAATATTTGGCCATAAAAATTCAATACTTTTAAAAATATTTCTATTTGTGAATACTTCACCACGAAAATATTTACATAAACTGGCTGCATAAACCAGGCACATCTCTCCTGAAAATATCGAAGTACTAAATCAGTTTTTAGGAAAGTTTGACTTAAAGATTGTATCATTTAAATGACGCAAATGGAGCTTGCAACTTCCTTGGGAAAGGTTTATGGGTTCTTCATCGATAAAACTTTTAAAACCTCTAGTTACTGCAACGATGTTCTATTGTTTAGAAATAAATTAAGCTGGCAGTCGAAATTACTTTCTAAACGACTGGATTTATTTATATCTTATTTGTATTCCAATAAAAAGCAATCTAGATAAAAGCGTACGATAATCACCAGAGGGGGACAGCATATGTAAATAGAATTCATATAACAAGGCTCGTTATATGTTAATCGGTTGTAAGTAAAAAGCAATTTGCCAACGACTTTAAGAAGCTTAAAGACCAATAAACATAAGGTATTAAAATAAGTGCGGCCATGGTAGGGCATTAAATGTATGTTAGATATTGATTATAACGCTGCCATGAAAAGTTTAAAAATTGAAGAAGCGCGTTTCAGCTTAGAAGCTAGCCAGGACCGGCTTCGGAAAAAATAAAAGTTGATGTACTCAAAATAGTATTATCAGTAGGTCTTGGTGCCTAGGTGGGCATGGTTTTAGCAGATCGCCGAATAAAGGTGCATGAAATAAAGGAAACTGTTGGCATCTTTCATGTACCAGTAGTTCATATTTTAAATGATGAATTGGGTTTAAAATTTTTTTTTGCTAGATGGGTGCCGCAATTGCTCAATTCAGAACAAAAACGCATTAACCTCAGTCAATAATTTGGATGTGCTTAGGAGGAATTCAATGTATTTTAAAAGACGATTTGTGACTATGGATGAGACATGGATTCACCACTACATACCGGAAACGAAAATACAATCTAAACAGTGGATTGGACATGGTGAGCCGGTTCCAAAGAAGGCCATTCAATCGGCCGGAAAGGCGATGATGTCAGTATTTTGGGATTCCAAAGGAATCCTGCTCATTGATTATTTTGAAAAAAGACAAACCGTTTCCGGTCAATATTACGCAACACTCTTGGACAAGCTAAAAGCTTCAATTCAGGAAAAAGTGTAGTTTCACCAAGGCAATGCATTCGAGTGCAATCGTGAGGCAAAAATTTGCAGAATTGAGGTTCGATGTCCTTCCGCATACACCGTATTCACCTGACTTGGCTCCTTCGGACTTCCGTTTGTTCCGGAACTCAAAAAATGTTTGCCTGGAAAGAGATTTCGGTCCAATGAAGAGGTAATTGAGGCTGCAAACGACTATTTTGGAAACCTCGAAAAAAGTTACTTCCGTGAGGAAATCGAATCACTAGAGAGACGTTGGACCAAGTGTGTTGAACTTTAACGGTAGCTATTATGTTAAAAAATAAAATATAACAAACATTATTAATCTTCTTTTGTTTTCATTGTCATTTCTAAAATATTTCAATTAACCTCGTAGTACAATAAAATAATTTAGACTACCGAAAATCCACATTATTATTGCTCAGCTTTACCATCATTTTTGATACCTCGTCTTCTTAATCTTGCACTTTTTACTGTTAGGTGTACGGCTGATATATGCATGGCCATGACAATGGATATTTTTATGCTTGTCCTTTCATCTTCTCTTGTATTTAGCAAAATCTTTAACCCTACTCTACTCGATAGCCCTTAGTAGCATCTTCAGTTTCCTCCTTATTCTAGATCTTTTTGCCCTAGTTTGCTCAACAGACTTTTTGGGAATCCAATGTTCTCCCAGTTATGCTTCGACCATATTAGGCATCTTGGGTGTTGTGCTAAATTCTATGGCTATGACATTCTTTCCATATTTCTGATTTCTCTCCTTTGTGTTTTCGCTAACTTTTTTTAATAGTTTATACATTCATACCTTTAATCTGGATATTTATAATTTTTTATTGGTTTATTGTTCTCATCCTCCCGTAAAAACATGACTAAACAGTCAATGATAAATATCTTTTTTGATTTAGGCTATTAAAACTCTAATACAGTATATTATTTGAACCGAATTCATAACAACATTTAAAAGAAAAATATATAATAATCCATATGTTCTGCTAACAAACGTTATTTACATTTTCTAAAAAATTTTGTTTGTTCGATTGTTTTACCTCACTGATACAAAAGGATCACAATACTGTTGCATTATTCTTTACATTGTAATAACCTTAAAAACAAAAAAGGTTAATCTATACCTACCACCTACACAATATTGATCTGCATAGTAGTTGCCCGCGGTTGTTTACTGTTATATTAATTATATTATGTCTCTATTTTCTGAATCATTTTTAAACACCACAGAATTGAAATATTGATTGTGTTAATTGTATCGAAAGTATTACAAAAATTTCGCCCAGTTTTTGTTTGGTATTTTAATCAAGTTTTAATCAGAATATTGCTTGAAAGTTAAAGAATGTTAATATTACTAAGATGTGGTCTTAATTTAGCCATTTATTAAATAAAAAAATGTATTATGTTAATAGATGAAAGTGTACTTAACACTAAAAGTAGATTAATATATAAAACATATTTTTAAGCCCAAAAAGTTTCCTTTTATTTATTATATGTTCTTGGCTTTGTTGTTTAATTTCATGCTGTTCGCGATTATAACTCAGAACACATTACGTTTTGGTTGCCATAGCGTCTCATACCTTTTTTTTTATTAAAGCAAGAAACTTTTTTATACTTAAAATTAAGCAATATGCGGCAAGGATTGATGCATATGTTTTAAAAACAAGCAATTGTTTTGTTTATAAATGTTACAGTTTTATTGTATAGCGCTTGCTCAATTTAATTATATAGGGACAGGAAAAATTACAAAACATATCCATACGTTGGGCGCGGAGCCACTCGCGAGTTGGCATACGGCTCGGGAGCTTTCCCGGGGAGCTTCGTTGGGTTCACAAACAATTTTTTCCGACTCCTCAAGCGATGAGTATCTGGTAGAGATAGTTGGCACAAAATTTGACTAAATTACTTGCTTTTTGATAGATTTATTATTAAATTTTATCTGCTCTGATGTTAATGAAGTAATTTGCGAATCTTGAATGCGGCTTTCGATAACTGTTACCTCAGGTATATTGTATTTCATCAGTACATCTTACTAGCGATTCTGTATCCCCCTCGGGGCTCCTTCACCGCTAGATTCCGCTTTGCGTGTAGAATTCTCTTTGCGCGAAAATTCTCTTTGCGCAAAAAATTACCTTTCGTTTGGTGCACTTTCCTTGTCTCTATGTTCCCGAGATATATCGATTATAACTAAGCTGGTCGATGAACAATCGATTGGCTCAAATTTTTATTTAAAACACTTGTTATTGTTCTTTGAAACATAATATATCATTATTCGTACAACTCGCGCTGCGCGCTCGTACCCAACGGTTCTGTTAGACCATTAAGTTTAAAATAGTCTTGAAGCGTAATAATGTTGGTGCAAGTCCTATGTGTCTAAGCGGTCTCGTTCCCGAGTAATATCGATTACAGCCAGGCGGGTCTGCGTTTACTTTTTTTTATTAGTCTCAGTTGTACTAATTTTAACGCCATGTGTTAAGCGTTTTAAATACATTCTCTGCCAATAATTAGACCTTTTCGATAGTTGTATAAACAGCAGGCGTCGCTTACTCGCTTGTCGCCTGAAGCCGGCCCTGACCGTAAACGTCTGAACATAAAGAATAGTAAATCAAGTGCACGTTGGACCCATAAATTGGTGGCTATGAAAGCACTCCTATTCTTTACGTTACGGTGAATGTATAAACGGTCCACGGTCCATGCAAAACTAAATGTTTCAACACGCTTTGATGAGAGGTATGGAGTAATGCGGGCGTCTTATAACTAGTTTAGAACAATGCTGGGATGGGCTATCGCTTTAATTGTTTTATGCTCCATAGTTTTACCAACACGCATTTGTCTTGCACGTTTCGTAATATTTATTAATCCCTTTTTGAGCTAAGACGGATTTACGGAAATTTTATTAGTGGGATAATAAATTAACCCGAAATAATCAGATAAAGGTTGTCCGGAAATTCCTGCGTTATTAAACATTTTACATATTTTACCTGCTGCGTACCGGACATTCTTTTTGTTAAGGAAGCTCTAAGACGTTAAATGTACAAATGTTTTGACACCTTATAAACTTAATAATTGACAAGTCATTGTGGTCGTTGGTTCCTCGAAGATAGGCTTTCGTTTGTATTCTGTATGGATAACAATCGCATTTGGTTTTATGGTGCCGCGTTATGTGGCACGAAATTGATATTTTCCTAGATAGATGAGCGCGATTTGTGCATTATATCAAGTAATTTGATCAGCCTTTCGTGGAAAACAAACCCGCCGATTTATTAGATCCACAATAATAACGATGACGTTATATCTTACAAATTGTTGAGAGAAATCTCGGCCGGCGTCCGCACAGCTCAAGTTTAATTCTGGCTAACGTTCTGCTCCAACATCGATAAATATTCCATTAAATTTAAACCGAATTTCGCTTTCAACGATGCTCTAATAAAATGGTTTATATAATTTTGTGTTTGTGAAGGACAGTGAGCGTTGAAAAAGTTTTTAATGTTAAAAGTTTTAATTGGCTCAAAGCTGTAAAAATAAAAATGGAATTGGGATTTAAAAAGAGGCGTCTTTATGTTACTTCTCATAAAAACGACTCTCTACACCAGATATTAAAAAGAAAATGTAATCACAGTTTTAAAACATATCCCGACATTTACTTACACAGCATTTATGTTTCTGATTACGTCGTACCTATGAAGTATCAGTTTGACTTTGCAGTAAATTGTATGTGTGTCTGTGTGTAATTGTGTGTGTAAAAGTGTAGTTCTATGATTTTTTAAATTAATGTTAGTGTCAGTGTGGTGGTGTCGCTATGAAAATGAAATGATTAATTAATACTTTATACCTAACAATTATTGTCATTTAGTTCGTTAACATTAACTTTCGTTCTATAATATAATTTTAAATTCGTAGAAAAAATAGCATTTACGACGAGATTAAATCAGTTTTTTTTCGTTCGGGAGATTTTCTCACTAGCCGCTTTGCGGCTCGTGGACAAATCACACATCACGAAAAAAACTGGACTTTCATCTCCTGTTGTAAAATATACCTATTACATAATTTTGAAAATTTTGATTTTACTTAATGATTTCGTCAATCAAAATTTCACAAAAAAAAGTCCTATAAAAATGTATTCCTATGTTAAAAGGCATTTTTAAACAAGCAATTTATCCGCTTTGTGTGATTTTAGATTGACGTACAATTGCAAGTCTGTTAATTAGTTGCCATTAGAAAGAAACATTAACTAAAGGTACGCGATTTATAATTTCAATCAATAAATGAAACGTAAATAATAGTTTCTGAAATCTGACTTATTTAGAAACAGAGTTGCTACATTTAGAAAAATCTACACCAAACAAATAACGAAAAAAGTCGGCTTTTAATTATTTTTCAAAAAGTTTTTAACAAAACATGAAAAATCAACTACTAGATTTTATTCTATTAAATTAGGTTTTCACACATTTCTCAAAGCATATTATTAAATTTTTACATTCCTTGTAGTGGTAACTTTTCCCGGATATTTTTTGTTCCCGAGAAACAAGAAATTTAACATAAATATTCCTGGGAATCCCGGGAAATTTAAAAAAGTTAAATTAGAAGGAAAAATTCAACAAAATTTGAGAAAAAGTAAAATAAATCTGTTTTATTAAATTTAATTCAAAATTAAAAAACATACACTAAATTATAATTAACAAAAGGAAAAATGTACATATTTGTATTTTATTTGTTTAAAAAATAACATTTTAAGAACGACAGACAGTCGATGGATAAGCCGCTACCAACCTAAACTACACGTAACACACACGACTGCAGAGTAGCGGCTCAGACAAAACGATTTTGGTGACTTTTATACAGTAACGCAATATCACACTCAAATGCGTTTCATAATCAAAATGCTTAATTGTTTTGTAAAATAATCTTCTGTTGACACGCATTACTGTTCATATTAAAATACATACATTTGTAGGGGATTTCAATTTGGGACTTCGTAACAAGTGGCCGTATACGAGGTATTAGTGTAGTTGTTATTAATTTTTTTACCGGAAAAAACGCGAATTCGCACATAACCCATTAATTGCTTGCATGTAGGTATTGAAATCATAAACATAATGTATATCACAGCATATCTAGTGTTTTCGATTTCTCGATAGTTTTCATTTCCCGAGAAAAAAAGTTTATTTTTCGAGAAATCTCGACAATTATATAATATAGACATGACATTTGCTCGCTTAGCTTCACTTAGATGTTATTATTTGATAGGTCAACAATGAAATATCACTCTTCAATACTTAATTCATACGTTTATTTATTGTTTTACTAACCCAAAATACTATTTATATGCAGATAAAAAAAAAATATCGCACAACAAAATTTAATGCGATAGCGATATTATGGATGTTAAGAATTCAAAATAAAGTTCAAGGCTAGAATTATGTTTCTAAAGGAAGAAAAATAAAAGTCGTAGACGGAGAAATCCGTAAAAACAGTAATAAAAAAAATATTCACAATATATTGATAGTGGGGTCACTCAATGCCCCCGCCTGGTACTTTAAGGGTTAATAGTCTGATTTGTCAGTATCACCAGGTTTCCCTTCTTTTACACTTTATCGATTCATTTAACTGTTCTAAAAGAGACAATTCTTCATTTCCATTGATTGAAACTTCCTCAATATTAAACTGTTGATAACTACCAGATAGTGTATTCAAGATTTCTTTAGCAAGTTTGGAAAACAATAATTTTGATATAGGTTCCCAGAAAATAAATTCCAGGAGAAATGAGAAAAACCAATTTTAATTTTTCATTGAGAAATTCTCGAAAATAAATTCTTGAGAAGAAACACACAAGTAAATCGTAAAATATTAAAAGTAGACCACAAATTTATCAAGAACTTCTATAAAATCACCTTTAACATGGAAAAATTTGCAACAAACTTTTAATTCTGTGTTGGCGTGTTTTGCGTATAAAAATTAATTGTAGTTTAGGTTAAGGAAGGTGTTTTAAGATAAATAAAGATTAAAAATAGCAGGGGTTTGGAGCAGTCCAAATTTTAGTTGCTCCGCTCCAGCTCCGCTCCCGCTCCGCTCCGCGCTCCAAATATTAATAAAATAAGTTTTTTTATTTAAAAATTTGTTTTTTTAAAACAAAGCTAAAATTTTATGAGGTATGTGGAAATGGACTAAAATTACAATATTTGACCCTAAGAAACAAGTGAAGTTAAATAAATAAACAAATTATTGATCTTCAAAAGTTAAAAAAAGAAAAAAAGTTCTTTAAAATTGTTCAAAATTCAAATACAAAATAATGAAAATTAATATTTTACATTATAATAATTTTACTTCAAAAAAATCTAATTTAGTTTATTTCTAATTTTATTAAATACTATACCCATGAGAATAATTTATTTAAAAAAAAATAATTGTAGTTTATAATAGTAAAGTGGAGCAGTGGAGCAATCAAAATTATTTGCTCCGCGCTCCAGCTCCGCGCTCCGCTCCAAACCCCTGGAAAAAAGGGCATGCCATCACTCAAATAAATTCAGAAGATACGATTATGGAGCATCTCACGTTTAAACCCGAACCTATTTGCCAAAACGTTTCAGTTTTATAGATTAGTACATTTTCAGAAACGACTAAGCATTTGAAATCTGAGATGTTTTGTTTTTATTTAACAAACGCAATTCGCGTGGGGTTTATCATACCACACGTGTCAGCCGCCAGTTCAAGAACTAGTTTAGTTTCCTTATAAGCATTTTGCTACTGCAAGAATATGAAAATTACAGTGTTGTTATATATTTAAATTTTCTCGTTGTGAAGCAGCATCTGTTTAATGCCCCCGAGGAATTAAAATTATTTTTCTTTCATTTGTACGTTTCTAAACAGTGCTTCTCGTAATATTTAAAGATAAATGTCTAACGGGTATTTATACATGGAACAAGATCTTTCATTTACTTTAGTTTATGTACATTCTGAGAAGTATATTTTTTTAAATCGACACATTTTTAGCGGCTTCATTATTCGGAGATAATGAATGTTATAAACGACGGCGCTTGCTGTAAGTTATTTATTTATGTATTATTTATTAAGTGCGGTTTACCGTTATCTGTATTTTTCCACCTTGCAGTATGAAGTATGAGGGATGAACAAGACTTGGTTGGCTTAGTATGCATTTTGTTGCTGAGTTATGGAACAGAAATGCTAAGCAGTCTGTCGCTGAGATAGATGTCTATCTGATTTAAATCCTTAATGTCAAGTGGTAGTACAGATAATGCATTTCAAATTTGTAAGAGGCTGCATCAACTGCAACATTTGTCATACACGAGTAGCTTGCATACAAATAGGAGCTCTTTGCACATTTATTCTGTGGAACTCACACAAACCACCGTGGATTTTATAAGCAAACTTCGCATGTAACACCAAATACCAGCTATAATATACGTTTAGAGATTAAGTACAAATAAAATGCTGAAAAAATATTAATGTTTTCTCCAAATTTTTGTATCTAAGGTATACAGGGTGGTGCTTTTTTCGATGCTCACCATTGCTATCTTGGAAACGGTAAGAGATACAAGGTCGGTTAAATTAGAGAAAAGTTGCACATTTTTATGACGATTAAGAATCTGAAAAGAAATCCTGGATATTTTAATTCGTTTTTGATTTATTACAAAAAAAACTGAAAAATGTGATTTTAGAAAAATATTAGTATTTTCCCTACCATTGACGCTATTTCATTTAAACTTGGTAACTTTATGTTTTTGACCGTCCTGGGTTTGATGACATCAACAGAAATTTCCTAGGCCTTCTAGATTTCAAGTTGCGATAGTCAACTTTTTTATTTCTTATGGCCACCATATTAGATTTTTACACTATCAGACAGACAAAAAAATTAGCTTTCCAGATTGGTAACCAACATACCTTTTTTCTTTCAAAAAACATGTTGAAATTTGAAAATTTGTGTAAATAATTAATAAAATCGAGAATGCTCTGAAAAACAACTAAAACTATGATATAAATAAAAGCTACAGAACATTTTATTGGTCTAATGATAACGAAATTAAGATTGTTGGAAACATATTTAGAAGAACAATTCAAAATCATCAGTAGTTTCAGCAAGAAGGAGCTGGTCCTCACAACGCCCGCATTGTAAAAGGATATTAATTTAGATGTACGCTTTCAAAATTCATGACTTGGTACGTTTGGTCCTGTTATTGGCCTCCGCGATCGCCATGTTTAACGCCTATGGATTACTTTTACATTGATGTTGTTTATGCAACCCTAACGGAAAATATTGAACTTCTTCGCCGTACAATCAAAAATGCTTTCCACTTTATTTCGAGACAAACTATCCTAAAGGCAGTGGACAAAATGAATTTGAGGACTAACCACTACATCATACATAACGGCACACACTTTAAACAATTTAAATAATTATTTATCTGGTGTTTTAAATTTATTGTCATTTCGTTATTTTATTAGACCTATAAAATGTTGTGTGACTTCTATTTATATTATAATTTCAATTGTTTTTCAGAACATTCACGATTTTATAGATTATTTATACAAAATTTAAAATTTCAACAAGTTTTTTGAAAGGAAAAAGGTATGTTGGTTACCAATCTGAAAAGCTAATTTTTTTGTCTGTCTGATGGTGTATAAATCCAATATGGCGGCCATAAGAAATAAAAAAGTTGACTATCGCAACTTGAAATCTAGAAAGCTTACAAAATTTCTGTTGACGTCATCAAACCCAGGACGTGACGTATCGGTGCGCAAAAACAAAACACTGTATAGTTAAAAATAATTTAAGGTTATGTAGTAAATTACCACAAACAACTTTTGTATAGAACTTTTTTTTGTTAAGTTGTCACGAGACGAGATATTGATCCGTTACGTTACTTTTTGGACACACTGTATAAATAATATACATAAACAACACGAAACAAACAATTTTTATTACACTGCAAAGTAATTCTATGCTTTGCAAAAATTTAAAAAGTAACGTTCATTTCATTTCAGATGCATGTTAGTACGATTCAAGCTGTTTTATATTCAGCTGGCGTATTACTGCTCTTTGAACAAAATTATAATTTCGCAGTAATTTCAAATGTATGAAGCGTAAAGGAATTTTTATCTGTCCGCATTTATTATGTCAGACTAGGTAAGCAAATTATATTATGTTTTCCATTTCAAACGCATCTGAAGTCGCCATACGTCTAGTAGAGGACAAATTTCTTCGCCAAAACCAAGCCATCCATCTCACACGCATTCCAATAGTTATATTACATGTATAGGTACACACATATTAATGGTAATAATATATGTGGTTGAAACCGTGAAAACGTTTTTTAGACTTTGTAGTCTGTGGCGGCGTGGTGATGCGGTTTTATTAGTTATGTTCAGGTGACCACTATTCATGTGTTTAATGAATGTCGGACGTAAGTTCCGCTTTAGATACATTTAACAACAAATTGAAATGCGGTTGAAGTTCCATCTGCGTTGGGCATGACACTGGCACACAAACGAATAACGGCGTATGTATTGATTATCGGAACATTTATCGCTCCAGTACGACGGATCTAATACATATAGAAGCCGTTATGTAAATTAAACAATTCCATAAGTTTTAATTGAAAACTAAAAACGAATAAGGAGAGATCAAATATTTAAAGAAGAAATTGAAATGGAGAAATTCCGCTCGATATAGCTAATTAGAAAACCAGGGCTTCGAACCGTAATTTTTTTCGTTTCTGTTTTCGTTCCGGTCCAATTAAAATAATATATATCGGTTTGGTTCCAGTTTTCGTTCCGGAAAAAATAACGGTTTTTTTCGGTTTTCGGTTCAGCTCCGAGTAATTACTTTTTTTTAATGCTTTTATTTGGTATAATAAGGTATAATAATTGGAAATAGAAGTATATAACATACCCATGATGATAATATAATTTATTAAACGAAACATATAGTACAGCGTCATTCAAAAAGTCTGCAACAAATGGAAAAAAAAATTATTTTTGATTTCTCAAAAACTTTTACTCCTGATAAAAGTTGGTGCATGGTCTAAAACTAATTTTAAGATAAAAAAAGTTTGATAAAAAGTCATAGGACACTAGATTTTAGCGATTTTTGAAATATTCGCACGAGTAAAGTGCCCTTATTTTAAGAGATCCAAAAATTTTTTTTAAAGAAAAAGTTATTTAATATCTCAAAATAAAGCTAGATTTAAATCATGACCGTCAAATTCCGATTTTAATTTTTTAAGACATTTCAACATTTAAAAAGTCTGCAACAAATGGAAAAGTTTTTTATTATTGATTTCTCAGAAAATTTTATTCCTAATAAAAGTTGGGGCATAGTCTAAAACTACTTTTAAGATGAAAAAAAAGTTAATAAAAAGTCATAGGACCCTAGATTTCAACGATTTTTGAAATATTCGCAAGAGTAGAGTGCTTAAAACTTCTTAAAAAGAAAAATTGGAATTTGACCGTCAAAGTTTAAATCTAGCCTTATTTTGAGATTACAAATGACTTTTTCCAATAAACATTTTTTGTATCTCTTAAAATAAGGGCACTTTCATTGAGCCGTATAATCCTAGAAATTATGGCTAACGCCAAGGCGTTGTTGTAGATCCATTTGTTGAGATGGATCAGTCCTCTTCTCTAATTTTCCTGGCTGCCTCCGTTATTTTCTTCCATTCTTTCCTGTCTTTGCATTTAGATTTCCAATCCCTTATTCCCAGTGCCTTTGCATCTTCCTCCAGGGCTTCTCTCCATCTTTTCCTTGGTCTACCTTTGTTTCTGGGCCAAATAGGAATCCATTCTGTTACCCTCCTGAGCATTGCGGTTGGTTTCCTTCGCATGATGTGACCTGCCCATCGTAGTCGCTGTACTTTGATGTGTCGAGTGATATTCTCTCCTCCGAGTTCCTCCTCTATTTCTTTGTTCCTTCTCAGTCTTACTTCTCCATCTCTTGTTACGTTAGGACCTAGTATTGCTCTCATTATTTTCTTCTCCACTATTTTTAATTCTTCCTCCTCTTTCTTATTTATTGCTACTGTTTCCATGGCATATGTTATGACGGGTCTTATCAGGGTTTTGTATATTTTTATTTTTGTTATTTTGCTCATTGTTTTGCTCTTTAGTAGGGTTTTGTTTCTGCCGTATGCTTAATTTCCCTTCAAAATTCTCTCCTTCGCTCTGTTCTTTCCAGCTTGTCCCACTGTGACGCCGAAGTAGTTGAAAGTATTAACTTCTTCGAAGGTGTATTCTTTTGTTTGTAGATCGTTCTGTAAGTGCATATTTTCTTTTCCTATCTTCATATATTTTGTTTTTTCTTCATTTATTTCCAGACCCAGCTTTTTGCTTCTTTGTCTAGTTGATCTATCGCTCTTATTAGGTCTTCTCTTCTATTCCCTATAATTGCTATATCGTCAGCATACGCTATTATTTGTATTTCAAAAATTGCTAAAATCTAGTGTCCTATGACTTTTTATTGAACTTCTTTTTATCTTAAAATTAGTTTTAGATCATGCACCGCCTTTTATTAGGGATAAAATTTTCTAAGAAATCAATAATAAAAAACTTTTCCATTTGTTGCAGACTTTTTGAACATGTACCGAACCGTAATAAACCGATATTTTTTTTTCGGTTCAGTTCCGGTTTTCATTCCGACAAAAATAACGGTTGTTTCCGGTTTTCGGTTTTCGGTTCAGTTCCGGTTCGAAGCCCTGTAGAAAACTCTCATTTCTGGAAAAAAAAGTTTTATGGCGAATAATTTAAATTCGTATTTTATTTCGCTTAAATGATCTGCAGAATTAATTACATCACCAGTAAAATTATAGAAGTTTTATGATTTTTGTACTTATAACATTAAAAAATTCTCTGCATTGGTTTCTTTAATTTATTTTAAAATTCTTGACTTAGTGAAGAATCCTTTACAAATAAGTAAATTTGAATTAAATAAAACTGACTGTAGTGCATAAGAAATGATAGATAAATTTTCTGTAATCACATCAATAATATGAAAAGCAAGCAATAATCCTTTCTTACAAAAATAATTGCATTACAAATTGTGACCTATCTAAATGTTATAATGAATGAAATTGCTGTTCAAAAGTTTATTATCCATTAAAAACTTATTTTATTTTAATTTAACTATCTAAGTTTTCTTAGATAAATTTATTAACAAAATATTAATTATTGTACTCATATACAGCTGTATGTTCGAACATAAAGAAAACCTTTAGAGATAATAGAAAGATTAAAAAAAAAAAGTTTACACGTTGGGACGCCACAAACATTTTTATTTAAAAGGGCGTATCGTATATCAAGTGTTAGGGATATCTTGGTTCTGTTTGTTGCAAAAACTTTGTTAATATTTGGTTCATCTTGATGTAGTAGTGACCTTTTTTAAAAAAAATTAAAGAAAATCCCATATTATGATATTTTATGCTGCACGCGCTTTCCAAAATTTGCGCGTTTTAAACTTATTTGACAGAGTTATTAAATCTAGTGAAGAACAATTTTTTGCACAGTGCAGTTCAGCCAATCAGAGCAAATAAAAATAACTGCCGAGATATAATTCTTTAAGATTACCCTTTATTTTTTATTCTGTTATAGGCACGCTCATTTTAGATGCATATTGTTAAGTTGCAAAATCAATTAAAACTATAGGAAACCAGACTACTGTGATATTTTTTTAAGTTTTCCTAAAGGAAACGGAAATGCTAACCAAATTGAACGCAAAAGTGAAGAATCTAACGTAGTTTTTGATTCAAAACAACTTTTATATTTAGCCTTTTCTCCTACAATAATCAGGGGACGCAATATTTGCAACCATTTAATTTTGCATAGTAATATCCTATGTACCTACGAAAACGACAATAAAAAATGTGCTACTGATATTAGGCCCAAAGACAAAACCTGCAATTTCACAAACAAATTTGTACATTTCTGGGTGAGTATTTTTGAAAGTAGAATGCCAATAGGAAATGAATGATTATTTTTTGACCAATATCTGTTAAAATATAACCTTTGGTTCAGTTTAATCATCAAAATGTCAACAGTTTCAAAAAATAGAATTGTATTTTGTCAGCAACGAAAAAATAATCCACTATTCGTGTTGCAACATTGTAAAACATTTTTCACGCAAAAATAAATATGTCAGCCAGGCAATCTTCATTAAAGCAAAAATAAATTAGTTTTGTTGTTTTTATGCACGTGTGTGGGATTTCTAAAATCGTTTCAATAGTCCAAGTAAAATGAAAATAAGTGTATTTATTACTTGTCACATTTCCGGTAATAATGTATCCACATTAAATATAGAATATCACAACGAGGCTGCATCTTCTGCTAAATGTGAGCAAACATCTAAATAAATCAAACGAAACGACACGAAATCTAGTAAGAAACTTGAAATAAAGCGCTATTGAAACAAAAACATAACTTTTTAAATTATACTTTGTCTCTAAGATTTATAGCCAATATAAAATGCATCAAGAATATGTTTGCGACATATTGAATGTATATACTGAACTATTTATAACCCAGATACTCACATACATCACTTAAAATTATTTTTATGACTTATTTACAGAACGGATTTGAAGTGTTTAGCTAATTGCAGTTAACTCCAAGTTTCCTACTTATTTACCGTTGAAGTATTTTCAAAGTTATTTTCTAACTACTCTCAACTTTCAAACTAACATCGGAAACATCTGCCTGTCACTGAACGAATCTTTATTACTGTTTTGCTGATAACTGTTAAAACAATCAATTACTTCGTTTTGTGATGGCAAAATGCAAGAAGTGCTAAATTTTATTACTAATTAAACTCATGATTGCGGCTATCTACCTACGTGTATTTTTATATCAAAGAGAATTTAAAAATTATGTATTTTTATCCATAAAACAAAAGACAAAGTTTCGTAAGTTATTCGTATATGAAAAGTTTTGTTTGGCAGGGATTTATATTTGATTTAATTCGGTTAATTGTCAAATATGTTTCACAGTTTGGTTTTAAGCAATTTAGGTACAAAAGTGTAAAAATTCTACACAAAAATAAGAAACCTATATCTATTATCTAATAATTCATTATTTTGTTGTAAAATTCGTGTACACAAATTTCTTCGCCCACAATTCTTCGCTTCCATAGTTCTTCGCCTACACCTACACAATTCTTCGCCACCACAATTCTTCGCCGCCACAATTTTTCGCCGCATACAAGCATATCACAAATTTTGTTTGTAAATGTGATCGTTTTTATTTATAACGTAATTTTTACAGATTATTTTACACTAGGTTAGGTTACGTCAGGTTAGGTTATATTAATTTAATTTTTATTCATACTTAGGGATTGTAAATTTACTGACTTTTTGAATTACCGGTAATTCGGTAAAACTGTCAATTAAAACCGGTTTACCGGTAAATCATATTATTATATATATTTATATTATATTGTTTCTTTTAAGATTTTTCCGGTTACTAACATTTTTAATGTAGTTTTCGGAGTTTATCCGCGTCTCCCCTATAGTGAGAGCCAATTTAAATATTACCCGGATAAACTCCGAAAACCATATTAAAAATAAATATATTTATATACATTTATTTATTATGGAACTGATTGAGATAGTTGAAGCCTAAACTATCCCAATTAGTTTCATACAATATATTAGTTAACAGCCATTAACGTATCTAATATATTTTTATGTAATATTAATATAACACAATATAAAATGACAATATATAATATATTAACTAAAAATATTACAACAAATATAATCCAGCATTACAACAAACACATGAAAAGAAAACTATTCTGACCATAAAATATAAAATGATTTAACATCCTAATATACCTATGTTGTCAAACTATTAACAATATTTTTTATTTTAAACTTTTCTTAAAAAATAACCACGTAGAAAATATAATTTATTTTAACTATCGTCTCCTAATTGCGACATAATTTTTGTACAAAATAATCCAGCCGCGGAAAAAGCTTTTTCGGATTCTACTACACTTGGTCGAGTAGTGAGTAAACAATCATATGCCATTTGTATGTTTTCCTCTAATTTTTTCTCTTTGAAAATACGTCATTTTTTTTCCGATTATTTGATTTAGATTTTTATCATGAATAGAAAGACATTGTAAAATTACCGGAATTACCGGTAAAAAACTGGCAAATTACCGGTAAAATTTGAAGAGCATTTTTTGCGATTTACCGGTAAACCCTATTCATACTGTTCTAACATAAACAAGATTAAAAATCACAACATACGCTATTTATGTAGCAATTCTTAAACATAATATTAAAAGAAGAAGTATTAATATACAAGAAACAACTTTAGGCTAATGTAAACTAATCTGTAAAAATTACGTTATAAATAAAAACAATCACATTTACAAATAAAATTTGTGATATGCTTGTATGCGGCGAAAAATTGTGGCGGAGAAAAATTGTGGCGGCGAAGAATTGTGTAGGCGAAGAATTGTGGACGAAGAATTGTGGGCGAAGAATTGTGGGCGAAGAATTGTGGGCGAAGAATTGTGGGAGAAGAATTGTGGGCAAAGAATTGTGGGTAAAGAATTGTAAGCGAAGAATTGTGAGCGAAAAATGTTTCTAGACCCAAAAATTTTGGGGTTTAAATCATGGATTAAAACAAAAAACTAAATAAACCAGGTTTGGGAATGGACCTGGTAATATTAAGAAATATCTATTTATGTACTAAAATTCAAATTGTGGGATGGAGTACGGGCTTCTATGTATTCCAGGCACGAGGAATTTTAACCCATATTGCCCCACCCCTCTCGACGGCCCTGCTGGAGATTAATCGATTATGGTGTACCTTTGGTCCTAACTAAACCTCTTTTATTTACCGTCTTAAAAAAAGCATTTAGTTACATGAAAAGCGATTTTGTTATTAGGTTGTAATTTTAGGTGATATTTTAATACAAGGTTTTACCAAGAACACCGATAGGTACTTAAAAAAAATAGTATGTTAAATTCTACTGCACTCGAAACTGGCTTTTGATCAACTAAAATTAAAGGATTTCAGCTGTAAATGCACCTTTTGGCCGGGTTTTAACGTAAAGCTAACAAACGTTAACAGTTGATGTTGATTTCGGGTCTTCATTCTTAACAGATTGCATTTAAACAATTTTGAAGTTAGTGTATAAGTTTTTGCTTAAACTGGCTTTACGGAGTTACAAAATAACCCTTCTGGACTTAGTAATCCATGCGACAAGACTTAAGATCCTGATGGCCACTAGCGGTGTCAAAAATATGTTAAAATGTAACCAAAAGATGATATTCTCTGGCAAAAAATATACTTTTTTAATCAGACAGTCTATTATAGCGAACCAGTTGTTTTTTAAAGTTAGACCTAAGTGGTTGATGGCTGTTCAAAGGCAACATGCACGGGATGAACGGACGTTTGATCGTAAAACAGCTCAAATGTAATAAAACGTGAAACTTATGTCTATAAATAATCACAAAAATAACATGCTCTGTTGAAAAATAATACGTGTGTATTTCCCACAATTCTACTGAAAATAGAAGACGATTCACGGCGGAAACCAAATTATATCTACTGTTGCACTTAACGACGTAATTACATATACTGCGATTAATTATAGAACATGAACAAAAATTATTAATGCATCTTACTTACGTTAATGCTTAACGCAAAGTAACGGGTTTCGACAAACATGATTTTTTGTCAAACACATTCTAGTATTCAAATGCTTTCGAATTTGTACCTGCTTAAGATTAAGTCGTTTTTCGTATTCTCTTTTAGTTTACCTCGCCTGTGATCCATAAATTCTTTTAAATAATAAATCGAGTAACTTAATACTCTTCCACATCGTAATATAAAGATGAGAAAGGTCAACTTGTATTATGCATAGAAATTCCATCAATCTTCCGTATTACCAAGAGAATTTCGGACCCTAATTTAAAAATTTTAATTTTCATCCTTGTGGAATTTTAATAAAAGCTTCGGTTTCTCAAACAGCACATTTGTGAGGTGATAAACCGAAAAGCTTCATTATGAAATAAAGTTCCCGTTGCCCTGTTTACTCATTGTCAACACTTAACTCATTTAAACAGTTAATAGTTTTATTCTTACCGCGTATTAATCTGATATATATTGGGTAAAATATTACTACCTATAAAATAAACATGATGCGGGCCAATGTAATTTCAAACAAACACGTCAGTTCATTCTTTGTTTCCATATATGGTTACTTCTACAGACGCTACTTGATAAATGACTGCATAAGGGTCATTTGTATACTGTAGACAACGGAACCTCCCAAAAATGTGGGGAGTAATGAATACCGTTATTAAATTATAAATTATAAACAATACATAAACATTTAACGTGCACTTGTCTTAGTAAATCCGACAGTTAACAATTAAGGATACAAACTAAACCGTTACGAATGGAATTAAAAATTATTACGACCCATATGATCTATCAACAGGTCATAAAATCTTAAATAACAAAATACATCAATACCATAATACTTCGATCGGTATTTAAGATAAGCTCATAATAAGAGAGCCTTAATTTAAACAGCATATTTTAAATGTCTGAGATATTACACATGATAATATTTGATAATTTGATTAGTAAATTGTTATTCATAGAGTAAATTGTCTTTAAAATTTTAAAAAGTTAAAACCATGGTCGGGCAGAAAAATAACCGACTCTCGATTCTTGCGTCAGTATTTTTTTAAACCGACTCCTACTCCCGACTCCTTTGATTTAAAAAAACGTAATTAGTAGATATATATATGTATCAGAGTGATTGATTGAGATCGGTACTTAAAAATATATAAAGAATGAAAAGGGTATGGATCTGAAATTTTTGTTATGACCATAATGGCATCTGATCTGTTTATTGAAGTACCGGAAGTTGACGTCTACTTTCTTATTTTAAATGCAATGGTCTATTTTTTATTGCGTATTTAGATTTAAAACATTTTTTTAAAAAGACTTTTATTAGCATTCCCTATACCTAAGTGCATAGTCATTTTTTAGATTTTTGGACTTCTTTGAAAATTTTTTGATTTTCATCGTGATGCTTAATATTATCTATCGCCGCCATTTTTGAAGAAAAAACGCTTAAATTTAGACCATGCCTATCAGAAACCTTGAAGTACATCCTGGAATTTTTGCAATCGCTGCATTACTTAGAGGGTGTCCAAAATTTAACTTTCTTTTAATACAACTTCAGACCACTAAAACTCTTTTTTTTTCAAATACAATGCCTAAACTTTTTTTATTTTCTAATGCAAAATTATGTTCTGCATCAATCTGTATTAGCGTTTCCTATACCTATCTGCAACAATTTTCGAGTTATTAATGATAAGAATAAGAGAAATTGCAACATTTTTAAATTGTCGGCCTTGGAAATGACAGCATATATTTTTAAGTACCGGTCTTAATCAATCACCCTGTATATACTACAGTGAAAGCCGGTTGTTTTTTCTTTTTCGTTCCTAAGTGTATTCTATAATGGCGAACAAAATTTATTTTGGTATGTTTACTAAATAATGAATAAAAAAAAACAAAATAGGGCCACAGCCAACTATGATTTCCATTTAAAAAAAGTTTTTGTTATAATTGGAAATCGAGAGAGCTATGAAAATTTCTTTAACATATTTAAAGTCTACGTAAAAATATCTATTAAAGTCAATTTTTATTTTTGTTTTAGCTCATATGCTTACGGAAATATTCAAGGTTGAAAAAATCGACCTTTTCCGTTTTTTTTTTTTTATTATTTCAAAAAGTTGATGACGTGGGTGAAATTTGAAAATGGCATCAGATTTTCCTTTAAATTCTTTACAAAGTTGCTAATTTAAACGTTTCTGTATCTTCAATATTAACGGAGTTACCCATACAACAAGTTAGAAAATTGGGCACCCTGTATACCTTGACCTTAAAAACCTTAAAACAAAGGCACTATCGGCTTTTGAAAATGTCAACACGGGCTAAGGTTTGGTTGAACTCAAAACTAACTCTGCCGTGTATCACACGAATCATGCGTTTTGTATTCTTGCGCTGTTAATAAACCCTATCCAGTCAAGTATTGTTTGCAGATAAAAGTTGGACGTTCACATACAAAACTAGTTTGTGTTACTTTAATCGTTTCCGTTTCCGTTAAAAAAAAATTGAATAACATCGTTATTTTGTTTCTGTTTTAAATTTTTCATCCTCGAAAGAAAAACTAAATCAAAGAAGAGTCGGGAGTCGGTAGTTTTTCCCACCCCAACTCCTCAAAAAAGCTACGCCTTCTTGACTCCCGACTCCGACTCCACATCCCTGGTTATAACTAAATAACGCTTTTTTATGTATTTTTTATCTTGTGTATGATAAATAATATCTGGAAAACAATAGCGTCCTAAAATTGTCGTACAAAATTTAGTTGTGCAGTGCAGAAGCTTTTTAATATTAACATATGCACTGTGGTGTTCAGTTTGATAAATTAGTACAAAGTAGGTACTAAAAGCACAATGTAATGAAACCAGCAAGGAGTGGACAAATGTAGAGAGGTTCCTACATACACACACGGCTCGCGCAAAGTAAAATGTAATTAACTATATCACATATAGAATTCCGTTTCATTTCGTTTTGCTTTAGGTGTGTGCTTCATTTAATGCATGTGAGGAGTGTAATTAAAGTGTCTTGTTTCCTCTACGAGTCTCACTACAGAGAGATGTATGCAAATGTGAATATCCATTACATATCCTTAAAAAATGTATTAGATAGTGCTTTAGAACAGTAAGCTCCATAAAAACTATAATTATACACTTGTACGATCACATAAATTGACGTAATATTATGCAAATAAGTAATAAAAGCTATATTACTTTTGATGACTTTTATTACTGAAATAGTTAAAAAAATTGATTGTATGTTATTACATTATTATTGCAGGAAATGTACTTTAAAATCATTATTATTTTACAAAGGTGATTTAATGAAAGAAATGAAACCAATCAGTTAAACAACAAAAACGATTATTATATTACAACAAAAAATAAATCTATGTAGAAATGTTTGTACAGTCTGGTCCAAATTCGATGGAATTACATGGGTATCTCACTTAATAGTCAAGACAGAAAAACGCTTAAATTACCAAAAACTTGCAGTTTTTTGAGACAAACTCAGAGCACTCCTTAAACAAATTCTTTCATTTCCAGTTTTTCTTGTTTTTTTTTCGTTTTCACAGCCTACTATTTGTTTCTCATCTTTAAAAAAATTATAAAACTTTTGTAACTTGCGTATTATTGAAAATAAATACATCACGCTCATATATTTGGAGAGGGAAAAAATCAGGAATTTAAATAGGCCAACTAAGGCTTCCATTTAAAAAAAGGTGAGTTTGTGTGATAACTTTTTAACGGCGAGCGTAAAAAAGTACCATGAAAATCTACATAAAAATATTCTTCATACATTTTTTCGATTATTAGGGACATAACTATAACAAAAACAGTTTTTTTTTAATAACTTGAAAACCAGAAATGTTGGAATATTTTTGAAAAATCTGCACATTTTTGGTAGATTAACCGTTTCTCTATCTTGAATATTAAGCGAGATATCCATGTAATCCCATCGAATTTGGACCACCCTGTACTCATAAGAACTGTTATCAATTAATTATATAACGGTTTTGAGTGTTAAATTCTACGTTAAATGATAATAAAATGACAAGTAAGTAATATACAGGGTATCACACAAAAAACGCCGCAAACTGTAACTCCGTTGTTTGTGGTCCGATTTTGGTGAACAAAAAACTTAATGAAATGGCTCCTCAAATACTATAAACTGAATTGGATTTCAACTTTTTTCAAGTTCAACTTAAATGTCAAACGATAGTAAATTTATTTTTTTCCAAAAGGCACCATCTATTTTTTTTTACTAAATCTGGTAGACATTTTTTTCTGAATTCAATGATGTCAATCATAAGTTAATTTAAGTGCTAAACTAATAAGAAATAAAAAATAAAAGTTTCACTGAAACAGGTTAGGTTTCACAAAATTTTCAAGCGTGCCGTGGAAACAAAAAAATCTTAATCAACAAATATCATTTAAATACCACACTGACGTTTAAATGACATTTGTTGATAAAGATTTTTTTTGCGAATATTTCAAAAATCGCTAAAATCTAGTGTCCTATGACTTTTTGTTAAACTTTTTGTATCTTAATATTAGTTGTAAACCATGCACCAACTTTTATTAAGACTAAAATTTCCTAGAAATCAATAATAAAAACTTTTCCATTTGTTGCAGACTTTTTGAATGACATTGTATATATGACTAAAGAAATACATATTTTATATTAAAATATGTATAAAATTAATGCAATGAACTGTACTTGCAGAAGACACCCTTCCTACTTCAACCCATATAAACACACTGAGACATCTCTGCAAACGCAGTCGTGGCAATATGGGTACAGAATTTATTTCGAAAAAGGGGTAATAAACAAATTCTGTTAAAAAGTATGCGTATGAACAGTGCCATACGTTTACATGAAATTTTTAGGTACAGTTATTGTATATCTACATTATATTTAAACGCAAAACATGACTGTGTCTGCAGTCATGCTTATCCTGGACTGATTTACTCTGACTGCATATGCAGACGTGACCCATTTTACCACTCTAAAATGAATTCATCTGCAGTCGCTTTTCGCAAAACCGTTAAAATACATCTAATTTCTTAAAACTATAATTTTTAATTCTTAATATGAATTGAATATTTTCTATAGATTGCCAATTGCAATTTAAGTTAAGCCAGTGACAATATGGCAAAGTATAAACGTAGTTATTTCAAATCTGTTATTCATCTAAACGGTAGCTTTAGAATTTTATCACGTTTTATTTTGTTTTTCAAGCTTTGTTATACGTAGCTCTAAAGGAAACACTGAATAATAATGCCGCCAGTCTGATTTATATTATCTTTTGTAATTTCAAATTACATTATCTTCTTTGTTCATTAAGCGTATGAAATAGAATTGCTTATTATTTTGAAATAATAAATGAAAAAGGTGTAATTACATTGTTCATAAAACAGTAAACACAAATGTGAGAATGTACAATTCTGCTCACTCACTACAATATAAATACGAGTATGGCTCAAAACTCATCATTATTGTTCACGTAGGTAATAATTAATTATGGATAATTAATTACTGCCCACCTTGGTACAATGTTGATGACCAACATATAATCTGTAATTTGCTGTTCCATGACCTACTTCATTCTTACAATTTTAGGTATCTCACTTTTAATTATACAGGTTTGAGAGTATGTATGGTCCTAAATGCACAGACAATGTCGAGGTGTGGTCCGATGCTTAAACACACGGAGAGCCAAAGCATGTCACAGGACGGTCGGGGCGGCTCACACATGCTTGTCGCCATGTGTCGCCCCACACAGACAGTGACGGAGAATAATGGTCGCTTACCCCATCGAACATAGGAACACTTAAGTACATCGATTACGCACATTTGAACTACAGCATGGTGGACGCTCGAAAGCATTTAAGACAAGGTCAATTAAATTAACGTAATTAGCTAAGGAAAGCAGGTTCATGTAGTCCAAAAACAATCCGTTATAAGCGGAATATGGCAACGAAGTTCATTACACCAAACAAGCGCTTTTAAAGAAAAAATTGTAGCCATTTTGCCAAAAAATACTAGATATCCACCTAGTGTGCATTCTCTTCATGCTTCGGTCTTTAATCAATATGAAAAAAATGTAAATATAAAAGGTTTTTGAGATCAATAAATACATAAACTAAAATTACTTTAAACGAAACAGGATGTTTTGTTTTCGAGTACTAAGACGTAACTGCATTGCGTTAAATATAATACAACGCTAGGAAATGTAAAAAAATATAGTGTGTTCCATTACGAAAAATCACATGCATATTTTAAGTGTAGCAAAATGAAGCGAGCAAATTAGGCACTCTTTGTATCATTTTAGACCTTTAAATAACCAGGAGTCACTTATACGAGTGTTCTAAATATAACAAACAAATTATTT
The DNA here is from genome assembly GCA_947652605.1 of Elmis aenea. Classification (NCBI taxonomy): domain Eukaryota; kingdom Metazoa; phylum Arthropoda; class Insecta; order Coleoptera; family Elmidae; genus Elmis; species Elmis aenea. The sequence continues at coordinate 17,173,795 of OX393581.1, read as the reverse complement.
TTCTGCCTATATCTGTGAATACTTTTAAAAGTTCAAGTAACTTAACAAACCCATGATTAATTTTAAACTACTTTTTAATTGAAACTTTTCTTCTATGTTAATTAATAAATGAGATATTAAGAAAATAAACACTATAGTTGGAAACCCTGTATAATACAATAAAAGGAACAAAAATGGTTTGCTACTCCCAAGCAACCATTGTTTTTTTCATTGTCGGTTTAAGATTTAAAATACTTGCCATGCACTCCTGTTTTTTAATATTCCACCTGTTTTTCAAACGTTAATTTAAGTTCTTTATGACAATCCAGTTTACTACAATAATATGAAAGTTTAAGTGATCAGTGTGCAATCTTCACATAAATACTTTGTTTCAACTAAAATATCTTGCAAAAGCATAATTTTTATTGTCAATTATCACCTGAAGATGGACTTGTAGTAAATCTTGAAACCGAAAAATAGTTAATTCAAGATTTAGTCTCTTTTTTGCTCTTATTTATTAGATTGTTTTGTGTTTATTAGTTAAATAATTTGTTAAATGTTTAAAACACTTGTGTAGTTAATTTTAAATGGTAAAGTTATCCAAACATTAAAGGGGAGAGGCGAAACAGGCATTCAAAGCAAAATAGAAAAAGGTAGATCGATGGTAAGAAATTTACGTTTGCTGTTGTGGAACGATATGATCACCAAATAGACCATAAAAAGATTATATTATACATTTGTTAAAAGTTGCACGCTGTATGGATCAGGAGTATGGACTGTTACCAAAACCATGTAGGTAATAGAAGGATGGCAACCAAAATGATATTTTGGAGGCAGTGCTGCAGAGCGACCCTATTCGACCGACTACAAAATGAAGATATTAAACATAGTATGGAGGAAGAAACCTCGGTATTGGACAAGGTAGATAGTAAATAGCTGGTCGGTTATTGACATTTGAACAAAATGAATTGCGAGAGATTACCAAAACAAAGTAAATGAAACCACCCCAACGACAAAAAAGAGGAAGACCTAGACGTAGCTGGAACCTAAATGTGAAATAAGCCCTGAAGGGAAGAAACCGGAAAGAAGGAGATGTTTACGACAGAAAGGTTGACAAACCGCTAATATATACAGAGCGCTTCACATAGAATGACCACTATTGGGATCTCGTAAACGGTAAGAGACAAATTGTTAGGTACCCTTTCTGAGACCTATTCAGTGATGCTTTAAAATCTTTTTAAAAAATTCTATGGCACGCAAGATAGTTAACAAAAATTAAAATGGGCTTTTCTTAAACGTTAATAACTCGCTCATACTTGTTGGTACAAAACATTTTGGGGGAAAGAGTTGTAGATTCTATTACGCGCTGTAAAATGAAAACATTCATTTGTTTCAATATTGTTTAAGTTCATGGCACTCAATAATAAATTTTATTTGCTTTAAGCCTAAATATCAAAATAAGTACATTAAACATTATATTATTAAAAAGGGGGAAAAAAATGCTTTTTTTATGAAATCATAGCCAGCAGCTATGGTTTCCATTAAAAAAAAAATCAAGTTTGTAAGTTATCCAAGACATTAAACAAATTAATGTTGTCTTTACACAGTGCCTGAAAAAATCTATAACTTTTCCCTCAAAAATATTTTTCCACCATCCATTATAACCGAGTTATTGACAATTTAAAAAAGTGCCCATTTTGTTTTTTTTTTTTTTAATTTAGCCTGCCATAGAACTTTTCTAATACATTAAAGCAGTGGTTTCCAACCTGTGGGGCGCGCCCCCCTAGGGGGTGCGAGGCTATTGCTAGGGGGGCGCGCAGCTGTTACCAAAATATAATTTTTTAATACAAACAAACAAAACGAACTTTGTTTATACATAATATGGTGTATTGTATTGTAGTCCATTAAATAATTCTTATTTATCAGAACCGTATTTATGAAAATAGATTGTAACAAAAAGTGAGGGGGGCGCAAAATTTTTTTTTTGAAGGTACAAAAAAATTGGAAACCACTGCATTAAAGCATCACTAGACAGGTCTTAGAAAGGAGAACAATTTGTAGGTACAGGGTGTCCCAGCCAAGACGAATTATTCGATAGCTCTGTTATTAGTGATAATATTAAAAAAAGTTAAATATAAAAGTTGTTTGTTATCATTTACTACATAACCTAAAATTATTTTCAACTATACACAGTGTTTTTTTTTGCGCTCTGATACCAAATATTGTTTTTTTATACGGAACACCCTGTATATTTAGCAATTTTTGGATGTAAAATTAAATTCTCTTTCAAAAATTCTTTAGGACTAAAATAAACCGTTTTTGAGTTATTAACGTTTTTTTGAAAATTTTAACAGATGCAGACCTTTATAAAAATATTTATATTTATTAACATAACAACACCAGAGCAATTTACTCTGGTAATTTATTAGACAATAGTGCCATAGTGATTGTTGACTAGTTACATTTTTAAAATAATATACAGGGTGTTCGTTATACTCGGTCCATTTCGCTAAACTTTAAACGCATGTAAGTCATTTTTTTTAAATGGAACACCCTATATATTTGTACATTTTCTTGTGAAAAATTTAATTATCTTTCAAAGTTGTTAAGCATGTTTTATGTCTAAATATAATATTTTTGAAGTTATTTCGTTTTTTATGAATATTTGCGAGTATTTTACCTAAAATATCGGTAGTAGCCTTTGAAAATTCAAAACAATTTGTATGAACTGTCAACCAGAACAGTTAATAGGCAAAATTTCCACTATTATGCCACTAAAAATCCGTATTTTTTAAGAATTGTAGATACACAGCATAAATGGCAGCAAATAACACCTTTAACCTGACCCTCATTTACATGGTTACTAATAGAAGCATTTATCCTGTTATTAAAATTTAATTTTCGATGGTTTTAAAATTTAACTGTTCTATTTTTGTTAGGTTTTGAAACGTAGCCACCCATTTTTTACTTGTAAGCTTAACATAAGGTAAGTCTTTTACTCGACTTATCATTTTATTTATTATTTAGTCACGAGTCCTTCTACTGTTAGGTGTAGGATTTACTTTTCATTATGATGTAAATTAATTTTAATAAATAATTTATTAATGGATCATGAATGCAGCAGTATCAACCTTATGCAATAAGTAACCGCACGCCACTGGTAAGTGGACCAAGGGGTGGAGAACTTTTTGTATGCTAATATATTTAAGAATCACGTAACTGAATAAAAGGGTGTAACTCATGTATCGAACGACCAGCCGATCCTCGATAATTTCATGAAGATTACTATAAATCCTTTCATACACTCAGTATTTTATCTCATTTCGATAATAATCTAAAAAAGGATAGACGCAATGACTTGCTAATAGATAAACAAAAAGTAGTACAATGCCCTACGCATAATGTAATGCAAATCCACTTGCATCTTGCATGGGAATGTATTATTATATATTAATATGTCATCACCACAACATATGTATTCATGCCTTATAATACAGAATATAGAGGACAGTATGAAATGTGGCCTTTTGGCTGATATTGTGTTTATTGCCAGACTCGCGCTATACAATCGTAAAGGTTTAAACGAGTAGGAAGATACGGGGACCGGTACGCAGTTTCATGCAAATACCAATATCCTTTCAACAATGGACTTTAATGTTACTCAAGAATGGAAAATTATGTTTCGAAACTCGTCACCTACACAAGCCCGTAAACAAAAATGTAACAATAATTACACAGGCAGTGTCCTACACTTCATTGAAACATTAAATGCATATTATCGTGCGTTACAAACTGGATGGGCTTAGAAAGTTACGAAGTTCCTCAGATGGGAGGATAATAGGTTATCTACAAAATTACAAACAAAACAGTATTCCAACAACATGAATTTATTATGGAAGTTTCAAAAACAAGGCATAGTTTCGTACTCAAATTAATTTTACTACCACGTTGCGTACGGTAATTAATAAGGTAAAGTCAATGAACTAAACAAAAATAAAATGGAACTTGATTTAACAAATAATTTAAAAAAATACTGCAACATTTTCGAATTGTACAGAAAACAAAAATAATACCTATAGTTTTTGGTAAGATTACAAATGCTTTTTACATTATGCATTAATATGACGACATATGACGATAGCAGTACCTTGTGTATTTTGATAGGCAAATGTATGCATTGCTTTGATTTACGGACAGTTTTGACTTACGGACGAGCTTCGCAATCTAATCTGCTGTACAGGGTGGTCCAAATTCGATGGGATTGCATGGGTATCTCGGTTAATATTTAAGATAGAGAAACGGTTAAATTACCAAAATAGTGCAGTTTTTTTGAGACAAATTCAGAACCGTTTTTAAAAATATTCTATCTGTTTTTTGTTATATTAATAATGTGTTATATCTCGCTTATTGTTGTAAATATCAAAAAAGTTTATTGAGATAATTTTTAGATATCTTTATGTAAAATTTGATAGTACTAAAAAAAAAAATTTGCGCTTGCCGTTAAAAAGTTAAGACACAAACTTACATTTTTTTTAAATGGAAGCTATAGTTGGCTACGACCTATTTAAATTTCTTATTCTCTTCCCATTCCAAATATATAAGGGTTGATGTAGGTATGTATTTTCAATAGTACGCAAGTTACGAAGGGTTTTTAATTTTTTAAAAAAATATAAAACAAAAAGTAGGCTTTAAAAACAATAAATAACAAGAAAAACAGGAAATTATAAAATATATTTGAAAACTATTCTGAGTTTGTCACAAAAAAACTGCTATTAGTAATTTAACCGTTTGTCTATATTGACTATTAAGCGAGATACCCATGTAATCCCATCAAATTTGGACCACCCTGTACAGGGTGGACCAAATTCGAATGTTTTACGGGGTATCTCGGTTACCTTAATAGTATCAAAAATCTGATATCGGTCTAGTGGGTAATTTTTTTTGAGAAAAGAACGCCTATATAATCAGATTTTTTATATCGCGTTCCGTTTTGTCACTACAACCGAAAAATCAAATTGCAATATTTTTGAAAATTTGCCTTTACTTCTTGATTTATTATGATAGAACCTAATGTTAGTTAGGTTTTTATACAGATTTTTATTCTTAATTTAAAAACAATTTTTTTTTTTTGGGGATAATGACTTTTGAGATATAAAGTAAACTACCTAAATTTTTTAAATAGAAACCCAAGCTGGCCATATATTTTTAAAAAGTAAAAAAAAAATCTTTTTCATATAAAACCATTGCCAACTAGGGTTTTTATTTAAAAAATGTAAGCTTACTTCACATCTCGAAAGTCATGGTCGTAAAAAAAATTATTTTATTTTTAAATTAAGCAAAATAATCTGTATAAAGAACCTTGATAACATTTTGTTTTATTTTAATAAATCAAGAAGTTATAGCAAATTTTCAAAAATGTTGAAATTTGTTTTTTCGGCTCGTGCCAAAATGGAAAGCGATACATATGTACATATGGGCGTTCTTTTTTTAAAAAAGTGCCCCAATAGACAGAGATCACATTTTAGATCACTATTTCGGTAACCGAGATACCCTTAAAACATTCGAATTTGGTATAATTTTTGGTTGCTCACCAAAATTTAAAAAAAAAACTCAAAAAGTCAACAGTATTTTAATAGCAATTTTTACAAAATAAGTGCAAATTTTATATATGTATTTTGAATGAATAATTTAGTTTTTTGCTTGGTGTTTTCCCGTTTAATATATTTAATTATTCTATAATGAACATGCACATAAAAGCCTCTCGATGGTTTTATCACAAAAACTTTTAAGCTAACGATAAGTCACATAAGGTTCTAAAGAAAGTTGGCGGTACGCTCAACCTTATTTCATGTCCAGCAGCGACGATAATGTTTGTTAGTTACAGATCCGGTGGCACAAAGTACCGTCAAAATGCAGCGGGTGATTAACATGTAAGTAATTTCGTTGTTGTTGCTATGTTTACGACTTTTGACGCCCCATTAACTTTAAACGGAGGTTTCCTAACCGAGATTAAGCCGCTGGAGCTAATTTTGACATTGTGCTGATTGGCAATTTTTACCCACAATATTCCTACTGCACATTCAAAGTTCTTTCAAAGAGTCAACAGCAGTCATTTCATTAATCATTTTGGGACTTGTGGACTAAAAAACTAAACATAGTCACCTGTGTCAGTTTTAAATTAAAACTGACACAGGTCAGAAATGACAATGATTTCGTTTAAAGTTTTATTATTTGTATGTAATATAAACTTTTAAACAAACTTTTAAATAAATTAATAAAAAGCCCTCTTGTTAAAATGGTTGATCAGATTCAAATTTGATCTTTCTACAACAATCATGCAAGCAGAAGATTTTTAATTTAAGTTAATTATATTACATAAAATAACACTGATTCACATTGTTACAGTAATATGGAAGAAAATATGTGCTTATTACATACAGTATATTTTGGGCTGAATTCAAATAAAGCCTTAAAAAGTTTCCATCACGGAAGATTTTTTTGTTATTTTTCCCAATACCTACCTTTTAAAACAAGTAAATTTCTTAATTCCGAATTGATTTTTTTCAAATACAAAAAACCATATTTAAATATAAAATGAAACCTTAAAAGTGTGAAGTACGAAGAAGAACACTGGTGGCTACTTTGCGGAAGTTTGTAGGTTATAGCTTTGTCACTCGGTATGCAAAATAATGTTGTTTCCTTTAGCAGAGATTCAGCAAGGCACTATGCTACGAAAAACCGGTTCTAAAGAAATGAATTCATACTAGGAAAAACTAATATCAACTTTAGCCCTTCAATTAACCCCAAAATGTTCTCTTGCCACAGATGCACATTAAACTAGGATTAATGAAAAATGTCCTTTGGGCAATGAACGAGAAAGGAAGACAATTTAAATACCTAAGAGCAATGTTTCCTAATATGTTATGCCAAATTGAAGGAATGGATTTTTGTCGGTCCACAGATCAGGAAACTGCTGGATAATAAAAACTTAAAAGCAAATTTTCTTCTAAAGAATTCGCAGCATGAACATATTTTGTATCAGCAATGAAAGGTTTCCTTAGAAATCGCAAGGAAGAAAAATTACCAACTTGTAGTGGAAAATCTTTTACAAAACGGCAAGAAATTAGGATGCAGAATATCATTGAATATCCACTTTCCCCATTTCACCTAGACTTATTTCCACATAACTTGGGCGATGTAGGTGTTGAACAGGGGAAAAGATTTCATCAAGACATTCAGGTAACGGAACAGCGCTGCCAGGAAATATGGGACCCTGTTATGATGAGTGACTTATGCTGGTTCTTGCAAAAGAAATAAAAATAAAGCAACAGTTTCTTCCGGTCGGATCGGGGTGTTGGCCGTCCTTCGGACGGCCAGCCCTTATAGGGACTCGTGCCCCTCTTGGGCGATGAGTGGGAGAGTTTTGGAATACTGAAATAGAAAATGACGCAGTATCAGTGTCCTGGCTGGCGTTTTTTAGTGAGTTATTGTGGGAGTCGTTCGAGAGAGAGGTCTATGATGATGATTGTTGGGAGGGAGGCACGGGGGAGTTTTTAGAGAAACGGCGCAGGGGTGTTATCGATGGCCAGTCGATATATTTGGGGCAGGTTTGGAGGTTTTTGTTAGAAGAATGGTGGGGATGTGTTTCAGTTTTTTGCGCGGTTTGCGCGTGTTGGGGGGAGGAGGAGTGGAGAGAAGTGGGGCTATGCCGGGGAAGTTGTTGTTGATGAGTCGGGTAGTGTAGTGGTCTATGTTAGAGAGGATTCTCTCGTTGATTGGGGGAGTGTTGGCTACAGGTTGGATAAAAATCATGATTTTTTTAAAAAAATCAAAAAAATCGATTTATTTGATTTAAATCAGATTTTTTTGATTTAAATCAGATTTTTTGGATTTAAATCAAATGTACCATATTATCGAATTTAGTGACATATTCACATGCTATTTCTGTTTTGTGCTAAAATATTTAATAACCAATATATTTAATTTATTGGTGAATTTTTGTCAAAATGAAAAATTAAATATAATGATTAAGAATTTTGAAAAAATCAGTGCTAAATGGTGAGGTTTAATTAATTATATACAGGTTGAGTCATTAGTGCGGGATCGGTCGATTGTGGCTAAACGGCTTGAGATATGAAGTTGAATCAAATGCTATTTTATACAGTTTTTTCTAAACAACACAATAAAAATATTTTCAAATAAACAGGGTGAGTCACCTTTCTGGAACTAATAGAGACTTTTATATTTCAAATACAACACCCAATTTTTTATTTAATATCTTTAACCGCCTTAATTTTAGCTTAGCATCAATATAAAATACTACAGGTTTTTATACGGCGTTGTAAAAAAAAATTAATTTTCTAAATTATTCAAGGTTTTAAATCTCTATTTAAAAAATTCTCCTGAAGTTGTTTTGAAGTACAGAGTTTTAATTTGGTATGGACATGCAGAAAAAAATTCTCTGTTCGGTCGATATGAAAAAAATTGAATCACACATACAGGAGTGTTTATAAATAGGTGGCAACTTTCATGATTTTCAAAAGCTCGTAACTCGATTTTTTCAAAAGCGAACCCCTGTATTTTTTTATGTCATCGAATTCGTCTTTAAAAGAGCTTCATATTTTGTTAAGTATGTCCTATACCCAAATCTCATACTTTTCGAGATATTCGACATTTTTCTTCAAATCGTTATTAAAGCAATAGAGTGCCTTGGAACTTGAAAAAACTGACTGTTCACTTCGCTAACGTCAAAAGCATTTATTTTTTGAATCATTGCATTTCCACAATGAATATTACTTTACAAGAGCAAATTGATATGGTTTATTCACCATTTCGTGTATTTAATTACTAATAGTAATACAATTTTGTTTTATTATAAATATTATATTGTATCTACTCATATAATCTGTGATTTAAATTGATAATTTTTTTTTAAAAATCACTTGATTTAAATCAATGATTAAAAAAAAAATCACTTGATTTAAATCATGATTTAAATCGTGATTTAAATCAATTGATTTAAATCTGCTCAACCTTGGTTGGCTAGTGTGTGTATCTCGTTTGAGGGGCGGAAGATGTCGAGTGAGGCATTTTCGCAGGACGGCCGTTTCGAAAGGTAGGACTCTGGTTGAGATGTGTTTGGGTTTGGTTGAGAGAAGAAGAGCTCGGTATTCGAAGATGGGTCTGATGAAGGTGGAGTACGTGTGTAGGAGATTTTTCCGTATTTTATTATCAATTTTGTGGGTTAATTTTGGTATAAAACATTTAATAAAAACTGACTTTTGTACTAAACTGTATTTTTATTAATGAATGTGTAATCCATCCAGATGTACATAAGAGTTAAAAGTTTTACTATAATATCCCTTTAAAAATTACATTTTCTTGAAAATCAAATTAAAAATTTTTAGGTTTAGAAGGTGGAAATAAAAATATTTGTTTTCTTTCTTGCTACGTTTCGATGCAGGTTTGCATCTTTTTTTGATATGAAGTGTACATACTTGCTACAATTATTACATATTACTACATACTATTATATTATTATGTTATAATGTTATTTACCTATATTTTGCACAATTACGGTTATAAAATATTTGGTTTTTATAACTTAAAATGCGTTATTTTAGCAGATTAAAAATACGACCACAACTTAACAAATTAAAAAACATGGTCGGCTGAACCTAATGTGCTTGCGCTTTAAAATTTTGATACAAATATGTCGCTGACGTATTACCAATAATTTGTACAGGGTTGGATTTGTCGAATTTTTGTTGGTTAACTATTTTGTTGGGTTTGAACAAATTGTTATATATTTAAAATTACAAAAGTAAGAGATAAAAACCAAGTGTGGTACATGATAACAAGAAAAAATATCAAAATAACTTAACGTGGTAGGCTTTTTTTGAAGTCATATCTGAAATAAGTACCCCAAGATTACTAAAGAACGTCAAATATTCATATTATTGAAACAAGTAAAAAAATTGTTGCTTAGTGTAATTGGTTAAACAACTCATACATTTATTAAATTAGAGTTATAATATTCTAGGTGTGATTTTTTGCAATAGAGGTAAAAAAAATAATACAAAGGGTGCTTCACTTTGTTTCTTATTTTTAGTTCTAGAAACTGGCAAAATAGAGCAAGTTAGAATTAAAATTTTGGTACCATAAGAAATTTTTAAAGGCAAAAATCTTAGACCCTTAACTGTGAAATAACGGAACATGGGATGATATAAAAAAAAGGGGTCTAGGAACATTCTTCGCCCACAATTCTTCGCCTCCACAATTCTTCGGCCACATTTCTTCGCCTACACAATTCTTCGCCGCCACAATTCTTCGCCGCCACAATTATTCACCGCATACAAGCATATCCCAAATTTTATTTGTAAATGTGATTGTTTTTATTTATAACGTAATTTTTACAGATTATTTTACATTAGACTAAAGTTGTTTCTTGTATATTAATACTTCTTCTTTTAATAATATGTTTAAAAATTGCTACATAAAGAGCGTTGTGATTTTGAATGTTTATATTAGTACAGTATGAATAAAAATTAAATTAACCTAACCTGACTTAACCTAACCTAACGAATGTAAAATAATCTGTAAAAATTGCGTTATAAATAAAAATACATTTACAAACAAAATTTGTGATATGCTTGTATGCGGCGAAGAAATGTGGCGGCGAAGAATTGTGGCGGTGAATAATTGTGGCGGCGAAGAAATGTGGCGGCGAAGAATTGTGGCGGCGAAGAATTGTGGCGGCTTAGAATTGTGTAGGCGAAGAATTGTGGGCGAGGAATTGTGGAGGCGAAGAATTGTGGAGGCGAAGAATTGTGGAGGCGAAGAATTGAGGGCAAAGAATTGGGTGAAGAATTGTGGGCGAAGAATGTTCTGGACACGAAAAAAAGGTTATACTTTCATATTTGTGGTTATAAAATCTAAACTAACCATTAGAAATCTATAGCAAAGAAATCATGGATAAGCTTTTAAAACCTTATAATTTTCCTCATTTTAACAATATTATCACAGCATCCACAATAAGAAAATAACCTATGTAGCGATTAAGACTGTCTCTTCCAAAATTAAATGAAACTTTGTGCGCTAATCCAAAGGCGTTTTCATTTTAAAAACACAAATGATAGAGCAGATATGTGCGTTCATATATAATCTATTAAATTTAATACTTTTGGCTAGTTTTCCAGGACATACCTACTCCTAAACACTAGCTTTGCAAAAGTTGCCCATGTAAAAATTAAATTGTCGTTGTGTGATGACCCCTTGGACGCACACAAGGCGATAAAACTCGCATTGAAAATGTGGGTTGTATAAACCAAACGACATCACTACATTTGTAAGGGTTGCACGTATTTAGATTTAATCAAAAGTTAATCTACAAAATTCATCAAACGTCAAGCAAATACACTTTTTCATACCAGGCGCTTGTTTTATTTCTTGTAAATTCTAACCTCTCTAGTTTTATACATCGATTTCAATCGTTCGATTACGTTTGTTACTCGACAGTTTTTTTTTGTTAATTCAAAAGCATAGCCGTTGCAGCAGTATGCAAAATTTAAAGTTGATTCTGTCCTAAAAATAAATACTCATTGCTTTGACGTTCGCGCACTCGCGCCCGATGCGTGTTATTTATGTGGTCGCTTTTACCAAAATACACGACACAAACTTTTCAATATTCATGCACCACGAACTCATATATCAGTCAAATGCATCAGTAATGATAAACATGAGCAACTGTGCGTAGAGTTTAATAATTCATGTAAACAGTAATAAATTACTACTTGACTGTGTATTAATTTCTTAAAATAAAATACGTTCCAAGAAGCTTTAATATTAATGTATCACACTCCCCGGGATTTGACGAACACATGTCCATAATTAGTATGATTTACGGACTAGACGTTCATACACGGATGTAGCAATTTATAGACGAAAAATAGGGACTAATTTAAAATGGGTCAACATGTAAACACTCGCATGAAAATATTGGTAAATAAAATATTGTGTTTGTAAACACATTTGCATGTTAAAACCAGGGATGGAATAACGTTTTAAATCGTTACGTTATTGTATAACGTTATTTATTATTTGTTTTCGTTACATAACGTTATAAATAACGTTAAAAAAATGAATTGTTATGTTATATAACGTTATATAAATTATGATATACAGGGTGTTTCTTAAATAATGCGAAAGAATTCGGAAGGTGATTCCTTATTGAAAATAAAGTGGGGTCTTTTATGTAACAATTTTTTCTTAGACGTCTCCTTTCGGAGTTACACCCCCCTAAAGGGGATCGGTAAAATTGGGTTTTTATTTTATTTCTCAAATTTAGATAAATGTAGGAGAATGAAATTTGGTAGATGTTGTATACTTATTAAAAGGTTTCCCATAGTATTATTTTCAATCATCTTCCACCTTCATAGGGAGCTGATAAGTGCGACCCCTGTTGGTTTTTTAATCAGAACTTTTTGATGAGTTGAAATTTTGCAAAAAAATTTTTTTGTTAGTTTGATTTTGTCGTAAATCTTACAGTTTTAAGTAAAAAATTAAATGAGTGAATATGATGTTTATGTTCATATTGGGTAGAATTGACGGGCGTTTTAGCGTTGTCGCCGCGTAAACGTCAAAATGAATTACACCCGTCACTTCTATCCAATATCGTTTTATATTGGAATATTTGATGGTTCATGTTCATTCATATAATTTTTTATTCAAAAACTGTAGGTTTAACGAGAACAGTTAAAAGAATAAAAAAACTTCTAAATAAATCAAGTTTTTAAAGAAAATTTAAAATTGCTAGATTTTAACCCACCAAAAAGTCCTGATAAAAAAAACCAACAGGTGTCGCACTTTTCAGCCCCCTGTGAAGGTGGGAGATGATTCAAAATATTACTATGGGAAACCTTTTTATAAGTATAAATCTCCCACATTTATCCAAATTTGGGAGATAAAATAAAAACCCAATTTTACCGATCCCCTTTAGGGAGGTGTAACTCCGAAAGGAGACCCTAAAGAAGAAAAAAATATGAAAGACCCCTCTTAATTTTCGATTAAGTATCACCTCCCGAATTTTTTCGCATTATTTAAGAAGCATGCTGTATAAAAATAATTTTTATTTGTAACTCTGAAATTATTTTTGGGATATGTAAATGTAAATTTAAAAAATAGTACCTACAAAATTACGTTGAGGTTGAGATATTTTATTTTCATTTTAATTTCTAAAATACAAACAAAATAATATATCTTCTGAAAATAAAAAGATCGCTATATAAAAATTTAATTTATAGAGAATAACGATACAAAATAACTTATAATGAAACGTTATCGGTTATTATAACGTTATATTGTTATATAACGTTATAAAAATATCGTTACGTTATTGTATAAAAAATTATAGTTGAATCGTTATTATAACGTTATCGGGTATCGTTACGTTACGTTTTCCATCCCTGGTTAAAACATACGCTTTTAGACAAACATTTCGAACACTTACGTTTCTACGGAGATAGTTATGTAAAATAAAGTGTTTTTTAAAACCACTGTTATTACATGTTAATGCTTTTCGTCTAGCAAAACGAAGTATAAAATCAAAAACTCAAAATTACAAAAAAACATTGCTTACTCACCTCTAATGTTAAACAGATGTAACAAATTAATTAGCTTTGAACCTAATCTTCTCACTTAATTTCAATTCTTATTTGTCTGAAAAAAAAAGAGAGAATAAGCTGCTAACTATTTATAAATTTATATCCTATGTATGATATACAGGGTGTTTCAGACCACCCGTACTAGCACTTTTATGCGAAGTTTGACAAAGACAAGGAAAAAATGTATACCTATTACAAAAGTGCATATTATGTAGAATTGACTGACGCCATAGCGGTTTTCGTGATTAAACCGGAAGTGGCCAAATCCGGAAGTAACTTAAATGGAACTATCCGGTTTTTATTGCATAATTAGAAAGGTATTTGATAAAAAAACACTTTTTCCTTGAAATTTTCTTGATTATCAGTAAGTATCTATAGTTTGTAATCCATTGGACCAAAATCATAACAACATTTAAAACCCTATTCGCATGTAACTAAGTTCTGGACACCCCCTTTTTGTCTTTAGTTGCGCATTTAATTAAATAAAATTTTAGACATATGTGTAAAAAAGCCAGATTATTTGGACATATGTGCAGTATTTTTTCAATTCCGGTTTCGCCGGAAATGACCCTAAGTTTGTTATTTCAAATGAAACATCCTGTATATTTTTACATTTTTAAAAACAGGATGCAATTTTGAATACAACTGCACTATTTTGGTTAACCACTACCATTCTTTTAGAAAAAAAAAATGACTGGCACTCAATAAAAAAAAAAGGTTGGGCAAACAATATTTGAATTTATAAACATTATAATATAAAATAGTGCAGTTGTATTCAAAATTGCTTAGTGTTACTAAAAATGTAAAAACATAAGGGTGTTTTATTTGGAATAACCAACTTACGTCATTTCCGGCGAAACCGGAAGTGAAAAATAGTGTACATATGTCCAAATAATCTGGATTTTTATACATATCATATGTCTAAAGTTTCATTTAATTAAATGCAAAACTAAACACCAAAAAGGGAGTGTCCACTGTCCAGATCTTAGTTACCTGCGAATACGGTTTTAAATGTTGTTATGATTTAAGTCCAATGGATTTCAAACTATACTGATAATCAAAAAATGTTTTAGGTAAAAATTGTTTTTTTATCAAATACCTTTCTAATTATGCAATAAAAGCAGGATAGTTCCATTTAAGTTTTTAAAGTTACTTCCGGATTGGGCCACTTCCGGTTTAATCAAGAAAACCGCTATGGCGTCAGTCAATTCTAAATATGCACTTTTGTAATAAAAATTTTTTCCTTGTCTTTGTCAAACGTCGAATTTTCGAATAAAAGTGCTGATACGGTGGTCTGAAACACCCTGTATTGTTATAAATGAAAATAAATAATAAAAATATCATAACTTTTAATGACATTGTAAGATAACGGCGTTTCGCCTGTAGTTTAAAAAATAGTGATGAATCAACCAAACATTAAAAACAAATCCATAAGAAATGTATTAATAGGTAACATTTAATGTTGAAGATTTTACAAAATAATTTAAGTGGGCATAAGAAAATATTAACAATTAAAATGTTGATACAAATTTAAATGTATGTGTGGTAAATTTACACATGCAGTATAAAAAATTGTCAAATATTCGTAGGAAAAACGTAAAATTATATTTTTCTTGTTTGTTTCTTTAATTGTCCCAAAATTACCGCTGTATACCTTTAAAGCCTACTAAAAAAAATATCATGTCCTATTAATTGACAAAAAAAATCGCGATTTCTCAGAAAATATTAATTTTAGGTGTAAAACATGCTTAAGGACAATTATATATTTATTCTATGTGACTGCAAAAACATACCTACCTATAGGATATTTATGCAAGAAAAATGAATTATGGATGTTTAAATTTTCAAATGTTTGGCCAACCGTAAAAAAATAGCCTGTTTAATATTTTGAAAATGTAGTTAGTGCAAAGTTCCGATACATTTATTGTCAATCTAATTTAGAAAACAAATTTCTGCTGCCTTTTCAAATTATAAATTTAGAAATTTTTGCAAGTGCTGGACTGCTCAATATTTTCATAAAAATGTAAATTTTACAAAAATGGTTGACATTAGACTCATAAAACTATAAATTTATTAAAGTAAATTTAAACAGAAATAAAAAAATATAAAGGGTTTTCAATTTAAAATTTAAAAGTTTGAGTCTGTTTCCGGTTGAACCGGAAGTCGTATTGCTACATCAACATTTCCTGGAATCAGGAACATACGATAACGGTTAGGTACTAAATTTCATTGTAATATCTTAAATATTTTTCTAGATAATTGTCTGTTTTCACATTTTTGCGCAGTACTGTTTAACGAAGCAGTCTATACAAATTTCACTGTTAAAATAGATATGTCGTAGGCATAATGTGAAATCCGGCATTTTATAAAACGCCTAGACACAAAACTATTAGCTTAATTTTTATTATTTATTTAAAAAAAAAACTTTAACCAACCTTTAACCTGACCCTCTACTACTGACCAAATGAATGAGGGTCAGGTTAAAGGTTGGTTAAAGCTTTTTTTTTTTGTTTGAATACAAATGCATGGGTCTAAGAAAAGTCCTAATTTACTCGTTTTGCTGGCTTTTTATAAAATGCCGGATTTCACATTATGCCTACGACAGATATACTTTTTTCCAATTTTATTTTTAAAAAATGCGTACCTAACAACTTTTTTAAGGATGTGTTCTTAGTGCTGAAAAATTAGACCTTCCGCTAACATCCTGCATAAAACAAACATTATTCTTCGTTATATGCAATTTTTAGGGAGTCCTGAGAAAATTGCTTAAGTAAAATATAGTGGGGTAAGTAATTGATATAAATTGGAAGTTAGGATCTGTTCCAGCCATCCCAGCAAACTTTTTCTGGTGAAAGTTGTGTTTGTTTATTTATGATCGGTGCTCGTATCCTTACTCTTGGAAGTAAACTTTTTTATGTAGCTCTAGCAATAGCTAACACATGTTAGTATGAAATATTGACCACTTCGGACGTCGTGTTTATTTTATAGATGTCAATTAACAAGGTACAGCTGAAATATTTAAAAGCCGTTTAAAATTCCAACAATGAAATGAAATAAAACTACGGCCGATCGTAAATAAAAATAATTTACAGCGGAATATAAATTATTTTATTTGTGTTCGATGATATCTGATACTACACCTATCGTCTCTGTATTTGTACACCCAACGAAGTTCGATATTAGTTGAACAATTATGTAATTCCCTTTGTATACCCAGCGTTTAATCTAAATACAATCTCGTTTAACAATAAGTCCTATGTGACACTCTTTTTTATCTTTGTGAATAGAATGAACCAACAAAGGATTTTACTAAAAGCAACACTTTTTTGGTATGCATGACGATATGTAAACACGGAAAAGTAATTATTGTACCGCATACATTACCAGCTATTTGTATCTAAAAACATATCATTTTGATGTTAAAGCTAAAATACATCAAAACATCCAATAAACAATTATCATTAACAATTGAAACAACAGTGATGCGCAAAATAATAGAAACAGACAAATACTACAGAAGATACTACAATAAAATTTTGTCCAAGTTTATCGTAGTTTTCAGATTCGATCAAAATACTGAGGTTGCAATACGACATTCGGTTCAACAAGAAACGGACTCAAACTTTGAAATTTTATGAAGAACATCCTGTATATTTTTATATTTTTGGGTTCCTTTAAAAACCTATTGAGTTTTATGGGTCTAAAGTCAACCGTTTTCGTAAAATTTACATTTTTATGAAAATATTGAGCAAAACCTGTATACGATTTTTTTAACAGTTAAGTTCTTTAAAAAGCCAGTAGAAAATTGTTTAAAAATTTGATTGATAATAGAATGATCAACGCGTCAGATACTTTTTTAAAATAATAAACAGAGTGTTTTTTACTCAGGGTCAAACCTTTGAAACTTTAAACTTCTTTTCTTTTTTTTGAACTAATTTATTTTACTTCGGTATATTTTCGCTGCTATGGACAATCACCAAAGTGGAGGGGGAGGGAACAAGGATGAGGTGGGGTAAGGGTAGAGGTTAGGTGGGAGTACTGTCACAGCATTTGCCTATACTAGGTGGAGAAAACCACCTGAAACCCCTACAATTAAAGGCGGCCTCGGGATTCGAACCCACGATCTCCCGATTGCACGCTATGTTGTTTACCAACCAGCCAACGAGCTCGGTTAACATCGTTAACTCAGTTTTCTTAAATACAACACCCTACATGTTTTTACATAGTTTTACAAAAAAATTTATTGTCTTTCAAAAACATTCATCATGTTTTACACCTATAACTTACTCATATTATTCGAGATATCGCGATTTTATTGTAAATTATTAGGGAAATGTAATATTTTCGAGTAGGCTATGAAGGTAGACAGTGGTAATTTTGAAACAATTGAAAGATAAAAACAAGAAAGTTATAATATTATCTTTTCCTCACTCATTTTCGACAGTTTTTTATAACGAAGATGAACTTTTACCAATTTTACGTTTGAATCGAGTTTTCTTATCTGGGTAAGAATATTTTTCATGCAATTGATTTTGTTCGTTTGCAAACTCCTAAAAGCCGATTGATAAAGTATTGAGTACGCAAACAAAATCGCTGATTAAAAAAAGTCACTGACCAGCCTTATCTTAAAATTGAAAAAAAATGTTAGGATTAAAACCGTTTTCGGTTGAACCGAAAATCGTACTGTGGAAACAGAAAATATAGTGTATAGGATTTAGTAATTTTCTCATCACACTGGGCTAATGAAGAATTCAGAATTTTCGATTTAAACGTAAAAATTGCAAAATCACACATTCAGGATGAAAAAATATTGCAAAAATTCGCTAGGGAAAGATAAAATTATAACTTTCTTGTTTTTATCTTTCAGTTGTTCCAAAATTATTGTTGTCTATCTTCATAGCCTACTAGAAAATATTACGTTGCCCTAATAATTTACAATAAAATTGCGATATCTTGAAAAATATCAGTTTTAGGTAGATATAAAACATGCTTTAAAAGCTTTTCAAACACAATAACATTTTCTACAAGTCTATATAAAAATATATAGGGTGTTGTATTTTAAAAAATTGAGTTAATGATGTTTATAGTTTCAAAAATTTGACAAAGCGTGAAAAGCACCCTGTATATTATTTTAAGAATGTAGCTAGCGCAAAGTGTTTATTAATTTTTATGTCAATATAATTTTAGAAAAAACTTAAGTGTTAAAAAAAATTTAAGGTGCTGTATCGCTCAATGTTTTCATAACAATCTAAATTTTACAAAAACGGTTGACTTTAGACCCATATAACCCCATACGTTTTTAAAGTAAATTTTAAACAGAATCCAAAAACATAAAAATATCCAGGGTTTTTCTTTTAAAATTTCAAAGTTCGAGTCCATTTGTTGTTGAACTGGAAGTCGTATGCAACCTCAGTATTTTCATCGAATCCGAAAAATCGACAACGCTTGGTTACAAAATTTCATTGTAATATTTGCAACAGTTTTCTAGACTTTTGTCTGTTTCCATACCTTTGCGCATCACAGTATTTACAATTCGCTGCAGATCTTGACAAAATTCAAAGTATTTTTACATCATCTTTACTCTTAAAATACTTTTTTTATGCAACTACATTAGCATTTTATATTATTTGGATTAAGTGGATTAGTTGTTTGTTTATGTCTGTCTTTTAAAATTCGTACCAATATTGGACATAGAAAATCATCAAAGCATTGTTTTACTAAAAATATTTGACAACGATTGGATTTGACGAATATTGGGGCTGACGAACATAAATGATCTACAGTACGAGTATAAGACGATTTAAGACCATTTTACCCCGTACTACAAACTTGAATGAACAGATATCGTATTACCGGAAAAGCAATTTTTAAAAAAATTCGCTTTGAGATTTTGAGAAATATAAGCGATTAAGATTGTTTTGCCGGGCTTTTTATTTAACGAATGAAAGTCACTGGGATAAAAAATTAAAGCTGAAGAGAGTATAATTTTACTCCGATTAATGATAGCGTAGAACTTTCAACTTACTTTAAATGGGATAAAATTCATTATAGAACTTTAGAAGCGAACTGTTGAGAAGTCAAACAGTTCAAAAGTATTCATTAAAATATGTACGTTTAGTTACTATTAAAGTTACGTATTATACAAGAAACTTTGGAATTAGTTTGTGATGGTAGTGTAACCAACTTTATAATCCTCACCATTGTAACAAAAGGTTGACAGAAATTTTGTCGGCATTAGCAAATTAGTATTAATGGGATTGTTAACTGTTTAATCCATGTATGAATTAATCACGTGATTTACCATTGCTCCTTTGTGAGTGCCATTGTTCCCACTTTGCATTGTCTAACGTGTGACATCAGTGACATCTACCTGTAAATGTATGCAACTCACCGAGTCAGTTCCTCCCATTTTTCACATCAGAATTAAAATATTATCTTACACCGTGCTTTGGTAGTTTTGTTTCTTTGCTTGCTGTGATTCTCCACGTGGGACGATTCTCTTTGTATAAAACTTGTTTTCATGTTTTTCACTCATTGTTACATTTAATGATTTCTTTGAATAAAAGTTGCACTGAATATAAAATTAGCTAACATAAGTTTGTGTGTTCGTCTCATAAAAAAATACGTTTACAAGAAAAATAAGCGAGCATTTGTTGAACATGGCATTCAAACGGTTCTTGATATATGGCGATCGCATACGCTCTATTAAAAGCCGCAGATACGTACACGGAATTCGAAGATAGAGAAACGACAAAAAAACAGAAAAATGTAAGCACTGCAGATAGTTGAACACTCTGTTTAAAGTGACATACAACAAATTACATGTAAAGACATATAAAGACTTTTTAACTACTTTAATGATACGTTGGTAAATGAAAAGACTGGACTTATATTTTTGAGTGATATTAAATAGACTGAATTGGTCTCGGCCAACAACATGTGTTATGTGCAAACGTTAAAAAAGTTTTAAAAATTGTCATGTCACTAGATTTTGATGGCGTCGTGCATTTTGATAATTTGCCCCAAGAGCAAACAATCAACCGCCATTACTACGAAGGTGTGTTAAAAAGATTGTGAGAAAAAAATTGCAAGAAGAGACCAGCGTTGTGGCGCGACAATTTTTGGTTCCTTAACCACGACAACGCGCCTGTCCACTCAGCCTTGTCAATTCGTAAGTTATGTACAAAAAATCAAATGACTGTTCTCTCCCAGTCTCCCTACTCACTTGACCTGGCCCCATGTGACTTTTTTTTATTCCCCAAATTAAAATCGGTGCTTAGAGAAAGTCGTTTTGACACTATTGACGACATTAAAGAGAATTCGGCACGGGTATTGAAGGCGATACCCAAAGAAGCATCCCAGGACTTTATGGCAAAGTGGAAATCGCTGGAATAAGTGTATATCTAAAGATGGAGAGTACTTTGAAGGAGATAAAGATCAATAAGTTGTAAATACTATAAAATAAATGTTTTACAAAAAGTTCGGTGAAAAATGAGTAAAATTTTAAATAGAAAGATTCAAAATAGATTATATGGCAATTACTGATGATACTTTATTGACTGTTAATAGAATTTTTTTGCATCCGTCCAAAAAATCAGTTGTTTCCGATCAATTTTTTGAGTGGAAAATACATCTTTACTGGCCTAGTCAAAAAAGTAACTGGTTGGCAGTTGCCATGGTAATAACAACTCTTTACCGGCCTAATCCGCAAAGTGGCTGGTTACCATGGCGATGAGTTGTTTTGTTGATTTGCGCTGTCAAACTAGCATCATTATACCACCAAGCGAGTTTTCACGTGTAGTTTGTTAAGTTATTGTTTAATTATGGATGTTGGCGATTTTGGTGTCAGTGGCGGACCCAGAAATATTGTACGTAACATACCCGTAAAGTGTCTTTACTGTACTCGTATCCCTTCAGGACTCGCCTACGGCTCGTCCAAAAACTTTCCACTCGTCCAGTAAAGTGCCATTTTCCGGTCTTGTTACGTAAATAACTATTGTGTGTTTTTATAATGTAACAAATATCTATTAGGTCTTCACAGTAAAAATGCACTAAAAGCTATCTTTTTACAAATTTATAGCAAGTAGACTCTCAAGCGAGCAAGCAGGAGCATAAAGCGTTTTTCAAGCTTTTTAGAATCATGCCCCGCCTCAATTTCCCAAGATTTTAATGCCCCCTCTTGCATAAACAACAACAAATTCTGAAAAAGGATCCTATAAAGATACTTTATAAAAAACGTGAAGCTGTTTTTAATTTGACTTTTTTCAATAAATATAAATTATGTAATAATCTTTGTATATTATCAAACAAAAATTATTTTCTAATTGACCCCTTGAAAGGCGTATGCCCCACGTTGGGAAACACTGGTCTAGATCCAATCGTAAAAGGCTTTGTATATTTTTTCAGAGTCGTTTTGACTTCCAATTTTTAGTACGATTTTTTAATTATTGAGTCATTTAGATCTGTAAGCTGAGTAAATCAGGATAAGCTAATACTGCAATTTGTTTTTGTATGTCTACCTATGGGCTCTGTCTTCCGGTATGTAAAACTGTAAATGTAGGTATTTATTGATTTGTTCACAAGTACATATCCCGGAAAAATAAAAATCTCATAAAAAATTAATCCCAAAAAGCAGACCCGGATTAAGACCATCTGATGCTGTATCCTTCAATTTCACCCTTTTCTTAACTTAGTCGACCTAAACCAAAATCCGCTTTACAATTTGTTGAACAAAAAAAAACTTTAGTGCCGTCTTTTGCCTTGGTGTCCTAAGTGCATGCTTATTTTGCTTAATAATTAATCCAGCCCTGCCAAATGTCATCATTATTTAAAAAGTTTGATTTTGGGCTTGGGCCCTTGAAATATTATTTCTTTGCACCTGTCACTTGGAGACGTTTTAAATCTGGGGCCCAGAAAAAATTTCGCATGGAGGCCGCAGACTTCTAGTTACGCCATTGTCTGCAGTAGGGTTCTAATAATACTTTTATAGTTTAATTCTGTAAAAAAAAACATGTAGAGAACAATTAATGTGATTCTTGCAATCGATTTCCTTAAAAAAAATTATTTTTAATTTTTTTTTCTAAATTAGTAGGTACCAACGTATTATACTCAAATGCAAAGTAATTTACTGCCTTCGCGCTCTTGTAGCTTTCGACTGCGTCTCGGGCTGCAATACTTTGCGCTCAGGCTGCAAAGTATCACTTTTCGTTCTTGTTTTACAAATAAAAATTGTGTGATTTGTTATAGATTCCAACTTTTTTAAATAATTTTGCTATTACACTGTTTAAAGCAGTGGTAGGTGTGGGTGATACAGTATAATAAGCCGGATTTTAACTGAATTAAATTTTGTTTGTTAGGCGCGTTACACATAGCGTTTCTATAAATAATGGTATATAGAAATGCAGAAATTTCTAAGCAACTTAGTAATGGAAAATCTGAAGAGTCGGCAGTTCGTAATTGTGATTTATGTATTTACGACGCCACGGCGTATGAATAATGGAGTAATACTAATTTATCGTTGGTCGTGTAGGCAAATCTCATAATAGGATTAACGTTTATGGTCCGTACACTGGTGATAGATGTATGGAATTGGGCGAATCTTTCTATATTGAATTTGCTTTTCACAATATACTAGTTTCTTTCCGGTAGGTTTACAACCCATTCTGGCCAACGAAACACGAATTGGTAATGCTGACCGTGAACCCGGGATCAAACGAACCCGTATAATTTCGTATTTAATTGTCTCCCAACTTTGTTGTGCAAAGATTAAATAAAATAATAAAAACGACCTCGCCATAACTATACGGTTGCATTTCAGTATAAATTTATTATCTTCTAAATAATTGTTACCCTGGTGGCTGGATCCGGTAATAGAATGGTAGAGCTATTGATTAGAGAGTGATGGGTCTGATTTGATGATTGCTGGTTTACATTCTTATCTCACATTATATCATTAGGTAGATAATTTTACGCTTTATTGTAGACATAATTTATTTTTTTGCCCAATTTAATTTCTTTATTTAGAAGTGGATCATTTAAATTTAGCTGTTTGGGAGATATTTATGACAGTTCTTAGACATTATTAAGTCGAAATTAAGTTCTAGATAACCATTCATAGAAGTAATATAATTTAATCACTTAATTACGCGTTAATTTAGTTTTTGTTTGTTTTTATAGTTGCATAAAAATATCGTAAACATTTCAAAACGAATCATTTTCTATTTTAATTAATGATGACCGCCTTAAAAGCAAGTTGGAGCCCATAAACCTTTTAAGCTTATCAGATATACTGTGCAGTTTCATTCCATGTATTAAAATTGGCAAAATTAGCTTTTAGGTATTTACTACTGTTTTGTAATTAAACTAAAAAACTACGAATTTTATAATTTGTGTGTGTAATTCTGGTAATTATACTTGCTTAATTATTGGATGGGTATGTGAAATACAGGTAAACCTTAACAGAATCATCAGTTTTTAAACAAATCATGGCAATACGTTTTGGAAGTGATCTATGAGTAATAAAAAATAATGAACGATATAATATAAAACAACTTACGATTTACTCATGATTTTTATATCTTATTGCAGTGCTAAATTCTTAGTAAAAATTTATTGTTGAACTGTTTCAGTAACATTAATTATCATAAATGAGCTTTAAAAAAATTCCCTATTTTTAACCTAAATTAGGTAGGTAGGTACATTTCGTTAGGAGATTAATCGAAAAAGAGTAGTTTCGTTTTCGTTGAGGATTTTGAAGGTATTTCAATGTGATATAAACAGTTAATCATTTTAATACAAGAAAGATCAACTTTTTTTTAACATTGTACAAACTAAATAATATACTAGTCCCTCATTGTTTATCGTTTATTTAAATAATTAGATAATTAATTTGTTAAATTAAATATATCTTAAATTTCAAATGATGAAAAATGGTTCCCAAGCAAGTAATGAAGCAAAAATAATTTATCTACAGAGTGGAATTAAAAACTCGTTAATCTTGATGAAAAAAGTAAATAAAGAAACAGGATGTATTTTAATTAATTTAATTATTTACAAATAAAATTTTTACTTTCATGGTTTTATAATTATTCCATTCTAGGCATTTGCTTTAAAATATGAATAGATTGCTATTTTGTATTTAAGTGGGCCCCTTTACATAAAACCAACTCGACGTTTTCAATTGAAGAGAAATTCTGAATAAAATATTTGTTAAATTGTCAGTTGGAGTGAAACGTCTGTCATTATTTGTCAATTTACACCATAAATCAATACAAGTTTTATATGTCGTCGTATTGATAAAAATGTCGGCCGTCTATGACTTCATTCAACTAAGCTAGTGTAAAGGGAGATGTTAAAAAATTCGGTGTCACTTTCAGCTGGATATCCCCGCTAATTCTATTTCATATTACGCATGAAAATTTTGCGGTTCACGAGATATGCCAGACGCAGACGCTACGACATACAGAATTTCCTTCCACTCGCTATAGATGGTTTTGGATATTTTTATTAAAGCCCTCTTGATACCTGCCATATGGTAACCCTATATCTAGTCTAAAGATCACGTAATGGGTGATTTTCGATTAACCACGTCTACTCTGACATCGATACAAGCTTTAAACACCGATCCCGTATCGAATTACTTTTAAAATAACTGACCTATAAATCAACTTTAGAATCCTATTTCTAAAATTTTACTGACAGCCTTAGATCCTAGATAACAACGATAGAACACGGTAATTTTTTAGGCATTTATCTCGAGGTCAAAAAAACCAAATAAAATCCTTTAGAAATTGATCTCGAAAAAGGCTGGAACCCTTACTCACATAAGATACAGGGTGGCTTAAATAGGGTATAAAAAACTTTAGTTGCTAAAACATGTAAAGAATTAGTTAAATTAGCAATAATATGCAATTTTTCGGGATCAGTTTTAAATCATCTACCTACAAAATATTTTTACCATCTCGGTTTTTCCAAATTGTAGGAAAAAAGAAAGCAATTTGATTGGTACCGCCATATCAACAGGATGGGAGAAGAAAGACTACCTTAAATAGCTGTGAACTGGAGTTCAGGAGAATGACAAAAGGGGGGACGCCCGGGAGAAACGTGCAAAAGAGGTTTTACAAAGGCAATACATAAAGGATTAAGGAACAGCGAGGGGACTGGAAAACGACCAAATTCGGTGTAACCTCGGAGATACAACAAGAAGTTGCAGGACTTGGTTCTTATGATAAGTGGGACACCCTGTATCTTCCTTCTATTTTATAGCCCTAAAACTAACAAAAACTTTATTACGTAGAATTAAAACGCAAAAATATCTTAACTAGTAAGAAAATTATGAATCCAAGTTATGTTTCGTTAAAAGACAATACTTAAATAGAACTGGTTTCGCCATTTTCTGAATCTCACCATTTTAACATTTCATTATTACTTTAGTTTAGCATAATGATAAAATGATAAAAATAACCTTAAATAATGGTAGCTTTTAAGATTTTTTGCTCAATTATTCGAAGTTTTACTTCAGTTTTACGTAAAAGATTTTAAAAAAAAATTAAAAATTTTTATTATAATTAATGTAAATACATTGTGCAATACAAAAATAAATAAGTTACATTTTTGTTAATAAATAAGCGAAAGTTTATAAATGGTCTAGCATTTTTACTAGAGATTCTTCATGAAAAATTCTTAAATAAACCTATTTTAACATTGTTTATTATGGAGAGTATTTTAATATCTTCTAGTTCCAACGATTCTCGGGCGACAACAAACTTTTGTCTCTTAATACTTCCTACAGTATATGCATTTTTTTGAATAATAAATCTGACTTCCCCGGTCTTTGTTCTGTTATAGAGAATTCAATCAATAGCTTGCGTTGTCCTTGTCTTTTTAATGCCTACTATGAATTACCTAAATTATTTGTTTTTTTTTAAATGCCATGTGGGTTATGCATCTATTAGCATATTGCAGGACAAGAGTTGTAAGAAGCATGCGTAATTGCTTTACAACTCGTGTTTTACACTATACTTTTTCTACGATCACAAAATACATACGATTTTACCGGTTTTTTGCTAATAGTATAAACACTTAACGTACGCTCTTTTCTGTCAAGTTTGACGTAAGTCTACTTTGACATTTTTAGACGTGTGCTTTTTGCTTAGCGTGCGTAAGCGACTCACTTATAATGGATGCATGATGAGTTTGATATAAGCTTACTTTGATCATTTAACAAAAAAAATACTGTGCTTTTTGCTAACCGTGCGTAAATAGTCATTTACAATGTTGGTCGTAGAAAAAATATTTTACGTAATCTTACGTGAAACTAAGCAACATTATGCTGCTAAATTATTTTTGTTAAGCAATGCATTACTTCTATAGATTAAGGGAGACTTGTGCTAAAATTATATTAAAATCTGATAAATAAAAGCGAGTATAAAAAATCAATTTGGGAACACGCTTTTTTTTTGAGAATCTTGTGCTTTGTCATAGTTCGTTATCTTTTATCTATTACTCTACAAAAATCTTATTTTAGCAACTACAAAAGTAGTGTTTACTACCTGTACAGAACATTCTTAAGTAATGTACATCGAATTTGATTGAACGATCAACGACGGCAGTGTCACAGGTTTTATTTAATCATGGGTGTTATTTTATTACTCAATATATCAGGCGAGGCGTTTATTTCGTGAATGCCATTTTATGTAACCGCAACAATGTTGCCTTTCTTTCGGCATCAGGTGGCGTTCAGTATTTTGTCAAAAACATTTGTGGGACAGCATCGTTGGCGTAAATTTTATTTAATGAGCCCGAAAGTTAATCGAAACAGTTTACGATCGTGTTCAAAGAAAACGTAAATCGAATAAGGAGAATGAATAAATAAACGTGCTATGAAAAACCGACAAGTTTAATGCACTAATATTTGGTAATAAATGTTTAACTCCTGCACAATATTTAGCTCTATGGCACTAACGTTTTATATATAGGGAAAAATTATTGGTTTAGTACTATCTAAAACTAGAGTAAGGTGGGGCACCTGAAAACACAAAGTTTGTATGTAGTTGAATTAATTCTTCTTAGAAAACCCAATATAAGAAGTATAAGCAGGTATTTTGTAGCAAAAACCAAATGTTTCAAAGTGCCCCATGTCTGGGGTTGGTTTTCTCAAGAGGGACAATGAAACACTAGTTTATTCTAAGAAATAGTTGACAAATATATATTAATTATTAAGCCAAGATTTTGTAATAAATAACCCAGAAACGAAAGAAGAGGTTTATTACTTATGTAATACGTACATTTGGTTCCATGATTATTATAAGTAAATAATAAAATAATATTGCTGAAAGAAACATATATTTCAGAAATATTACCCTACTATTGAAATATCATTTGTATGAACACAAAACAAAAGTTTTATAATAAATTTTTGTATTATGATTTAAGAGAACAAAGTTGATTTATACTTCGGTCATTTAGTCATATTCTTAATATATAAACAGAAAGTCTTCCCCCATAACATGCTTTCTCAGTTTCTATTGATATGCGTGGAATTGTTTTAGAGCCTTTATTAGAAAATAGAAATCGTTTTTATCAATAAAATTTCATTTAAAAAGCTACACCTATTTTGCTTCGCATTTTCAGAGTAAGGGAGACCACGGACATAAAAAAAATTTCTTTTTTGTTTTTATTTAATTTCTTAAAGAATATAACAAGTGTTCTACACGCAAATTGATTTAATGATAAATTGGACTTGTCTTTCTTCCAATATATTTATTTCATATGTTTTGTAAGGCACCTGTGAGATTTTTTTTCTGTAATAAGGCAGCTGTTACTTACTTCCAACTTCAACGTTTGGGCTCATAAGTGGTGGGTAAATATATTAGAATTCATCAACAAAAGTAATATTTGATTTCAAAATAAACATTGGCAAAATGAAAAATAAACAAAAATTCTTTGGTACAATACAAAATGATAAGTGAACCTTATCAATATTCAAAAATGTAAAACAAAGAAATACAACAAATTGGAAAATTGATCCGACAAGTTTTGTATCTTCTCATATACGAAAAAAACCACCAATTATGTGCTAAGAGTGAACATTTGCAAGTGAAAACATTGATTGGGGTTGGTTGTAACACTGTTACTTTTGACCCCAAGTGTACACAAAACAAATTAGAGGGAATTCACAATTAACCGCGATTCCAACGTCAAACTGTATTGCATCCAATAATAGCCAACAAAATTTAGAACATAATAACGTATGTATCTTTGTGTTCCACTTTTAGAGATCGCCTAAAAGTTACTCGACCGATGACACAGCGCGTTAACTTTTAGGCGGAAAATAGTGACTTTAGCTAGCAAAAACTTAACCTCTATTACAGATGAAAACTAGCAATGTAGGTATAAACTTTGGATGGAGACCGGACTTCTTGACGCATATTATGTGTGCACATAATTTTTTATTCCAAAGCAGAAAAACTATTTTTCAAGGAGAATAAAGTTTTTTATCATTTAATGTTAGTTAAGATGTTCATAATATTTTCTGATATTTATGATATTGATGAAACAATTATAAGATTGAAAAGATTTTAACACAAAATAAACGAAACAGATTTTAAATTTCTCGGAATTTCCCGGGACAATAAATATTTCCCGAAAGAATAAAAAAGGTTGAAACGGACCGGGATCCCGGGATCCCTATGTACACATTCGTTTATAAGAAGAAACTGCAGAAAAAGTTAAACAAAATTATTTGATGATATAATATTAACTTCGGCTTTTTTTAAACGATTGATTTAGTTATTTTACAACTAGCTAAAAAATGCGCCTGTGGCTTATTATCCGTTTAAGCGAATTTCCATCTCTTAAATAAAGCAAGATAATCGCACTGGTTCTGTATACCTACACATGCAAGGGTAATAAAGTACTTAAACTACTTCCTTTTCGCTGTTAATTGTGCGGACTTCAATAAATAATTAATTAATTTGAAACATTATTATATTGTCTGCTCCCTGAAGAATAGACTACAGCTGTGTAAAAAGTAGTTCATTTGCGAAGTGGAAAGACATAAATTGCAATCAAGAGGCAGCCACGAGTCAAAGCACACGCTTGTCATCCGCAGAGGTCAAAACGATACATAACAATACGTGTGGGTGCAGATTTATAACGCCGTCGCTCTATTTTATAACTTTTAATAACCACGGGATGTATTTTTATTACGGAATATATCTTACCTCAAAGTGATATAAAAGAAACACATATTCACTTATTTCCTAAGACGAGCGGGTTCTTTGGCATTTAAAAGGGGCGGACGCAAGTGTAGCGTCGAGATCTAAATCAAATACACTTCGCAGTCAAGTGTGTTATAAACATAAGAACATGATACAAGATCAAAGATTAAGATAGACACTAGACACGTTTGTCTGCGGCCCATACTGCGGCCAGTATTTGGCCACTTAATTTCGTTTTAATTGTTGTATAAACTTGCTAACAGCTTATTTGCAGTATGTGAAACGTTTGCTTCGTTATGAATCATCTGATAAATTAAAAGAACCGTTCTTGTAAGTGCCTAAACTGACTTTATCGTGTTTATATGTATCACGTTTACCAATTATTTTCTTGATGATTTTTTTAAACACGGCCCATACCAAATTTAACAGAAATTTGATTTCAATGTGGATAAATTAGCTGGTGTGGCTCACAAATGACTTTGCCGTACAACTATACGTGAGGGAAACATTTCTTCGTCATGTAATTTAAATCATTTTTTACAGAGTGTAAAGAGTCACATAGGGTATCTGCTACAGTTATTGATTGGCCTATGTAATGGAGTCATTGGCATAGTCTGAATTTAATCGCATATAATAACTCCAGTAGCACAAAATATTGGGCCAACATTGGCTAAAAATTGACATACAATACTGGGAAAATATAGAGATGTCAACATTTTTTAATATTGGTAAAATATTTTAAATTAATATTAATCCTATACATTTTTTTAATAAAGGATCTATATTATTAAATAATATTAAATTAATATACCGTATCGATATTAGTGAAATGGTAACTATACACAATTAAAAATAAATTCAACCTATATTATTCACCCTGATTGGTACAATGTTATGGATGCATAAATCACCTTCATAAGTTTTTATGGTTTAGAAATGTTTATATCCAATAATAGTCCAATAAGGATAAATGGTTTAATCAAACTGAAAATATTAAAAAATTACAGAAAGCCAGGCATAATTTTCTTACAAGTCTGTATTTGGCCGACAATTTCATGGCATAACTGTAATACTTCAAGACTAATCTGAAAGTTTTCCAACAACAACTAGGAGCATGGTAATATCTTCCTTCCACTTGATAAGTGTTTTTCACTATTGATATCCGACTAAACCACATATCGATGCCCGACTCGGGACTTCCATCGAAAGTTGGTATAAAAACCGCCACTTTTTTTTTATTTCATTCTAGTATTCACTAACTATCATAGCTCTTAATGCATTGGCTATTATATTATCAACCAAGATGCTAATGCTTTCGTGTTCACTCATTTTTAAAATTAAAAACACGTGGTAAAACAACCTCAAAAATGTGTTTTACGTATACAGTGCGAATGTTTAAATACTATAAAATAAGCTGTGAATCCAACACTATAAACTAATCATTAAGAATTAACAACTATTGTGAATGCCAATAATTGGTACATGCAGGGTCAATAACTACGAGAGACATACCAATAACTACAAACTGCGTAGTCTTTTAAAAATAATTTATTTTTACCATTAAAAACTGATAATACTTCAAATTCGAAATTTAAATATGAAAAAAGTTTATTGGTCTACACTTCAATTCAATTTTTATATTTTAATATAGAAAAATAATGTAATTAACTCACTTGCAATATGAAATTTCGCTTAAGGGGGCCAATAACTATAGCAGTTACCCTACTACAAAAAAAAAAAATCGCGATGAGTTATACAAAATACTAAAAATAACTTCAAAAAATGTTAATTGAGAAAATTCTGCTCTTGTATGATTTATTTGTTCAATGAAAAGTCGTGCAAAACTCGAGTCGGAACTTTTAACACAAGAAGCATCTAGAAGAACCCTCTGTAATGTAATCTTCCATTTTCCTTGTGAAACGATAACGGAAATATTTCCAAGTTTCATCGTGGAGTTAACTTAGTAAATGTAATATTTCGTCGATTGAGAAGTTAGTACATAACTCCATTATCTCCGAAAAGAAGTTAAACGAAAAGAGAAACAGCACTGGGATAAACTCGAAACTAGCAAAATTTGCTAGAGAACTTACATGTTCAACACAAAATTTCATTTACCGTTAGATTTTTATATGAAAAGAAGCTGGAGTTATTTTATAAAACAAACTTTAAAAAAATTAAGGTCGTGCGTAAAAACATACAAATAACTTAGGTTTTTGGCATGTTGTAATTATTAACGGAAGGCCACGCATGATTTAAGATTATGAAGGTAACAATAGGCGAACATAGATTATCGGTTATCTAATTTCGGGAATGAACCGTTGTGTAATGCTTCGGCTAAAAAGTTATGAACTTGAAAACTACGGTGTCAAGGTGTTACAAAACCTATCGATATAATGTTACGGTCAAACTTTCTCCTTTATTTTAATATCCTGTATTTACTGTAACGGTAGACGTTGCAAATGAAAGAAGCACTAATGCAATAAATGAGAATTATACCGTGACATCAATAATTATCTTGGTCAAAGGTGGTCATGGAATGGAATACTGCCGTCTTAGCTTATGTCATCCTTTAGTAATAATTTTGTCAAAGTTTGCCGAGTTACGTCTCATACTGATATCTGCAATAATGTGTGTGTTATTAATTCTAGAAATATAATAATATTATCTTACCAAGAGTTGTAAGAAGTATATTATGCACGTCGAAAAGTTGCGCACGGAGCCGGTTAGCGGCGAGTGCGCATTTCCACGAGTGCATAACTGCTTTACAACTCGTGTTATGTAGCTTACTTTTTCTACGATCACATATTCCCTACGATTTTAAGGGCTTTTTAGCTAATATACACATGTAATTACGTTGTGTTGTCAATTTTGACGTAAGCCTACTTTGACATTTCAGGACGTGTGCGTTTTGCTTACCGTGCGTTATCACTCACTTACTTGGCATGCAGGAAGTGTTTGATGTCGTGTACTTTGATCATTTTTAAAAAAAGCTGTGCTTTTTGCTTACCGTGCGTAAGAACCCACTTACTATGCATGTAGGCTGTAGGGTAAAAGTAATTTACATTAGTGGTCGTGGAAAAAAAAATACAGGTTTGAAAATTAAATTAAAAGACAAGACCATTTATGTTTTCATTTACAAAAAAAAAGTAAATTGAAGAAGCTCTTGAAATTGTCCCCCGCCTTGTTCAGTACAAAAGTTTACACACCTCCTCTTGCTATCAAAAGCATTTTGTAGCATTACTGGCGTTATGGTTGCACATTCTTCAACAATTCTTGGTTCCAATCAGGGATGGAATAACGTTTTAAATCGTTACGTTATTGTATAACGTTATTTATTATTTGTTTTCGTTACATAACGTTATAAATAACGTTAAAAAAATGAATTGTGATGTTATATAACGTTATATAACGTTACATAAATTATGATATACAGGGTGTTTCTTAAATAATGCGAAAAAATCGCAAGGTGATTCCTTATTGAAAATAAAGTGGGGTCTTTTATATAACAATTTTTTCTTAGATGTCTCCTTTCGGAGTTACACCCCCCTAAAGGAGAGCGATCAAATTAGGTTTTTATTTTATTTCTCAAATTCAGATAAATATAGGAGAATGATATTTGGTTGATGTTTTATACTTATTAAAAGGTTTCCCATAGTATTACTTTCAATCATCTTCCACCTTCATATGGGGCTGATAAGTGCGACCCCTGTTGGTTTTTTAATCAGAACTTTTTGGTGAGTTGAACGAAAACAGTTAAATAATAAAAGTAACTTTTAATAAAATCAAGTTTTTAAAGAAAATTTAAAATTGCTAGATTTCAACCAACCAAAAAGTCCTGATAAAAAAAAAACCAACAGAGGTCGCACTTTTCAGCCCCCTGTGAAGGTGGGAGATGATTAAAAATATTACTATGGGAAACCTTTTTATAAGTATAAATCTCCCACATTTATCCAAATTTGGGAAACAAAATACAAACCCAATTTTACCGATCCCCTTTAGGGGGTTGTAACTCCGAAAGGATACCCTAAAAAAAAAAAATATGAAAGACCCCTCTTAATTTTCGATTAAGTATCACCTCCCGAATTTTTTCGCATTATTTAAAAAACATGCTGTATAAAAATAATTTTTATTTGTATCTCTGAAATTATTTTTGGGGTCTGTAATTGTAAATTTAAAAAATATTACCTACAAAATTACGTTGAGGTTGAGATATTTTATTTTAATTTTAATTTCTAAAATACAAACAAAATATTATATCTTCTGAAAATAAAAAGATCGCTATATAAAAATTTAATTTATAGAGAATAATGATACAAAATAACTTTTAACGAAACGTTATCGGTTATTATAACCTTATATAACGTTATAAAAATATCGTTACGTTATTGTATAAAAAATTATAGTTGAATCATTATTATAACGTTATCGGGTATCGTTACGTTACGTTTTCCATCCCTGGTTCCAATACTTGCAAATTAGCTACAGGAGTTCTGAAAATCGTATTTTTTAAGTAAGAGAGCACAAAATAGTTCATAATGGTCAAAGAAGGTGACCTCGGAAAAAAATCAACTTGTGTATGCAAACTTATCAGACGGTCAACACAAAACTAGCGAAGAAAACCAATAACTATCCAAGTCCTTCTACAATCGTTCGCATGTTCCATAAAAAAGTCCAATTTCTCGTTTCAAAGGTTTTGTGGGCTCTTGTTTCATACATTGACGAACGTCATTAACAACTTCTTCTGTAGGAACCTACGAATGGTTGGCCTACCAACACTTTTTTATCACAAAGACAGTTTTGAGAAACACGCCAACACAATTTGTAAGACATGCATAAAAATCCTTTGGTATTACAGCTAAGGCTGGGAAGTGCTCCCGAAAATCGGCCAAACATAAACGCTGTGTATTCCCAAATTCCATTAACTAGCACACCAGTTCGAAAATAGGCTTCAATCATGTAAATTTTGTGGTTTGTGGTGAAAACTATAATTAAAATGATTCAAAACTGCTTAAGATTACAATAAAATAAAAACTTCACCAGCACTGCTTTACAAATTTTAACAATCAAAAAATGATTGCACAAATGAGCGATACTGGCTTTAACAAAATTATTTTAAATTCGATGAGCACCTTTAGCCAAGATAATAGTTGATGTCACGGTATTTTATGCAAAATGAATTACTCAAATGATTCAAACATTTACGTTTGCACCAGTTTCTAAAAGCCTAACTTTTAAATCAGCGTTTATCAGAAACGTATAGACTATAATCAGGATTATTTTATCTTTTTTATTGCTCTGTACAAGAATATATTTTGATTACGTTGAAAAGATTAATTTTAAAGTATTTTCTCACCAAAATAAATTTGATAAATGAATTATAAAAAAGTTTAATTTCCTTACTTCCTCTTTTTTATGATTTACTTTCAAGTTATTTGTCTTTTTACACCCTTTCTTTTAATTCAGCCCCAAATACTTAGAAGTTAATTATCGGGTCTTTATTTTAGGGCTGTTAAGTTTTCTAAAAACCGCTTATTGTGTGTTAAGATTATTTTAAGTGGGTATTGTCTTTTTAATTGTCTAATAAAAGTATCCATTGTCTCTGCTTGTCTTACATTTTACACTTGTTTTTGGTTGTTGATTTCATGTTGTTATGAAACGGTTTTATTTCAAGGAAACCGGATTCTGCTTATAATTTCGTTCTTGTAATTAGTTTAATGAACATATTCGTTTACGTTATTGTCGGAAAATTATCGTAGTATCTGCTGTCGTCTTCAGAAATGTTATCTAAACAATATAAATGATTGGGATCTGGTTATTAGTGAGCCAAGTTTATGAGGGAATGCACGAACATGAATAATTCAGAGGTAGTTGTTTACAATGTTTAAAGAAAGATAGTCAACACGTAGGGTCAGGTATTTAAAAAGGTAGACGGGTTTTAATTGCCTAAAAATGAATATGTATTGCCTTTTATTACGTCATTTTCTAACAAAAACGTTTTTATCTTACATTTTAGCATAAATTATGAGGAGCCTTCTCGATTTATATATGTATTTAGTTAGGCATTTTAAGATGTCCGTTCGTTAACTAATCCTTTTGTCGCCGCCATTAGACAATTTTATAACGTGAAAATATTTCACTTTATATTTAGTAACAAATATATGAAGTTACGCTAAAAATCTGTAGTTAAAAATAAACTAACCGGTTATTGAAACCGATATAATTGGTCGTTTGTTACAATGGCTTTTAGTCGTTATTGTTATTAGTCACATTTTCGGGAAAGTAGATTTTTATCCACACGTGTTACGTTTAAACAGTTTAAACGATGACAGGTAACGCCTATAAAGTAGTCAGTTAATAGCTACATGTTACTTTAAGTGTTTAATTAAAAAGTTCATTCATTTGCAATATTTTTCATGAATTACATCCAACATATACACCCACAATATTCATTAAACTTTAAACACTTAAAGTTTTAATTAAAAACACAATCAAAGAGTGTAAATAGGTTACCAACTAATAAAGAAAATACTGTTTCAAATGTTAGATTCGTCATAGAGTCATTGCGATACTCTATACAGGGTGGTGCTTTTTTCGATGCTCACCATTGCTATCTTGGAAACGGTAAGAGATACAAGGTGGGTTGAATTAGAGAAAAGTTGCACATTTTTATGGCGATTAAGAATCTGAAAAGAAATCCTGGATATTTTGATTCGTTTTTGATTTATTACAAAAAAAACCGAAAAATGTGATTTTAGAAAAATATTATTATCTTCCCTACCATTGGCGCTATTTCATTTAAACTTGGTAACTTTATGTTTTTGACCGTCCTGGGTTTGATGACGTCAACAGAAATTTTTTAAGCCTTCTAGATTTCAAGTTGCGATAGTCAACTTTTTTATTTCTTATGGCCGCCATATTGGATTTTTACACAATCAGACAGACAAAAAAATTAGCTTTTTAGATTGGTAGCCAACATATCTTTTTTCTTTCAAAAAACTTGTTGAAATTTTAAAATTTGTGTAAATAATTCATAAAATCGAGAATGATCTGAAAAACAATTGAAACTATGATATAAATAAAAGCTACAGAACATTTTATTGGTCTAATGATAACGAAATTAATGTTGTTGGAAACATATTTAGAAGATATGTTAGGCGAATTGCCATTATTAACAATTCAAAATCATCAGTAGTTTCAGCAAGAAGGAGCTGGTCCTCACAACGCCCGCATTGTAAAAGGATATTAATTTAGATGTACACTTTCAAAATGCATGATTTGGTACGTTTGGTCCTGTTCATTGGCCTCCGCGATCGCCATGTTTTAAGCCTATGGATTACTTTTACATTGATGTTGTTTATGCAACCCTAACGGAAAATATTGAACTTCTTCGCCGTAAAATCAAAAATGCTTTCGACTCTATTTCGAGACAAACTATTCTAAAGGCAGTGGACGAAATGAATTTGAGGACTAACCACTACATCATACATAACGGCGCGCACTTTAAACAATTTCAATAATGATTTATCTGGTGTTTTAACTTTATTGTCATTTCGTTATTTTATTAGACCTATAAAATGTTGTGTCACTTTTATTTATATTATAATTTCAATTGTTTTTCAGAACATTAGCGATTTTATAGATTATTTTTACAAATTTTCAAATTTCAATTTTTTTTGAAAGAAAAAGGTATGTTGGTTACCAATCTGAAAAGCTAATTTTTTTGTCTGTCTGATGGT
This sequence comes from Elmis aenea, assembly GCA_947652605.1. NCBI lineage: Eukaryota > Metazoa > Arthropoda > Insecta > Coleoptera > Elmidae > Elmis > Elmis aenea. The sequence goes on along the minus strand of OX393581.1, from coordinate 17,136,199 downwards.
GTAAAAATCCAATATGGCGGCCATAAGAAATAAAAAAGTTGACTATCGCAACTTGAAATCTAGAAGGCTTAGAAAATTTCTGTTGACGTCATCAAACCCAGGACGGTCAAAAACATAAAGTTACTAAGCTTAAATGAAATAGCGTCAATGGTAGGGAAGATAATAATATTTTTCTAAAATCACATTTTTCAGTTTTTTTGTAATAAACCAAAAACGAATCAAAATATCCAGGATTTTTTTTCAGATTCTTAATCGCCATAAAAATGTGCAACTTTTCTCTAATTCAACCCACCTTGTATCTCTTACCGTTTCCAAGATAGCAATGGTGAGCATCGAAAAAAGCACCAACCTGTATACGAGGCAGAGTTAAATGAAACCCTTAAAAGTACCCTAAAAAAGGTACTGAACGGAACCTTGCCTTACAAATTATCAATAACATTATTTTTGAGATTAGAAGGCCTTGCTAATGGATGACATACCATCGGAAAAATGAAAAATGTTGATACAGTGACGGTGTAAAAATTGCAACTCCAATGGGACAGTGCACCATGGAAGAACAACGTTCTTGTGTTTCGTTTCTTGCACAGTGAAGAAGTGAATTCCATGGATATTCATCGTAGAATGAAGCTACAATATGGAAATTCACGTCTGTCACTCCAGCAAGTGTATGAGTGGAGCAACAAGTTCACATACAAGGTGATTTCCGTAACTTATACTCCCCGACCTGGCCAAGCAAACTGTGGTGTGACGCCTGATTCTATTGCGGCAGTAGAAGCTTGGTGAAAGAAAATCGTCGGGTTATCCTTGATGAAATCGCTGAAGTTTTGAATATGAGTCATGGTTCTGTACATCACATTATGCATGACATCCTTCAGTTCCATGAAGTGTCAGCAAGGTGAGTGCCAAAGCAATTGGCTCCAGAATTGAAACAACGACGTGCTGGTGCTTGTGAAGAACGTTTTCAACGATATGAAGCAGGAGGAGATGCCTTTCTGGCACGGATTGTGACGGGTGCACAATGTTATAAACCCGACACCAAGAGAGCAAGGGAAGAATGGCGTCACTTCTCTTCGCCAAAACCCAAAACATATCGCACACAGCTCTTGGTAGGAAAGGTTATGTTGACCCTTTCTTGGGATGCAAGAGGGATAATTTTGGAGGACTACATGTTACAAGTGTCACATACTCAGAACTTCTAAAGAACCGTCTCAAGCCTGCCATCAAAAACAAACGGCGTGGATTTCTAAGTACTGGCGTTTTTTTTCCGCATCTATCAAACAATCGGAATGTTAATACTAATTTAGCTATGTAATATGCAACTAGTAGCCAAGTGAATAAGCAGAAATAAGATTTCTAAGAAAAACCCAAGGAAAAGCAAAAAAGATAGAATTAGAAATGAAACATATAGAGAACAATTTAAGATAAAATCAGTTGAAATAAAAATTCAAGAAAGACAGCTGGGATAGTTGGGTTACATTTATAGGATGAAAGCAGAAAGGTTGACCAGAAAAGCCTTTGAAGCAAGATCAGGGGGAAAAAACATAAAAGGTAGACCGAGAAAAACCTGGCAGGACGAAGTTGAAACAGTAGTAAAGGACAGAAACATCAAATGGAAAGACATAAAAAGGCTAGCACAAGACAGAAAAACATGAAAAAGTCAGCACAACATAACTCAACAGTCCTACACCTAACAGTAGAAGGACTCATGAATAAATAACTAAAATAATATGCAACTTTCTGTTAATTTACATCTGTATCATTTATGAGGAAGGGATAAATATTTTTCAGCCTATGAACGAAAACAACAAAATATTCCCATCCTCGAGTATTGAACCACATACCATCCTGGTATGAAATAAGTATTGCACACATATAAACTCTTTTAGATAGATCATTAAAGCACGTAATAATTTTAAACTTCATGATACTTTTAAGAAAACCGAACATACAAGTTTATAAAATATATTTGTAGCATTCTTCCTTCTTAAACGTAGCTCTTACACACTTGAAGTACGGCAACTAATTTACTTAATTATAATTAGCTAAGTATATTGCTGAAGTGTACGTTTTCCAAGTTTATGACACCAGCATATGTGTATTGCAAATACAGCAAATATGTACGTAACAGAAGGAACAACGTTGACTGATAATTGTTGAATAAGTAAATAAGAACTAACGGACCGAACACTACTAAATAAATAATGGGACCCAAATCGTGTAAGTTAATGAATACAACTTAACGAGGAAAATCCCTAAGGTACAAGTTATAATGTAATGATGTGTGAATAATTAAAAATTTCAGTGTAGGGGGTCAAAGGATGTTGTCCTTGTTAAAGTTTAAAGAGCTACTCCTTGAGTTTTGCTATAAGATGTTCGTGATTTAACTTTGAAGCCAAATTTCATAAATTCCAAGAGGCTTATCTGTAGCTCAAGTAAAATTCTTCGCCGTTTGCCTTACGGGTGCACTTCCGGGTACACAGAAAGTCCGGAACTTAAGGGAAACTTTAATCTTTTGATATTTTGTTCGCGAATTTGTATTAGAAATTATTATTAATTTACGAGAATATATAAATTTTCGAATTATCTTAAAGCATGTTGCTGAAGTTTCATGTATACTTTTGTTTAGTAACCAAAATACGATTTATTACGTCGTCTTGTTCGTTGTATTCATTCATTAAAATGCATCAACTCTGCCTGTTCTCTTTAATACGTTTATTGCTTGTAACTATTCACAACTTTTTAATTCAGAAAAATTAATCTGATATTGTATACCGTATGTAAAGGGTGTCCACCAGGTGCGTATTTTCTTCATATCTTGTTTATGATTCTGCACACCATAATGTAACTTTTTTTAAATTTTTATTTTAAACTTTTTAGATTCAAAATTCTATTCAATTTCAAAAGTTTTTTTTTTAATACAGATCATTATTATTTAGTGATTTAACAAAGCCATTTTACAATATAAAAATACGTAAAAGATTACTGGATAGAGAAGGAAAGCCAGCGATAGAGAAGGGTGAAAGAAAATAACCGTCCAATTTGGCTCGCAGAGGTAGTTTATATACTGCGTCATTCAAAAAGTCTGCAACAAAAGGGAAAAATTTTTGTTTCTCAGAAAATTTTATTGATGATAAAAGTTGGTGCATGGTCTAAAACTTTTTAAGATAAAAAAGTTTAATTAATAGTCGTAGAACACTAGATTTTAACGATTTTTGAAATATTTGCAGGAGTAAAGTGCCCTTATTTTAAGAGATACAAAACAATTTTATAGGAAAAAGTTATTAAGAATCTTAAAATAAGGCCAGATATAAATTTTTACGGTCATATTCCAATGTTTATTTTTAAAGAACTTTCAACATTCTAAAAGTATGCAAATGAAAAAGTTTTTTATTATTGATTTCTCAAAAAATTTTATTCTTGATAAAAGTTGGTACATGATCTAAAACTAATTTTGAGATAAAAAAATGGTTTAATAAAAGGTTATAGGACACTAAATTTTAACGATTTTTGAAATATTCGTAAGAGTAAAGTGCCCTTATTTTAAGAGTTAAAAAAATGTTATGAAACGAAGTTATTTAGAACCTCAAAATAAGGGTATATTTAAGTTTTGATGTTTAAATTCCAATTTTTATTTTATGAGTAATTTTAAGCACTACTCTTGTGAATATTTCAAATATCGCTAAAATCTAGTGTCCTATGACTTTTTATTAAACTTTTCTTTATCTTAAAATAATTTTAGACCATGCACCAACTTTTATCAGGAATAAAGTTTTCTGAAATATCAATAATAACATTTTTTCCCATTTTTTACAGACTTTTTGAATGTTAACATTTCTTTAAAAATAAAAATTGGAATATGACCGTCAAAATTTAACTTTGGCCTTATTTTTAGATTCTAAATAACTTTTTCTATAAAATTGTTTTGTATCTCTTAAAATAGGGGCACTTTACTCTTGCGAATATTTCAAAAATCGTTAAAATCTATTGTCCTATGACTTTTTATTGAACTTTTCTTCATCTTAAAAGTAGTTTTAGACCATGCACCAACTTTTATTAGGAGTAAAGTTTTCTGAGAAAACAATAATAAATTTTTTTCCCATTTTTTGCAGACTTTTTGAATGACGCAGTATGTTTTACAATATTTTGGAAATTTAAAAAGCAATACTCTCAACGAGACTTTTAATTGTAAGTACTTAGTTTTAATATAATACACAGGGTGTGTTTTGTTTGGTACATTTAGCTGCATTTTTACACAAGAATTAGTAAAATATTTTTTATTGTAACATTGCCTTTTTTATAGCTAATTAGTCGTCTTCGACAAAAAATTCTAGATGTTCTATGTCTAAAACTAATAAATGATAGTTCTTTATGTATTGCTGTTTTAAAGATAATTTATCTGTAATAACAACAAAAGTATGCTTCGATTTTTATAGTACAGGGTTGACAATATTCGAAAGTTTTACGGGGTAACTCGGTTACCGAAATAGTTAGCGAAAATCTGAGAGCGGTCTTTTTGGCTATTATTTTAATAAAAGAACGCCTATATTTTCAGGTTTTTTTATATCGCTTTTCATTTTATCACTACAGATAAAAATTTAAATTTTATCTTTTTGAAAATTTACTGTAGGTAATTTCTTTATTTATTAAAATACAACACAATGTTGTGTGTTAAAATTGGTTAGCCACCTTGATTTTGAGAAATGAAATGAACTAATATTTTTTTTTTAAGAAACGCTAGTTGACCATGACTATATGAATAAGATTTTTTTTAGCTTTTCAAAAATATATAGTTTTATATATTTGCTGCACAAAATTGCCAAGATATGGATAAATTTATAAAAATTTCTTCTTCAAAGTTTGCCATGATTTCATAAACAAGTGATTTTTTCAAATATTAAACAACTAAACGTAATATCCAAGTAAAATTTTTAACTCTTAAGTAAATCCGTGTATTCTTTTGTATTTTATAACTATTTTTTGTGGTATTGTGTACATGGCTAAATACGAACACTTCAAAAAGTTTAATATGTCAGGAGTTTACATTGTAAGTAATAAAAATGTAGCGGCTGCTGCAGAGTTTACTTTCTCTAACTATTACGGTAGCTAACTGAGATAACCTGTAATATGTTCGAATTTGGTCTACCATGTACCAATACATACATAGTTCAAAAATTGAATCATTAATATTTTGCGTGTTTTTTCAGGTAACTATAAAAATGTTAAGTAAAATGTTACCATGATGGATTATACCATAAAAATAATAACAAGCCCATTATTCGCTGTTTCATGAATATGTAGCCTAATTATAAACCCGTCATGGAATTAAATGATTCAAGAATTGATAACGGTAAAGCTAAATACAAATGCAAAAATATTTCATGTATGCGCAATATATCATATTAATAATTAATTATTTAGTTAGCTATGTAGTACTGTGACAACACGCCTTCCTCGTAAATCTTGTTTTTAGCAGCACATTTGTAATGCAAGAACTTAATAACCCTAAGTGTGATATTTATTATTGGCGTATATGGTAACGTTCTTGGCGAGTTCCAGTTTTTAATAATGAAACTTATAAAGGAAAACATTGCACCGACTGAAGTACTAGTAATAAAATTTTATTTTAGAAGTTTGCAAAACAATTTACAGCAAATGTCGATAGAGTATGTCAATTTACACTCATTAGCTGTGACTACAATATTTTTATAGACAGCACCAAACAAACTAGAACGACTACCAGTAAGCTTAAAAGTTAGTTTACTGACTCAAAGTGGTTAAGCTTCACCATTCAAAATAACAAGCACACTGTTATATTGCATTAACAAATGCGCTTTGCATGTTTAGCAAACGCAATTTTTTTTTACTGAAAATTTGTTTCGACACTAACATTTTTGCAGAACTTTTTATTTGTAATAAAATCAAAAACATTATAATCTTTATAACAACATTATTTGTATAACAAAATTTATAATCATTATGAATGAACGATATAACTTAAAAGAGAGTATCGATTATTATTTTGTTATTAAGTTGGCTATATCTATTGTGCTCTTTCATACGAGTTTAAATATTTCGTTTAGTTTGTCCTAATTAATACAAACCATGAGCCCAATTAGTTCTTTAAATTACAAATTTGTGAAAAATTATATCTTGCACGCTGCTTATTGATATCTGATCAAAAGTTACATTTATAATTTTATAGTTGCAGTTAAGTGTCTTGATTAAATTTTGTTGTTGTTAAGAACATTCAAAGATGCTGTACTTGTGCTGAATTAATTTAACTAAAGCTTTTGATAGATTGCCAAGGAAAAAGATTTGGAAGATATTGAGAGAAAGTAAGGCAGGTGAAGGATTAGTAGCTGCAATTGAGAGTAGTAGAAAATATGTGGGAACCCACAACAATAGTTCCCAGGAATTTAAAACACACAGTGGTAGTCAGACAGGGGGCACTTTAAGTGCACTGTGCACTGCTTATTATAATATTAGTGGATAAAACAATTAAGGAGTGCAAAAAATACTAAAAATGTCTATTGCATTATTGTCCATTTATTTGTCATGTTTTTAATTTATAGAAAAACAGCATTTTTATTTATTAAGAGCAGCTGGTTTTAAGTCGAAACGTTGCCAACTGTACTTTTGTTTATTTTATGTTGTTCACTTGTAAACTATGATACACAAGAAATTTGTTTGAAGTTTGCCGAATTAAAGTTGGGAGCTAAAATAAACTTGCTAACTTCATGCGCATGCATTTTTAGAATATAAAACAAGGACATTATATGGAATAAGGTCAGCTGTTATGTTTTAATAAAACAGTGGTGATTTCTAAATGTTTCCGTTCAAAAATGATCACGTAAAAGAAGGTCAGTCCCGTAGATAAATTTTCATTATTGCGCCTAATACAGACCTCTAACGTATAATTATACTTCGGAAATTGGTAAATTTACACCCGGTTATTTAAATTTGTAGACTTGCGCTGAATATGACATGCACCTGTTATATAACGATTAAGATAAGCAGACTTACTCAGTGTTGCCAACTTTATCGTGTGACCATGGGAAGCGACTTGTTTTGTTAGAATTATTAAGTAAGACATTTAAAATTATACCTACAAGTAAGCATCATCACAGCTTTCAATTTAAATATACAGGGTGTTGCATGACCAAACGGCCAAACTTAAGAAGCATGTTCCTTGAGTCAATTTAGGCAAAAAATGTTTGGTAAACCATAGTCCAAAACTTTATGGTTCTTGAGTTATAGATCTTTAAAGTTTATAAAAAAAAGGTCAATTTCAACTTAAAAAATTATAAAACACCGCTTTTATCTTCTAAAATAGAGAATCGATTTAACAACAAAATGTTTTTTATAAAAGATGCATCGCTATCTTTTTAGCGCTTTATAGCATACTCGATTTTTTTTCAGGGTTTATTTGCTATGGCAACCAACCTTGTTATTTTTAATAGAAAACACTGCATATTAGATTTTTGGATTCCTCGTTAATATACAAATATATTTTTAATTTTGGCCGGAGGATTCAACTTAATCTTGATTTTTTATAACTGCTTTACAGCTTTACATAATAGATAGCGTTTAGTTAAACATGTAATTTAGTGTAAAATCACAAAAGCCTTTAGCCTTTTTTATGTGTCTTTCTTAACCTGAATAGTGTCGTCTCAAGCGGGCGATATTACAAAGTAAAACAACAACTCTATTCTAGACAGAAAATGACTCTTCTTGTAAAATTAAATAATAGTAAATAAAAGCACCAATTAAAACACACTAAAAATTATTAACCCTAGAAGCCCAATCATATTTTTGAGGCTATAAAGCCCAATCATACGTCAAAACGACGTACAATTATAAAAGAGCTCTATCTAAATAAACTTTACTGCAAATACTAGTTTTTTGTATGGTTTATGTGAAATACTTTCTATGTAAATAAAAAAACAGAAATTTAGAAAAAATATTGTTTATTTAAACTCTGAAATGTTCACTTTAATTAAACATACAAAAAATGGCACGAAAACTGAGATCCTTGTAATTTTTTCTTATATACTACAAATTGTTTACAAAAATCCACTATATATTTTTTTTATGAAAAACTAATCAACTCTTTGTTGTGGTACTCTCGTTCGTGGGACGTGGATGCTTTCCAATAAGGCAACTTACATGGTGTAATAATTGATGTTATTTAACGAAACGTTAAAAGGATCTTTTACACTTGACTTATTACTTAACTTAAATTACGAAAATTAATGAATAATACCGGATAGAAAAAATGAACTTAACGACTTCGAAGATGTTATAGAAGTCCTGATAAAAATTACGAAGTTCCAATTGTAAAATAATACTGCTGACATTTGCAATAATAATTAACTAATAGAAAAGCTTATTATGTCTGAATAGACCAATCAAAATGGTTAACGTAATAAGGTCCTAAATATTTGTATATCTGACATATTAGTTAAGTAGAATTTTGATAAATAAGTTGTTCCCAATAATGCAATAATTTTGAATAGTTATTACCGAATATATTGTCAGCACATATGATGTTACAATTAAAATTATGAAATAGCTGATGTCGCATTCTTGTATTACTTAGCGGTAATAACGCAATAATATTAATAGATACCTGACAAATAATTAAAATAAGAAATTGAGCAATACTGAATTAATACCTAAAATATTAATGAATTTGGGGTTTACAACATCTTATCAAACATAAATCACTTAAGTCAAATATAATTCAGAAAATTCGAAAAGTGCAAAAGTTAACAAAGCCCAAACATACGTCATAACGACGTGAACATTGCGATTACAACAAAATGGCGGCACTTATTAAAGCGAGACTGCTGTCTCCTGTTAGCTCTGGGCATGTAGGTACCTAGTTGGCTCGGATGGTCACGGCGATCTAAGCAAGCATGCGAAAGAGATCGCGAATATGTGTTGGAGTGTACGTCAAAATGACGTAGATTGGGCTTCTAGGGTTAAAACAAAAAATTAGGGACAGCTTACTTTATTTAATAATAAAACAAAGAATGAATTTAGAATTTTTGCAAATATTTTACCCACTTTTTGAGGCAGATATTTCGTACTGAATATTCATTGGAAAAATGAAGTTATTCCTTGATTTGCATATCAACGTTTTTCGTTTTTACCGACACATTTTGGTCGCAATGCCTGGCAACACTGCCTTTTTACTGTGTTTGAAGTACCCATTAAATTTATAATTAATTTATTCCGACATAATAAATTACCAAAGCAAATATATTCGCAACTTCTGATTGCTTAAGTGTTTCGTTACTGTCAGACTTTTATTGTATTACATTTTTTGTGCACTTTTTGCTCGTTTTAAATGCTCAAACAAATGTAAATTGACTCCCCAAAACCTAAATATATGTAACGAATAAAACTCTTTATATTCATACAGAGACTAAGGACCATTCTCACCCACACCATACATAAATTTTCATTTAGAGGGAAAGAAAAACTTCGGGCTCTTTAACAAATGATCATAATTTCCTATGCACGTTTCCGGGCATAAACCATAGAATTCAGAAACAAAAAGACTGCTTTAATGTTACTGCTCGTTCACAAAAAAATTAAACTACACATCCGGAGTTTGTGACGTGATAAAATTAATGAATGGGGACGAAAACTTATTTTCACATGTCCTATTAGCAAATAGGTCGAACACTGTAATACTTTTAACGTTATTCGTGTGCCTCTTTGTTGAATTATTTCAATAGTCTGATGGCTTCAACCCCACGCACGCGTCTGACATGATATGGCCACCCCCTAGTACTTTGCCGCCACCAACGATCGTGTTTATGTTTATTTATATGGGTTTCAGCTGTCGTTATGAAAACCTAACTTGTGATATAATACGTGCGGCGCACGTTTATATTCGACTGATACACAATGAATATTGGGGTGTACTCTTTAATACTAATCCATACATTGTGTCAACCGAAATAATGAGGGTAAAAGTGGGAATCGAGCTATGATAATCGAAAACATACTGGAAATTCTGGTTTTTGCTTTGAACCAAAACTTCCTAAATTTTCGGGACCGGTAATCGTAGTTGCAAAATAACAGCAATCATTTTATTTATTTAGTATAAACAGCAATAAATTTTGTGTAAACTTTGTTATGCTAATTAATCGGATACATGAAATATTTGTTTAACAAATGTAACACCATTACTAAAATACATTGTATTGTTAATATATGCATATGAATGAGACTTTACCATGCTAAATTAAATAGTGGCAAATATTGACTCCCATGATTTTTATACGACAAAAGTGTATAAATAAAAGTTGTTTAACATCAAAAACTGCCTGAGATTCTTCAAGTAAATATTTAGTTTAGTTAACATTTCCGATTCCTTTGAGAAAACTTAAAATATCGTGGTATTATGTATTCCTATAGTTTTATATAGATTTTATGCAATTTAACAATATGCATCTTAAACTGAGCAGGGATGAAAAACGTAACGTAACGGTATTTAGATAACGTTATATAACGTTATAATAACCAATAACGTTTTATTTAAAGTAATTTTGTATCGTTATTCTCTATAAATTAAATATCAATATAAAGTTCTTATATTTTCAGAAGAAGATATATTTTGTTCGTATTTTTTAAATGAAAATAAAAATAAAATATCTTAGCGTAATTATGTACCATTTTAAAAGTTCGCATTTTACAGAACACAAAAATAATTTTAGTGTTACAAATAAAAATTATTTTTACACGTAATTTATGAAACGTTATATACGATACCAATTAATTTTTTTTTACTATCTACCACTAATGTAAACCAGACTACCGCGATATTTTTTGAGTTTTCTCAAAGGAAGCGGAAGTGCTAACCAAAATAAAAATACACCTAAAATGTCTTAGGTCTTTTGATTCTGAACAACTTTTATAATCACTTTTTTGTCGTAAATTAAACAGGGGAACCAATATTTGCAACCGTTTAATTTTGCATTGTAAAGTCCTATGTACGATAGTCTCAGTCAACACTCTGTATAATACATTATCATTTAAATGTAGGTATATAAAAGTTTAGTACTACATCATTTATTTTTTGTATCTGTGAACTGTCCTTTCCCCAATCACAAATTTTTATAAATAAGTACTTCAAAACCTGATTGGTCTAAAATTACTCGGACGTTATTTAAGAAAGTAAATCAGTTTTACCGTTACTGAATTTTTTTATGATTTAACTATATATCCAATTTCTGCCTTTAAAACTGTTTAAAAGCTGAATGACGCGATACATTTTTACACATACGATTGCGAATGTAATTGTGTACAAAATTATGGACATAATTTCTTTTACAACCGACTAAAGTTGCAATTAGTCATTATGACTTGCGTATAATATCAATTTTTGTAATTGCATTGGCAAATTTGGACCACATTATTTCTACAAACCCATCGGCATTAAAATTTCAAGGGTATATCTGTGCGTGCAATGTGCTTCTGATTTTTATGTGGAAAATTGACCTCGTAAAATAAAGCTTATATAAATGTATGAATAATACAAGTTGCGGCATTTTTTTACACTTCTGTTGCTATAATTCAGTTTTTACTTCACAGTAGAGTTCATAAAAGCTTGAGTTGAAATATGCGAAGACAGAATAAACGTTGCGCGTTCTGAGTATTTTTCATTTGAAATTAATGAGCTAATCATTGATAATTTCTCTTAAAGTACCTATAACATATTTTAAATACATGTTTACTATTGTTTAGATATAGGTAATACAGAATAAAATCTATTAAAACATCAAAAATCTTACACCCTGTAACATTTATTTACATGCTCAATCAGACTGCGCCCCTACAAAGACACTGTTTGATCAATATGTTAAAGATAACAGCTGAAGTAACCTGCGTTTAGCGATATTTGCATGTAACATTATTTTTCATAGGTTTGAATCTATGCAAAGCCTGTAAATGTGTCGCGTTATCCTGCACTAAGAAATTATAAAAATATGATTAGTAGCAACATTATTGTAAGACTAACTTGCAGAGAAAAGAGATAAAATTTAAAAACTTAATTTTTGTATTCTGCAGTATTTTAAAACTGCTGTAGAGATTGTTCAACTCTAAATTAAAATCTATTAAGATGTTCTATGAAGTTAGATTGATGTAAAAAAAAGCTAGTCACCGATTAAAAAAAAAATAATTTAAGGTAAAATAATACAAAATATTATGCTTAACAATAATAACCAGATAAAACATGAGTTTTTAAAGCACTTAGTACAATTATTTTCGGATTGTATGATAAGTTTCTTTATTACCTGGGCGCTTTTCTATAAGATACTATTTTTTTTATCCGATCCTGATTGGTCATGTATAATATTTGGTAAAGTATAAAAACCATGCTAAATGAAGATTTATGGTCAACAAAAAAAAAAGGTTTTTTAACTTCTTAATAAATTTTAATCACTTATTTAATTATTGCGATATAAATAACCCAAAACATCCTCTGACTGTTAAGATTTAGTACTTTGATATTTATTTGTAACTTTGGTGGTCATAATTAGGCTTAAAAATCTACTACACTAATTAAGATATTTATACAAAAAAAGGAAATTAAATTTGGCTAAAACTCGTATCAACAGACACGAATAAATTGCAACCGATTAACTTCAATTATTTATTCGTATTGCTGAACGTGGAATGCCAAGATTTTAATCGTTGGAGGTCGAATTTAAATTTAAAAAATTGAGTTATGCGGATTTCTGGACATATCTGTATTTCTTTCTGGCTGATAGAGTCTTAATGTAAAAATCTGTCTTCAACAACTCACGAACATCTCTTTATTGCTTTTTAACGAACTTTACTGTTCTATCTCATATCCACACATTCTACAGGCGTGCAGATGTGTTTTAAGGTAAATGAAGCAAAACTAAAACAAAACTTTTCCATAAAAAATTAAATATGCTGAACTATATTTAGAAAAACACTCCCTAAAACACGAAATACTTTGATATACTAAATATAGTAATTATATTTAAAAGACAGTATTAACTAATAAAAATTATGTTAATTACATTGTGACTTTTTACTGACGATTCATTTTTTTAAAGAACCAAACATATTTTTTTTTGTACGAGTTTCTCTCCACTGCCTCGAGCAAGTATTTTAATAGTTGCAATTTTCGGAAATTATATAAAGTTACCAAGCAACCTGTATTATAATTAAGGTTTGGTTTATTAAAATGCTTAACCAAATTCGTCGATTAAGGAGAAACAAATTAAAAATAAGCGAATAATATTGATAATAACAACAACGTAAGCTACTAAGTCAGTGATTTTCAAACTGTGCCTCGCGGTGTCTCACAATCAGAGCGGATATATATATTTTTTAATGGTCCAATATCTTCCAAATCTATTACCTTGGCTCTATCAAAGGCTTTAGTCAAATCAATAAAACAAATACAGCGTCTTTGAAGTTCCATTATTTTCTCGCATAACTGTCTTAAACGTAAAAATCAGGTCCTGCGGGATTTCTACCCTGCCTAAAGCGGCACCGTGCCTCTTCCACATGTCTTACAACATTTTTCTTAGTCCCTTAAAATAACTTTATAAATTTTTTTAGCTTTTTTTATGAAAGGAAGGTGGTGAAGGATTAATAGCCGAAATTAAGAATTTATTAAGAGTAATACAAATTATGTGTGATATAAACCCACAACGGTAGTTTCCATGAGTATAAAAACAACAGGAGAAGTAAGACAAGGGACACTTTAAGTCCTTTTATAATACTAATATTTTTTAACACGTATGGTGTTTGAGTTATTAATACTGGTCTAATAGACCAACCATCAATTTTTTTCTAATAAATCTTAAAACCAAATACTTAACAACTAGAGTACATCCATTGGTGTTTTCTAGATTGTTCTGACTATAGGTATTGTATGCACTCTCACTCGCGCTCGCGCACTATTCTCTGCTTTTTACACAAAACTCACTACACGAGTTCAAAGCAGGGACTAAAAACGAAAAAAATTCCGTTCGTTTCTGTTCGGAACGGAAACGAAATATATCGTTTTCGTTCTTTTCGTTCTAACCGAAAAAAATCTTTTTTTGTTTTCGTGAACCGAAATAAATCTTTTTTTGTTTTCGTGAACCGAAATAATAACGGTTAAAACCGGTTTTACAATATTTTTTTTGTCGTCAAAAAATTTATTTTTTTTCTAGTCCCACAACCCTCTATAAATACGATAACAATATTTGCGTCTCAACTAAAATACAAACGATGACGATGGGGTTTGATGCTCACGGACAGCATATTTTAGACTGGCGAACCATCGCCATATTAAATCTACCAAATCGTTAAACACATTAACATTTAACCATTTTATTAAGTTTAACACCTGTAAGGTGCAAAAACACAACGTGATTAGTTTAAATTAGACACGATCTTTATCTAAAAATATGAAAATATATCAAGTGCTGTTTTAAATTTTAGTACCTACTAAAAATCTATGCATTTGAATTAAATAAGATCCTGCTGTAATTATTTAAAAAGACAGAAGAATGCATTCAAGTGGATAATTTACTAAATGTTATGAATAAAAAAGATATTAAAAAAAACGTATATCAACTTGAAATATACTTTAACTTTATAGTTTGTACATAGAGTACATACCATACAATATACATTTTCACATTCCGTTAAATCTTACTAGCAACACATCTTCCGATAAATCTTCTTTTACATTAGTCCTTTTCGAAGTAAGAATAATTTTACTATTATTATGTCTAAACGCAAATAAAACATACACATTGATAATATATATCTAATCAAGTGTATATTCTATATTGATGATCTAAAAAACAAATTAGAAATAGAGAATATCTGTACCGTTAATTGTGTTACACGAAATTGCAAGTATAAACAATAAAGTTGTTAATACATATTCACGTAAATATATGGAGAAAAGTGAAGCTCACTTATTTCAAGTGAGATTTTTTACTGCCTCGTGGAATCTCCCCAGCACAGAAGGTAAATTCGCGTTTGTGTTTAACAAATAAAATTGAAATAGCGACAAAACCGGTTAAAACCGGTTTTGGAAAATATTTATTTCGTTTTCGTTCTTGAACAAAAAATAATAATTTCGTTTTCGGTTTAGTTTTCGTTCTTAAAAAAAAATCGGTTAATTTCGTTTAACGTTTTCGTTTTCGTTCCGTTCTCAGTCCCTGGTTCAAAGGGCTCGGTCCTCTTCAATTTTCGGACAAGATGTTGTTTGTCCAACAGTTGAAGAGCTTCTGCATTCTCATGATGGTAAAGTCTGGCTTCGTGTTTACCAGCAAACCTTTTAATTTCTTTCTTAACCATCGGTATACCAAGATCTCGATGAAGATCACTGTTGCGGACGTACCATAGAGCGTTTACCATATTACGTAGCACTTTGTTTTGGAAAGTCTGGATAGATGTAATATTGCTGTCTTTGGTGCAACCCCAAAGTTGAATACCGAAAAGCCACAACGGTTTCAGCACCTGTTTGTATATTAGGATCTTATTGTATAATAATAATTTGGAATACCTTCCAAGAAGCCAGAAGTACTGTCTGTATTTTAGATTAAGTTCGTTTTTTTTTCTTTTTAACGTTCTTTCCATCGCAATTTTGCGTCAACGGACATGCCAAGATATTTCGCTTGATTTTCGCTATAGCCCCATTTACATTAAGCAGCAGAGGATCTGTTATGCTTTTATTTGTAAAATTGACATGGATGGACTTAAGCTCGTTAAGCTTAATTTTTCATTGTTTGGTCCAGTTGAGCCTTACGTTACTGGCTGTTTACAACTCTCTAGTGGATGTTTCCTGATCTTTGCCTGCTGCTAGTAGTACAGAGTTGTCTGCAAATGTGGCTACAGTAACTTCTTCAATTACTGGTATATCACTAGTGTGTAACAGATAAAGGTCAGGACCAAGGACGCTACCCTGTGGTACGCCTGCTTTTATCTCCTTCAAGTCGGAATATTAATCTTCTTGTTTTGTTCTGCAGAGTCTGTCAGAGATGTATGATGTTAAGATATCTACGTATTGCTTAGGAAGCGTTTCGTTAATTTTTTGTATCAGTCCTTTGAGCCATACTTTATCGAAGGCTGCAATAATACTAATAGATTAAATAATTAAGTAGTGCAAAAAATACAAAAAAAAAGCCTACTGGGGATGGAATAAACTGGAACCAATACCTTTAACAGAACTGGCATTTGCAGATGATGTGGTGCTATTAACCAAAAACGAAAAAAACTTGCAACATAATCTGGGAGCACGGCAGATAAAATATGAGTATCAATATATAAAATACAAAGTCTATGGTTAAACAAAGAATCATGTAACGATTTTAATTATCCTAGACCAAGAGAGGATAAAGCAAGTTATCTATTTTTAAATATTTAGGAGCGATTATTGCAGCGAATGGTAGGTACATTGAAAGAAGAGCTAAATAATAGAGTAGCTGCAGTGACGAAATTTTATCATGACACTAATAAATGCTTGAAAAGCAGGGAGGAGATCTCAAAATAAACTAAGATGCACTGTGCGTACCCGTTTTTATTTATAGTTCAGAAACTTGGGCACTAACAAAAAAGCAAAAATAAAGCATACGGACGCAGGAGATGAGATTTTAGAGAATAATGGAATAATGTAGCCTAATTGATAAGAATAGCAACGATAAAACCAGAAAAAGCCTCCAAAGTTGGCTGGGACATCTATTACGTACCTACGCAAGAAAGCAGGTACGCAAAAATGGAATGGAATACGACGTTTAAGGAAATTTCGAAGTAGAGAAAGTCCAGGAACAAGACAGGAAAACGAAGTGAAACAGACTAGAAAAAAAAGGAGTCAGCTGGAGAGATGTGCCACAGTTAGCCAATAATAGAGATTTATTCTGGTTTTCTGCCCATATGCTTGTTTGCAAACTGTTGTTGTTTTAACACAAACGTTCACTTGATCCACATACAACAATAAATTCTGTTTTTATTTTTGTGAATTATTTTTCATCGTGAACAATAAAATTTTGGGGACCTCTGCGCCAAGCTATACCCTTTAAAAACGTTTATTTGCAACAACTGTCAACGCACGTGCGTATAATAGAGCAACCATGTACCTGGAAATAGGGGTCCGAACATAATTACCACTGGAAACGATAAATAAAATAAATACGTCCAAATTTAAAATTGATGTCGTTATTTTTAAGATATCAAAATTAAGTTTCAATATAAAACATTTTAAAAGGTTTCACACGGGCGCGTTAATTACTCGCGTAAAAAATATTACACTAACTGTCCTTAGTGACCTCTTTAAAGGTTGAACTCTCCGCACCTGCAAAAGTTTTAAATCAATAACCTGTCGCAATTAAAAGAAAAAATGAATACTTAATTCGCTGATAATATGGTCAAAGGAGTTTTGCAAAACCAATTAAAGCTATCACCCGCTGAGAACTGCCAGCTGAATCATAATTCAGGGGTGAATGTTAAAATTTAATTTATATTTGAAATTTAAATATGTTGCTGTACAAATACGGCGATATTTCGATAAAAATTTGATTGATATGGCTTTGTAACCTTAAATTAGTTTATAAAACATGTAAAGTAGATCACCAATCACAAACTTCATTTGTAAAAAGTCCATAGCAGCAAAAAACGACGAATTTCTTAAATAAAATTCACCGAGCAATACTTGTTCCTAAGATTTGTTTGGTATATTCCATATTTTTTCACTAATATAAACTGTACTTACATTTTCAAAAAGTTTTGATTAAACCTTTATTAAACTTAATAAATATCATAATATGGTTATAATTTCCTTAATTCTAAAGATAAAACTAACAACCCATACATCGATGAAATGAACAAAATAGTATTTTTTACAACAAGAGGTGAAAGTCCAGTTTTTTTTCGTGAGGTGAGAGCAGTTAGCAAATCTCACGAACTGATTTCATCGTTAGTCGTACATGCGAATTTTTGTACGAAATTAAAATTATATTATAGAACGAACGTTAATGTAAACGAACCAAATGACAATTATTATTATGTGTAAAGTTTTAAATAATCATATCATTTCCATAGCGACACCACCACACTGACATTGACATAAATAAAATTGTAACCTGCAAACGAAATATATTTAATATTAATTTTTGTACCATTCTTAGTCTTTTATATAAAATGCTACTTTAAAATTATATTATTTGGTAAGAATATTAACGCAGTTTTAGTTAATTATGAGTTTAAGTTTTAAAAAATCGTAAATTTTACAATTTGATATTGACATTATTTTCGCCACTAGAGACGAAAGTAAAACTTTCATGTAGAGTAAGCAGTGAGAAAATGATAACTTTCATATACATGAGTGGAAAAAAGTATTTTTTGTGCGATCGTACTAGAAACAGCTGTTTGACGGACGCGTTAGCAACCATAAAGTACTGCATTACCGGCCCTATCCTTAGCAACGGCCGTAAAAGTAACTTTTCAGGCCGTTACCCTTAGCAACGGCCGAAAAAGTAACTTTTACGGCCGTTGCTAAGGAGAGGGCCGGTAATGCAGTACATACGCCGTCATCTGTCAGTGACAGAATGTCACGTAGTTTCTAACCTATAATTTAGAAAATTACTAAAAATTTAAATTGTTTTTAATTCGATCGCACAAAAAATGTAATATGCACGTCGGTCAAAACGTACTTTTTCGGCCTTGCCTGTTTGCTGGCCTCGACTACGTCTCGGCCAGCAAACCAGACGCGGCCGAAAAAGTTACACTTTTTGGCCTTGATACAACTATAACTATTTTAATTGAACCTAGGGTCAAATATGGTTGTCATTTAAAAAAATTCAGTTTGGCTTTTATCTCAAAAATCAAGTGTTCCATGACTTTTTACATATTTTTTTCTAATTCTTTGTAAAAATATCTCGTCATTTTATATTTTGATTGGTAGCTATGGAACGAATTACCATAAAAAATCGTGGTTTTAGTTTTTTCTAAATATTTAAAAATGGTGTATGTTAAATGTCAAAAAGGCATTAAATTCGTCTTGAAATTATGCCTAACTTTGCTAATTTAACCAACTATATAACTCTTAAAATGACAAAGTTACCCCTACAACACAACATGTAGTTCATTGTCACCCTGTATATTATGCATATTTTTATAAATAATTGTGGATATAACTAATATGCGCATGTTTTTATATATTTTTGTTGCATATAATCCGAACCCTACCACAGTCACTAGACTATCTTTTTCTATCTCTTGTTTTCAACGAATGATTATGAAAAACATCTTCATATTTGTGTTTGCGTTTTCACTGTCAAGTTTTAATTTCTGTACAGACGCTCTTTATAACAAGTTTTATAGATACTGCGAATGCCTTTGGTTGCTGCTGTTATCTTATAGTTTTTATGACAATATATATGCGCACTTATGAATCAGCTGTAAAGAAAACAATAAAAAACCTCATGACGTTTTACTGCTAAGATGATATGGATCTTAATGTGACAGTTGACTTATCGCTAATATGTTCAGTTCATTTAAAATAGAAGCTCTTAATTAAGAAATAACTACAAGAAAAAAATATGGTCTTTTTAGTTGCGCTGAACTACGTCATAATTTTTGCATCAATTTTAAATTAATCATTGTTTTGATTTTTGTCTAAAATTCACACGATTATTCCTGTTCGTCACATTGTTTTTAAATGTCCTAAAAAATACTTGGATAAGTACACTCTGACCGTAATAGGTATCATGATTTATTCATGTAAGCAAAAATGGTGAGAAAAGTTTTATAGTGGTTAGGGACCTCAGTTAAACTCCGCCATTAACATCGAAGGGTATATTTTTTCGGTACAGCCCTCCCCGTGAATATAAAGTTGTGTTCGTATCAAATTTATTTCCGCAGTAAAATCTTTTTATTGAGATAAATCTCATTTGCTCTAACAACGAAAATACTTTTAGTTAACGGAATAGCCTACTATATATACGAGCTACGCCAAGGGACATTTTCCCCGTGCGTAATTTCCAGAAAATTGGTAGAAATTTTAAATTTAAATGTGCTTAAACGCTAAGCTCTTATAGATGGGTAAATTACGGCGCAAAGAAGTTATCAATCGGCTGTCAAACCGTAATTGGTTAAGCTGCGAGTTTGCAGAAGCACGTATCTTGTGTAGGCGGTAGAAAGCATTATTATGCGACATCTTTACCATGATTGATCATCACCACTTAGTCTTTACGAACTGGATTTGTAGGTGGCAACGGGGAGCAGGAAACATTAAGTAAACTTATAAACTAGCGTTGAGTGGGGCTTCTAGATTTACTTAATATAAAATATCGCTCAGCGGTTGTACCACTTGAACTCCTGATCTTTAATTAAAATAAAGTAATTCGATATAAACAGGGTGTCCCAGATAACATTTTCAGGATTGAGATCTCGCTTATTATAAAAGATGTAGGTTTGCTTATTTAGATGAATTATTGTTAGGTATAGGAAGAGCTACAATCAATTTTTAAAAGTACAAAATTCCTCGTACCTCAAATGTAACAAAAAATATTAAAATGTTGAATTTGTTTACCTGTCATAAGTTTTTTGTTCAAGGAATTAGATCAATTTTATTTGTACTTTTAGAAGGTACTTTTTTATGTAGAATGCAACTATTATTATAGAACTTTTTAACACTGACAATTTTCGAGATATTACCCCAAATTTAATTTTTTTTTATGGGCCGTTAAGTTGGCTTTGGAGTACTTAAAAGCAGGGACTAAAAACGAAAAAAATTCCGTTCGTTTCTGTTCGGAACGAAAACGATATATTTCGTTTTCGTTCTTTTCGTTCTAACCGAAAAAAATCTTTTTTCGTTTTCGTGAACCGAAATAATAACGGTTAAAACCGGTTTTACAGTATTTTTTTGTCGTCAAAAATAATTTTTTTTTCTATTCACCACAACCCTCTATAAATACGATAACAATATTTGCGTCTCAACTAAAATATACACGATGACGATGGGGTTTGATGCTCACGGACAGCCTATTTTAGACTGGCGAACCATTGCCATATTAAATTTACCAAATCGTTAAACACAATAACATTTAACCATTTTATTAAGTTTAACACCCGTAAGGTGCAAAAACACAACGTGATTAGGTTAAATTAGACACAAGATCTTTATCTAAAAATATGAAAATATAGTAAGTGCTGTTTTAAATTTGTTAGTACTAAAAATCTATGCATTTGAATTAAATAAGATCCTGCTGTAATTATTTAAAACGACAATAGAATGAATTCAAGTGGATAGTTTACTAAATGTTATAAATAAAAAAGATATTAAAAAAAAACTTATAGATATTAACTTGAAATATACTTTAACTTTATAGTTTGTACATACCATACAATATACATTTTCACATTCCGTTAAATCTTACTAGCAACACATCTTCCAATAAATCTTCTTTAACATTAGTCCTTTTCGAAGTAAGAATAAATTTTACTATTATTATGTCTAAACGCAAATAAAACATACACATTGATAATATATATCCAATCAAGTGTATATTCTATATTGATGATCTAAAAAACAAATTAGAAATAGAGAATATCTGTACCGTTAATTGTGTTACACGAAATTGCAAGTATAAACAATAAAGTTGTTAATACATATTCACGTAAAATAATGGAGAAAAGTGAAGCTCACTTATTTCAAGTGAGATTTTTTACTGCCTCGTGGAGTCTCCCCAGCACAGAAGGTAAATTCGCGTTTGTGTTTAATAAATAAAATTGAAATAGCGATAAAACCGGTTAAAACCGGTTTAGGAAAATATTTATTTCGTTTTCGTTCTTGAACGAAAAATAATAATTTCGTTTTCGGTTTCGTTTTCGTTCTTAAAAAAATTTCGGTTAATTTCGTTTAACGTTTTCGTTTTCGTTCCGTTCTCAGTCCCTGCTTAAAAGTGCTTTTTTTAACTTTTCACTTTTAACTTCGTCTTTCAAATATGTTTTTAAATCTTTCGACTATTTATTTATTTAATATTGCACGAGTTGGAAATTTTTTGTTTATGGAGTTTTTAAAGATTTATTATTGGTGAAAATAGATTCTGAATGTTTAGAGTTCATCAAAGGTTTTCAATATTTTAAGGTTGCTGATTGGTTGTCATGAAAAGTACATAAACGATTGAGCTTCCTGATTTATAGTAATTGTGGTCCAAACCGCAATTTTATAATTTTAACTATGAATGAAGAAGTAAAATACCATGTGTGATACATCAATGAATTTAAAAAAAAATTCTAATTGATTATGCAAATGGTAAAAATTGCGCCCCCAAGAAAAAATAAAGTTGGTTGTCGTAAAACAATGACGGATTGACCTAAGGAAAATTTGTAATCATCAATCGATCCGACTTAAATAGTAGCTTTGGCAATGTTTCTACACATTTGAAGTAGGTATTTTATAATCCAAGAATTATTAAAGATTTTCAAAAACTTTATTCTCAGGTTTTTTTCTAATTTTTTGGTATGCCCTTTGATATATTTTAGCACCTTTGCCAGATTTAAAGCTATAGATACCTATTACAATATTACAATAAGGGAGATCCCCATGCTTTGACTCGAATTTCAAACACCCTGTACTTATGCAGCGTCATTCAAAATGTATGCAACAAATGGAAAAGATTTTTATTATTGATTTCTCAAAAAACATTATCATTGATAAGAGTTGTTGCATGGTCTAAAATTAATTTTAAGATAAAACTCATTACGAAATTTGGTATTAAAATTCCAATTTTTATTTTTTAGTAATTTTAACATTCAAAAAGTATGCAACAAATAGAAAAGTTTTCTGTTATTAATTTCTCATCAAATTTTATGCTGGATAAAGGTTGTTACATGGCTTAAAACTAATTTTGAGGTAAAAAAAAGTTCAATAAATATTCATAGCACACTAGATTTAAGCGATTTTAGAAATATTCGTAAGAGTAAAGTTCCTTTATTGTAACAGGAAAAAAAGTTCATCTAAAAAATTGTTTAGAATTACAAAATAATCTAGTCACGAAATTTTAGTTTTTATTTTTTAATAATTTGTTGTACCTACACTTTTTGAATGTTTAAATAAGGGCACTTTACGCTTGCGAATATTTCTAAGATCGCTAAAATCTGGTGTGCTATAGTTTTTATTGATTTTTTTTATAATAGAATTCGTTTTAGACCATGCATCAACTTTTTTCAAGAATACATTTTTTTGAGAAGTTGATAATTAAAAACTTTTCCATTTGTTGCACACTTTTTGAATGACGCTGAACATGCAAATTTTGTATAACAATCGCCGTTTTCCGCAGCTTAGTTTCCATTTCTTGCGGCTCATCCAGTCAACTGTTGTGATGCCTTTACTTAGGTCCATGTCCTGGGCCCCCCCACATTTGAAATGTAACTTTTTGTAAATGTAGAAGGTTGTGCTAGCCTTGTGCTGGCGTGCTTTGTTAAAATTTTTGATTGTGCTGGTTTCGTTAGGCTTCAAATTCAATTTTAATTTGGGGGGGCTGTGGACATGATAGCCCCCCCACCACGAAATTTAAACATGTTTTTTAGACAGAAATGTTGTGCTAGCCTTGTGCTGGCGTGCTTTGTTAAAATGTTGATTGTGCTAGTTTCGTTAGGCTACAAATTTAATTTTAATTTGGGGGGGCTGTGGACATGATAGCCCCTCCACCACGTAATTTAAACATATTTTTTAGACAGAAATGTTGTGCTAGCCTTGTGCTGGCGTGCTTTGTTAAAATTTTTGATTGTGCTGGTTCCATTACACTACAATTTTTATTTTAAATTGGAGGGGCTGTAGACATGATAGCCCCCCCCCAAGTAAATTAAACATTTGTTTTAGACAGATGTGTTGTGCTAGCCTTGTGCTGGCGTGTGCTGTTAAAATTTTTGATTGTGCTGTTTCGTTACGCTACGATTTTGGTTTAAAATCTGAGGGGCTCTAGACAACATGATTAGATTTGCTTTTGTATACATTGAACCATTATTGTTATCTCTGAAAAGGGTGACTTCTAAAAAATTTATTGAATAATCTTTTTCTGTCCCACAGATACATTAAATTTTTGGATGGTAACTGTTGAATAAGTTTAAAATGTTATTGACTTTGGATTTTGGAACTCCTAAAATTTAATCGTCTACATATTTCTTTAAAAAAGGGATGTTATCAGATATTTTTGGCATTATTGTTTTTAATACATCATCTAATATTATTTCTGCAATAATAGGGGGGGCATTCGTAAGAAATATTTTAAAGTGCTGTGTTGTAACAATATTTGTCCTATAATTTTCGTCTATGTAAATTACTTTCCATTGCTACTTACACCTCTTCTTTCATGTTATTCTTGGTTTGTCATTATTTCTACTTTGGTGGTAGCCACTTTAACATTTTACTTTGCCATCGTGTTTATCCATTCTCTGGACTTGTTCGTACCATTTTAATCCTTAAAAGCTTTAATGGTGTCTTTTATACCAGCGATTCTTAACCAGGGGGCCGCGGCCCCCTAGGGGTCCGCGAAAGATTTTAAGGGGGCCGCAAAAAATGTATAAAACGCTTTTACTTTTTAAAATATTGAAATCTTAAAAAAAAATTTTGCTCCTTATTTTACTCGAACCTTCGGAGAGATGTCTTCTTAAATAAACTGTAATATTTTGTTACTGCAAAATATGGGGCCGCGAAAATATTTTAGGATATTTAGGGGGCCGCGTCTACTAAAAGGTTAAGAACCATTGTTTTATACTACAATCAATTTCCATTTTTTCTTAATTTCAGTATGTTTTACCCTATCATTCCTAGAGAGTCGACAACATCTTCTCCAATAGTTCATTTCCATCACCTGCATCTTAATAGGGTTTTTTTTTTATTAGTTATCCATACCTCAGATCCATAAATAGAAATACGTTCGACAATAGTTTATACGTTCTTATTTTTGTGTTTTTGGTTATGTTCTTATTCCAGAGTATACCATGCAGCTGCTGTATGGCTAGTCGCCTTACCTTGTGCAATTTTGCTACACATCTCTTGTTTATTACGCCTGTTATTTATTTGATAGTTCACACCTTTTTAAGTACTCGTGTATTTAATTTTTGAGTCCATCAGCTGTAAATTTTGTTCCGTTTCTTCAACTACCAGATATTCAGTTTTAGATGTAATGGGTTTTTTATATACATACATCATTTACTGTCTATCCTATATGAGTATATGCATGCCAATAACTATTTACTTCCAAAAACGATTTAACCTTCCTTTATCTTAATACTGAAATTTACTTTAGCACTAAAAAATATATTTCTACTGCACGAAGCGAACCGAAAAAAAAAACTGAATCACTGAACTCAGGTTACGCATTAAACACTTAGCATTAAAAGTTCCAATCGTTCCGTACATAATCGCATTACAGTGTTCCTTGCCTCAGGTTTATTATTATCTTAATCGAGATCAATTTTTGCATCACCTAACCTGCTAATACTGTAAAATTTAACACATTTTTACGCATAAAACGCGTTGTTTAGCTGCGAACATGTTATTTGGTTATTAAATTTCAAATGTTTTTTTTATAAAATCCTTACGTGTAGCGTAACTAAACTTACCCGACGATTTCTCGGAAATAATAATCGCGTTTATCGGCGTGTGTGTACTTAGTTCCTCACTTAAATACATAACGCGTGCAACTAACACGGACGTATTAAATATCCGCGCAATATTATAATATAATACGAAACTTACTCTTTAAATGTTATGCGATATTCAATTAAACGGGGTTTCTCGTTTCGTAATGCGTGTTAACGCATTTATGTTCTGTTGAAATAATAACTGAAACATTAACATATGAAAGTAATTCTTGTAATTGCAACTGTACAGCGTGTCTAAATAAAACAATAATTTTTATTTTGCATAATTTTTTTTTTACAATGGAGCATCGAATTTCGTACGGTTTGATGTGCGAACAACTTAAAACTCGAACAATATATTCGAGAAAAATTTGGTTTTTAAACTTAGATTTACCTACAAGTATTTGGGATTATTTTGATATTAATAATGAGTAGTATTTAAAACACTGTACCTCTAGAACAGCGGTCGGGGAACTTTTTTAATCATTACCCCAAAATATTTTTGTGTAAGTTGATATTACCCCATGACGAAGAGCAAAAAAAAACCAAATCGCCTCTTTTTAGCATCTTTCATATTATAGCCCCCCATGATAATTTTGAAAAGAAAACAATAACTAAAAATTTAATTTAAACATCATTTATTCAATTTATCAATGTAATTATTACATTGTAATACCTAGTAATACATAACGGTAATAATAGTAATATAAGTAATATATATAACAAATTGAACCCCATTGGGGTAAAATTGAGGGTTGACAATTTGGGGTACTGTAACAATATAATAATTATAATGGTGGTACATACAAAAATTAGAATTGAAAAAATTAGAAAAAAAAGAATAATTGAAAACATTCTTTCTTCACGTTTTGGAGAAATGATGTTGTTTCATGTTTGATACAATTGCTTCAAAATTGGGACTTTTTGATGTAAGAGCGATTTGAATACAGTCTTCGGCGTTTAATCGATTTCTGTTCTTCGTTTTTATGTTCATTAGAGTGGAAAAGCCTTGTTCGCACAAATATGTTGCTCCAAATGGCAGCAATTTTTTAACCGCCTCTTCATGTGCAGTTTTGAAAGCCTTTGCAACTTTTGACATCCAAAAAGACGACAGATTTGGTTTACTCTCAAATTAAATACGTGCTTCAGTATTAGATCGAAGTTCAAGAATTGCTTCTGCCAAACCTGAAGGTTCTTCTGGTATCATAGCAATTTCACATTTAAAAGGATCTACAATCCAACTGACAGTACGTGTATCAAGATCTGGAAAGTAATCTGAAAACCGCTTTCTGAGTTTGATAAGATGTCTTAAGGCTGCCATACACGATCCGTAAAAACTGAAAGGAAAAACTGATCAGGCCGGCCTGTCCGGATTTCCGGATCGTTTGTGGGGAAAAACCGTCAGTATTGCCTGAAGCAAATGGCCTGTTCAGGCGGCCGGAATCAAATTGAAACTTCAATAGGATTTCTGGACGGCCTGTTCAAACCACCTGAAACTGATCGTGTATGCCCTCACTTCAGGCCAAATCGTCAGTCCAGCACGGTTAGCCGCTACGATTAGTCGCTTGTTTTGACGTTTTTTTCTCTAGTTTAGTTAAAGGTTTGTTCCCTTTAAAGTTTAGTTAGTTCGTTTTATAAGTGTTCAAAATGTTTCGGGAAAACATGTGGAAATTTATTTCTATATACGAGTCAGAACCATGTCTTTGGCAAACGAAATGTAAGGAGGACAAAAACCAAAGAATTTCCTCGTCCATTCTTAAGTAGTTGTGCCAATCTTTGGGCCAACACTTTCTCCGAGAGGAGGTTTATGTGGGAAAACGTGCTCCTTTTCAACAACAACTCCTTACACCACATGCGTCTCTTTCGTGTACTTCTTTGCTGCCATTTAGTGGCAACTACTAACCCAATAGCAATAATAGCTAGCAAATCGTCCGAATAAACCATAATAATATTATTTATTATTAAAGGCACACTACAAAGTACTACTGACCAATAGAGGCGCAAGCGAAAACTGAAGCCGAACTGAAAGCATAAAGAGACCGTGTATGGCGTAGGGGGTATTCAGGCCGAATCAGGAATTCCGGACAGGCCGGCCTGATCAGTTTTTCCTCTCAGTTTTTACGGATCGTCTATGGCAGCCTTTACAATTGTTTAAGTTGAAAAAAATACTAACAGGTTTATAAAATAGCAAATTAAAAATATATACTTTTTATTCACAAAAGTTTCATTTTTACCCCCAAAATTTCATTTTTACCCCATTTGGGGTAATTTACCCCGGTTCACCGACCGCTGCTCTAGAAGAATAGTAAAAAACGAAATTAAGGAATTTTTTTTTGAAGCCGAAGTAGTTCAAGTATTGACAACCTATTTTGTATGAAACAATTAGTAGAAATAATAATATTTCATGAACAGGGCCGTTCACGGAAAATTCGGGCCCCGGGGAAGCAATAGACAACGGGCCCCCTTTTCTCTTAGAAAGGTATAATTTTAAGACTCGCATTTTGATATAGACAATAATTCTGTATTAAAAATACGATTTTTTTTTAACAGTATGTGTAAACAAAATATTGTGTATTAGCTCGAATCCGGGCCCCCTTCGCAACACCGGGCCCCGGGAATTATTCCCGTCTCCCCCCCTGTGATAGGCCCTGTCACCATGAAAGACCCCTACATGACATCTTCATAGACTTATAAAGAGCGTACTTAAAAAAAATAAACTATAAGTGGAGGTAAAGGAACGTGTGAGATAAAACAACAAACTATAAATGTAATCAGGAATCGGTATAATGGCAGATGTTCAGACGAATTTATAGTTAAAAAAGAGTTAAGACAAGGATGTAGCTTATCCCTTACACTGTATAAGTTATATCCCAACGTCAAATGGGAGAGACGAAACAGACATTACAGCAAAATAAAACAAGGTAGATCAATAGTCAGAAGTTTACATTCGCTATTTTAAAACGATATCATCATCAAAGAGACAAAAAAAAAATATATCACACATATTGAAAGTTGCACGCTGTATGGCACAGAAGTATGGACTGTTAACAAAACCATTAGTAGGTAATAGAATGATGGCAACAGAAATGATGTTCTAGAGGCGGTATTGCAGAGCGTCCTTATTGGACCATGTAAAAAATGAATAGATGAAACATAACCCCTGAAGAGACACACAAAAAATTGTTTTTTTAGAAGATCTTTGCACTAAATGATGCATTACTAGTAAATTTGTAAACGCTGAACTGGTTTTAACGGAAAAATTCGCAATCAAGTAATCAGTAAATTATTTGCTACCTACCAATGCACAAGCAATTTTGATTAATTGTAAGATGAGCACTTGATGGGTTTTTATTTTGCAATTTTCTTACTCATCCTGCTCTATTTATTTAAAGGTACAAAGCTTTATGTTGAGTTCTAGCAAACCTTAATAACAATCCATGATGCTTCAGCAAGAATTTTGATTCCTAAACGACTAACAAGGTTATTTTTGTGATGTATTGGTATTTTATTAGATACGATAACGGCAATAAGACTTCAAAAATCATCAAAAATTAATCTGATACAATTTATTATGTTAAAAAGTCAACATTGATTCAGACCGAACCATCAAAAATTGTAAAATGACTATAATCACATGTTGATTAAAATATACAATAAACGATTGTCTAGTTGCTTTTTCGCACTAGCCCCATAATTAAATAATTTTAATGCCCTTTTCTATAAAACAAATAATCTTGTATAAAATTTGTATTTCTTTTAAAATTCTTTACAAACACCATGCAAAATACAGTCAAAAGATGAAAACATTCGACATTTAAAACAAATTTTCCAGATATTTTTAAAGCATACTAGTTAAATTCTACTAAATATTGTGTTTCAATCGGTAAATTTTCAAGAAAACCGCAATAGCTCGTAAAAGACCGATTTTAGACATAATTGACCTTTAATAGTTTTTGAAGAGAATTAAAAGATCAATCAGAAAATGTAAAAAGATATATATAAATACTGACTTATTCGTGTTTGAAGTTTGGCTAAATGGACCGGGCATAAGGAACACCCTGTGTATTATTTTAAAATTTTAACTAGTCAAAAATCACTATGACACTATAGTCCTATACAATAGACCAACAGGTCGCAGTACAGGAACCCGAAAGGGGACCACCTCCGCGGAAATAATAATAGTCCTATAAAGTTTAAAAGGAATTCGTTTTGACATAGCCAAGTTTAAATTATCATAATTTTTCTGACAATATTTTTATAAAAACTTAAATATTCAAAAACGACTGATTTTAAATGTATAAAACCTTAACCTATATATTTTTAAAAGAAAATTTAATTTTACATCTAAAATTTTATAAAATACTAGGCGATTTACCCGGCGTTGCACGGGTGATTACAATTCTCTTTTATCAATCACAGACTACTCGCGCTCCGCGCTCGCTCCCGGCGGACGTTCCCAGATTATTAATCACAGACTACTCCCGTTGCGCGCTCGCGCTCAGCGGACGTTTCCGGCCGTTCCCGGGCATTTCCGGCCGTTCTTTATACGGCGTTTGATCCGTTGGATCGTAAATAGTAACTGTGCAAAATTTGGTCCCGATCGGTCAACGGACCTAGGATTGTGTAGCGAACAAACAAACACACAAACAAACAAGCTCTTTTATATATATAGATATGTAGATGCCTATTGGGTATCCTATTTAAAAAAAAAATTAAAACACTGTGTGTAGTTAAAAATAATTTAAAGTTATGTTGTACCTAATTGACCACAAACAACTTTTCTTTAAACTTTTTTTTTAAGTTGCCTCAAGACGGGATATTGATCCGTTACGTTACTTTTTGAACACACGGTATATTTACATAATAAAAAAGAATCATTTATAATTGGTTATAATCATTAACTAAACAAAATTTAAGGCTTTTTTTACAATTTGTCTATCTGACAAACGCTTGTTAACAGTAATTATATGAGATTAAATTGTTTTCATTTAAAAATCGGTTTCTAAGTAAAATATTTGCATTTTATCGGTACAAACTAAATTTGTTTGTAGTTCTAATTGGCTTAAAATTGACAGGAATTGTTTTGTCGGGGTCAGTGACAGTTAATTAGGTAGAGAATCTCGCTCTCCGAGGTCGGTGGTTAGTCTCGATGTAGATTATGCCGATTTATGTTAGACACAAGACACAACCACCTATTTTGCAAAAGAAGTAGGTAGAAAAAATTATGTTCTAACAGTTTTAGCCGACTCAAAGAATCTTATCGATTAAGGAATCACGTTGAATGAAACACAGTTGTAGCAAAGGTTAAAAAAAGTCTTCTCTAACCACATTTCTTTTACAAACAACGTAAATGTTTACATCAGTTTTCATCCAAACTTCAACATATTTGCATAGCCTACTTATGGAATAAATGTTCGAAATATTTCACACTTATATTTTATGTATGAATGTGACAGCCCTATTATTTTTGCTGATTAGGTCGCTTTACTTGACAAAACGTCTTAGTACGTGACTGGAACATACAAATTTACATGAATAATATCCGAATGAGAGGGCATGGAGGTCTAGGAATCCACTAGCGCGTTTGTCGGTTGATTGGAGAGGGACCAATTCGTTTGCAACAAATTCAGTTTTTAAATTAAATCGTCTGCGCATATTAATGTCCAATTCCGACGGGATACAAAAGGGTTACGGCCACTGTGAATTCAATTTGTGTTTAATATTATGCCTCATTACTAACTGGGCACAATGTCATTCAGTGAACCGTGGACTTATTCACCCGCGTGGACTGGTCGTTTTAGTGTCGGCTCCGCTGGTCCCCATCGTCCGCTAACAATAATCAACACTGGTCTTCCGACATTTGAATTTTAAGTTTCAAAAGAGCAGCTACACGGCGTGGTAATAAAAAATCCTTGTGTTTCATTAGCATTTGTTTTTTCACCATATTTCTACAATAAAATATATAAACCGGAACAGTTAAGTAACCGCTGACTAAAATATTGGATGTCCAGAAAACTATTTGTAGCGTGTGCTTGACAGAAATTAAATTATATTGTTGGTAACATCCTTAAGACTTTAAGATATAAAGTTTTTTAATCGATTCATTTGTTTTATATAGGTCTAGAAACAATCTTCTCCGCCACAATTTTTCGCCCCATACAAGCATATCACAAATTTTATTTGTAAATGTCTATGCCTGTATGCGGCGAAAAATTGGCGGTGAAGAATTGTGACGGCGAAGAATTGTGTAGGCGAAGAATTGTGGGCGAAAAATTGTGGAGGCGAAGAATTGTGGAGGCGAAGAATTGTGGAGGCGAAGAATTGTGGAGGCGAAGAATTGTGGAGACGAAGAATTGTGGAGGCGAAGAATTGTGGAGGCGAAGAATTGTGGGCGAAAAATTGTGGGGGAAGAACTGTAGGGGCGAAGAACTGTGGGGGCGAAGAATGTTCAGGACACGGTTTTATATAAACAGGGACAGAGTTTTAACTTGAAAAATAATTTCAGCAACTATCGAGTAGCATAAAAGCAGAATAGAAAATCGCATAGCATGGCATAGGTCCTCCATTAGTTTTTGTACTTGCATGTACCTACTATTTGTTAATAAAGACAATTTTGTAAAATAAATTAATAGGCATGTACAACTTTATTCACTTTGTTTTGCCAAAAGATGCTATAATTTGTACTTGTACTGTATTATCTTTGGGGGGATGAAGGTTTTGTTTTTATTAAATTTTTTATAGAGTATAACAAGCAAGGGTCGAAATAAAACAAATGAAGTCGGTTATTGTTTTTTTTATGGCAGCCTTGATTTTTATCTAAAGATTTTGCATTTTTTAGGTTGTTTGCTTATTTTTGAAAATAGATATATAAAATATGATATCATTGTAAAGAGAAAATAATTATCTTTAAATCTAAGTCATCAACTACTATGACTGCCATTTAAAAAAAGTTGTTTTGTCAAATATCTCGCACAGTAATTTATAAATAAAAATCTGACTATCGCCAACTTATAGCAAACAAAATCTGCAAAATATTTGTTTTTGGCGTTTTTGTGTATTCTTAACAATAGCCGAGATATTTGGGTTTAAAAATTTTGATCGATTTCGGTTTTTCTCGTTAAATCACGCAAGCCATGGAATTTTTATATAACACAATAACTTTTTTTAAATACACTCCTAAATAGCAAACTTTTGTCCCATTTAACCAACCTTGTATTTTCATTATTTAAGGAGATAGCAATAGTGTCTCATGGAAAAGTAAAACACCCTGTATATTCTAAATCTTAATTTTGGGTTTGAAAAATTAGAGATCGTCTTATCAACAGGAGCGTCTTATACACGGAAAAATACGATACATGTAGGTGACACCCCACTTTTGTATAGCATCACCGGCATTTTTTATTTTTGACACGCCGCCCGCCGCCTGCTTGAAAAGGTTCGCCATCATTGCTGTAGTACATCACCTTATACTCGACCTACTCGCACCTGTACTGTAAACAACACACTCAAATTAGACATATTTCATTACTCAAACAGCATATAAATACTTCAAATAACTTGTTTGATTAAAATACGTGCACTCTGAGGTTAATCAGAGGCGAATGTTTCCACTAATTTAATAATCATTTACCTTTGCTACGTAGCGGTGTATGTTCATGTAATCAGCCAAACAAATTTGCATTTCCGCTGAACATGGAACTACTAATTGTAAAACTAATGGCACTGGAACGCCCCGCTATGCATTTGCGTTTTATAAAACGTAAAATACAAAAGTTTTTAAAAAACGTATCACGAAAAATGGAAAACTCTCCTAGCATTAGCAGAAATGGTGACGAGAAAT
Organism: Elmis aenea; assembly: GCA_947652605.1. Lineage (NCBI taxonomy): Eukaryota > Metazoa > Arthropoda > Insecta > Coleoptera > Elmidae > Elmis > Elmis aenea. Next base: position 17,102,715 of record OX393581.1, on the reverse strand, counting down.
GTTAGCGGAATATTCTATAACAAGGTTTTTGTACTGATGCCCAATTCGAGTAAACCACGTTTATCTGTCCATGGATAAACTCATAAATATAATAAATGCACTGAAGATATTGATGGCGATTTTGACGTAATACAACTCCATACAAATATATCAGTACTGTTTCTTTATATTTAGCTTATAAGTTACTCGTACTTCCTGTTTATTAAATTTGCACCATATTCCGTAGTGAGATGATTTTAATTATCAATTGTCAGTCGTGTACATAAAAGACCATCTGAGAACAAAACATTCTTCCTTATAAGCTTTAAGTCTTGTTATACCTTAAAACAGAGATCACATGAACGGTGGACTAGTTTTTAATGTTATTCTTAACTATGCTGTATTTGTATGTAGAACTCAAACGTAACAAATTAAAAATAATGGCAATTTAATTGGTAATTACTAATAAAACTCTTTTTAGTGGAGGACTTTTTAAATAAATTTTTTTAATTCATTTCAATTTTTATTTAATACTTACATTATTTTCTGATGAGCGCGCAGCTCATATACGCGAAAGATGAAAGTTCTGGATGAAAACCTTGTTTGATCGACCGAAGGATAGGTCTGACAAAACTGTTAAACTTTCGTAACGATAAACATAATTTCTGTTATTTTTAAAACGCATAGGCATCAGTGATCATTTCTTTAGAGTATGGAAGTACGAAAGGATCGACGAAGGATCAAATACCTGGTGATTTCATCTGGGAAATTTATCTATATAGGTAACACCGAAGTGTAATTGAACGAGCAGAAGCGTTAAAGCGTTAATTGCTATTGGGGGATTTGAAAATGTTCACTGTGTGTTACTGTGAATGTTATATGTAATATGAATATTTGCTATATTTGTACGTTGAGCTACGAAATTCGCAACTAAGTATAATTGTATAACATTATTACACTGTACTTGGCTATAACATTTTTTTAAGAGTTAGGTACTGTGATAGCCACCTGCCAGACTTCGGGGACCGTTCCTTATTTGAAGCCTAAATGGGATACAACTAAAAGAAGTAGAAAGCTGTATATACCTAGAAGAGCACCTACACTGTATCGCGATGATAAATAGGAAAATAAACGAGATGATAGGCTCAGCAGCTACCCTATGTATGGCGATAAAGAAACAGTCCCTTGAAAAAAGATAGATATCCAAAGAAACGAGGGTAGAGATATATCGCAAAGTGTCTAATCCCATCCTAACAAATGGTTGCGAATCATAGACCATGACAAAAAAACAACAAAGTCGTCTTCTTCTTAACGTGCCCATCCGTTACCACTGTTGGCTATTCACAACGCGATTTTAATTTTGTTAGCAGCATTACGGAATAATTCCGTGGTTGTAGTGTTTTGCCAAGTTCTCAGATTCTTCAACCACGAGAACCTTCTCCGTCTCGGAGCCTCTTGCCATCTACCTTTCCCTAAAGTATCAGTTGCAACAGTCCGTACTTTTCTTGATGTCTCATTATGTGACCCAAGTACTCCAACTTTCTTCCCCTTTTAACAGTATTTACAACCTCTTCCTTTACTTTTAATCTCCTTAGGACCTTTTTGTTGGCAAAGAATAGAAAAAAGTGGAAATACTTTTGCAAGAAAAGACAAAACTTAACTCCAAATCCTCTACACTGAAAGGTTGAAGAGGCCCGATAAGTAAATAAGGACCTCTTCGTTGGTGACATGGTCCTTCCAATGGATTCTAAGTATCAGTCTGTTAGTCCATTTCTCGAACGCATTTAGTTTCTTCGTTGTAGCCTCCGTTAATGTCCAAGATTTTACTCCGTACAGGAGCACCGGAAAAACATAGCACTTTACCAATCTAAGCTTAAGTTAGAGACTCCAACTGTGGTTCTTTTTTATCCGGCATATTATTTTAGCCGAATAGTGTGAATTCAGTAAACTTCATAAGTAGGTGAATGTTTCTACATTTTCTATTTCTACATTGTGTTTTTATTAATGACGTATCGAAATAGGGTGGCCATATAGGGTGACTCTACACACGCTACGGTAAACCGTAGAGGTTTTCAGTTGACTATGGCATCGACCCAAGATAACGCGGTGGCGGTGATAGGATATTAACTCGCGATGGAATCATGTAAAAAAGCAAGGAAAAGAAAAGAGAAAAACGCGAAAAATTGCGTAAAGTGGCTTTTAAAAAGAAAACAATACAGTCATATTAACTTTTGACAAGAATTAAGAATAGAACCCAAAGACTATCGTAATTTCTTACTTATGAAATTAAATATTTCAATGAACTCTTCAATAACAATGTTATGTTTACGATTTGACATATTTCTTAGCCATTTCTAAACAAAATTTAGCACTGCATACTGCATAGAATATCTATCTAATTCTCTCGCATACGCAGGACAACTGACAACTGGTTTGTAGTCTGGCGCAGGTAGTAAGAATCGAATTTGGATTCTTCTCCGGTCGCCTGAACAGGTAACATTGCCTGTGCATTTGTGGTACACACACGCTCCGGTATACCTGCAACCAGGAAAACCTGACAGGTATACCGCAACGTGTATGGCCACCCTTAGGGACAAAATTAGAAACAAAACGCATTAAGAAAACCTAAAAGTACAACCAATAAAACAAAACATCGAAGAAGCACAACTAAAATGGCTAGATCGTGTATGAGAGAAAAAAGGATGCCCAAGAAAACATATGAAGCTCGAACGGTAAGAAAAAATTTTAAAGGGACAAAGGAAAACTTGGAATGAGGAGATATAGGAAGCTACCCCAAACAGATTGATCGAAAGGAGTAAGGTTAGAGAACTAAAAAGAGATAGAAAAAGATGAAAGGAAGCATACAAAAAGAGGCCACAAGCATAGAAAGAAACAAAAGCCTCACACCTAAGGGAAGAGAGACGTAAAAGTAAAAAGAAGAAGAGGTGAACATACTTGTAACTTCTAATTTTTATTTTAATATTTCATGAACAAAACGATCTGAATATCGCATGGCTTTCTTGATCTACCGTGCAAAATTTAATAGCGCGGCACTGAGCAGTAGCAAATAAAGTAGTCTATATTATTGTTCCAAAGTGTCGCAGGCCTTAACAATATAAAGCTTATAATACCGAAAACACATGTACGTGAGTGTGAATTAAACAAAAGGCACACGGCGCAACAATTCTCGTGCAATTGTTTATGCTTGCACTTGCAGTTAGTTTAAGTCTTCACACGTACCGGAGGCTTATTACCACACTATTGATACAGAATGCAGTTATAGACCGCGCATTAAATCACACAAACCTTACTGCAGCGAATATTACACAAGCATAAAACGTTAAATATTATAAACAAGCAATAAAAAGCTTTGGTATACGGCACAGGCTTCGTTTATTGCGAAATTGTAGCGACGCTATATCTTGTACAAATTTAAAGTCAAACATGATTGCGTTTCCAACGAAATGCATATTAAAAAGTTTAGTATCGACAAAACAACTGCACAGGGTGGCCAAATTGGATGAGATTACATGGGTATCTAGCTTAATAGTCCATATAGAGAAACAGTTAGATTACCAAAAATGTGCAGCTTTTTGAGACAAACTCAGAACAGTTCCCAAATATATTATTCTATCATTTCCAGTTTTTCTTGTTTTATTTTTTTGTTTTCACAGCCTACATTTTGTTTTTCATCTTTAAAAAAAATAAAAATCCTGTTGTAACTTGCGTATTATTGAAAATAAGTACATCAACCTTTATATATTTGGAAAGGGAAAAAATAAGGAATTTAAATCGGTCATAGCCAACTACAGCTTCCAATTTAAAAAAAAAGGTTGACCTTGTGTCATAACTTTTTAATAGCGAGCGTAAAAATATTTTTTTACTACTATCAAAAACTACATAAAAAAATCTAAAAATAATCTTTATAAACTTTTTCGGTATTTAAGACAATAAGGGAGATAGGACACATTATAAATATAAAAAAAAAAGTTTTTCTTTAATAACTCAAAAACCGGAAATGATAGAATATTTTTGAAAACGTTTTTAAGTTTGTCCTAAAAAACTGCACATTTTTGGTAGTTTAATCGTTTCCCTATCTTGACTATTAAGCGAGATACCCATGTAATTCCATCGAATTAGGACCACCCTGTACACTTATAAGGAGTTTGCAGCCTCGTCAAATGCAATAGAAAAGTAAATGTTTTCTAAAACGTTATAATTTTTCATAAACAATATTAGAGAATTTATTGCATTATGTATTTAGTCTGTTGATTTTTTTGCTAGTCAGCTTCTTAATCGGGTCCTCTTGTACATATCCGTGTCAAGGTATATTTTCTGAGCTCTTGATTATGTTCCTCTATCTCTGTTTATCATTGGCCAACTGTGACACATCGCTCCAGCTGACTCCTTCTTCCTCTAGTTTATGCGTTACTTTGTTTTCGCATTTTCTTCTTGGTCTTCTTTACTTCTTCTTCCCTCAAACTTCGTTATCTGTACCTGTTAATTTATATTTTGCTATCCTAAATAATAATTGACTTAATTTTTCCCTTACCTTACCTTTAAAGATCCTTCATTCAACCTATAGCTACACTAATTATGTTATTTCTAATGCGATTAATTAGTCGATACGTAAACAATAGCGTAAAATATCACTTGAAGTGTAAAATGAGATCTACTAATAGTGCCATTATTGCAGCGGCCACAATACATATAGCATAATTTATAGCCTATTATTTTACATAATTACAACAAAGGGTATTTGTACACGAGATTCATTATCGTTAATAATACTATATATACACACACGTGGATCGATTTGTTTAGTGGATTTTGAATATTATATATTATATAAATAATTACCAGTCAATTTCGTGATTGTAAGCAAGAATAAACTTAGCACTGCAAATACTTTCTCTGGTTTTAATTAAAGAGTACTATAAAATTTAGTTTATTATCAACAATATGTTGTCGACTCGTTGGAAACTACAGACTTTATTTTTCTCAAAGATTTCTTCTGCATTAATAAATATGTTACATCTATTGCTACCGTAGATGTACAGAGTGACTACTTATCTTTTTGTGTTACACAAATGGTAACATAATTAAAAGCCTCATCGGGTCAGTCTTAAGCTCTCGCATTTATTGTTTCTTATAGAATGAATCGACAAAACCATCAAATAAATACAACATGCTGTTTAATATGACAGGGAAGTGTTCATTGTCCAAATAACGCTTTGATAGTATGGAGTCATTATTTGGAATGGCTGCCTCTCTTAGCGTTTTGGTCGAAAGTGTATTAATAATGCCTGCTCATCGACTGTAACCGGTCAGTCGAAATTAATTAAAAAGGGATCACTCACTGCGAGGCTGGCAGCTGTTATTGGTGCTTTATTCTGTTTATAATATAAGCACTGCGTTTAACTTACTGTCATTGGAAATGATTTTATTAAGCTCCACTTAAATTGTTGTATTAGCAGATTAGAGTTGCTCGAGTGTATCACCAAAAGACTAACGGAAAACTGGAATCGTTTTAGAATTTATTATATAGTAAACTGCATTATACCGCATGGTTTTAATTTCCAAGTCAGCGGAAATGAATTGCAAAATTATTGTAAGGTTGCAGTTTGCTTCATTGTTGAAGACTGTTCAAAACTGTTTTCGGCTTTGTTGCTGTGAATTGTGTAAGGTAAATTACGGGTCTTTTTGATTGCCTCCGTAGATTAAAAATATTAAATTCATGTTCCTTTATGTGAAATTAAATGCTCATAACAGCAAAATGATATTTTTTCATTATTTTTTACAGAACGTAATGTAATTTTGTATGAATCGACAGAATAAACCCGTTAGAACTTGTTAAAAATTGTAAAACACTTAAATACCTAATATCTTGGAGTAAACATTTGTTGAACAGTTCAAAAAATATTTTATGAAATAAAAAATTGAACGTAATTTTTTATTGTCTGATACAAGCATAATCACTCCAATATTTATTTCATCGCAAAAGATAACAATTTAAATACCTACAGCAGTAAAATCGGGACACTTAAACATCATTTAAAATAAATTAAAACCACTTTTACATTTTTATATTTTTATAAGGCATAAAATAGTTATTTATGAATCAAGGCCAAAACGGCAAAACGTGTAACTTTTTCGGCCGCGTCTGGTTAAACAGGCAAGGACGAAAAAGTACGTTTTGGCCGAGGTGCATATCACATTTTTTGTGCGATCGAATTAAAAACAATTTAAATGTTTAGTATTTTTCAAAAATATAGGTTAGAAACTACGTGACATTCTGTCACTGACAGATGTGTTAGAGGTGGATACTTACTTGCATAATTCTGTACATAATTTAAATAACCTTTTTTTGTGCGATTGTAATGTTTTATTCATAAATTTAAACATTGATTAATTGTTAATTACATAACGTAGAACATACGTAAATCAACACTAATTTTTTATTCAGTATTCAGTAACAGTATCAACATGAATATATTAGGTTATAAACTACCTAACAGTTAACAACCTAAAGACCTCTACGTCACTACCCTTAGCGGGGAAGTCATAATCTCAGAGAACTTATATTCAGACACGCACATGCGCCTTCCGTGCTGCTTAATGCAAATGAGCTTTTTGTGCGATCGTACTAGAAACAGCTGTTTGACGGACGCGTTAGCAACCATAAAGTACTGCATTACCGGTCCTATCCTTAGCAACGGCCGTAAAAGTTACTATTCAAGCCGTTACCCTTAGCAACGGCCGAAAAAGTAACTTTAACGGCCGTTGCTAAGGAGAGGGCCGGTAATGCAGTACATACGCCGTCATCTGTCTGTGACAGAATGTCACGTAGTTTCTAACCTATAATTTTGAAAATTACTAAAAACTTAAATTGTTTTTAATTCGATCGCACAAAAAATGTAATATGCACCTCGGCCAAAACGTATTTTTTGGCCTTGATACATAAATAACTATTTTCGTACGCTGTAGCGGCCGAAAAAAAACTTTTTTGGCCGTTTCTAAGGATAGGGCCGGAAATGCAGTACTTACTTTATGGTGCTAACGCGTCCGTCAAACAACTGTTTCTAGTACAATCGCACAAAAAAGATTATACCTTTTTCTTAAGCTTCAAGCTTAAACATAAAATATTTAGTCATGATAAGAGTATAAAATCTGTTTGAATATGAATATATCGTAGGCGTAATGTGAAATCCGGAATTTTATAAAATACCTAGGTATTTTGTAAAAAGCCGTCAAAACGAGCAAATTATGGCTTCCTCTTAACCTCATACTCGTACGTTTGTTTTCATACAAAAAAAAGTTTTAACGAACCTTCAATCTGACTTTTACTCATTTGGTCAGTAACAGAGGGACAGGTTAAAGGTTGGTTAAAGTTTTTTTAAAAATAAGTTATGAAAATGAAGCTTATAGGTTTGTTTTCTTTAAAACAATTATGCCGGCATATTATTATTTGCCTAGTCAAAACACACAATGCTCCTTTTGCCGGATTTCTATACAATGCCTAGGCAGTTTACAAAAGGCCGTATTTTATATTATCCCTACCACATATATGCTACGTTAGGTTTGTAATGAAAAACCTTTTATAATGCGAATTTCAATAAATTATGCAATCATTAGAAATAGCTTTTTAGCCACATAAATAGTTTTACTCCTATTGGGATATTTTGTAAACATTAAATATGTAATGAATGTGAAATTTCATACAATATATGAAAAATATAGACATTATTAGTCTATGGCGAGGTTAAAAAAATTGTTACAAAGTTATTTATTAATATTGCTAATCATGAAATTTAAGTCAACATTCTCCTCAGTTTTTTCAATCAAAAGTGTAATAAATTCCATTTTTGTTCGACAGTTATAATTCCATTGTTACCTTGAAAATAAGTTTAGTACTAAAAACTTATGGTTCAACTGCTATAGTCTTTATTACATAACATTCTTTAAATTGAAGCCTTATTAAATTTTTCTTCTAAATTGATCATAATTCTTCGTTTCACCTTATACCGTCTCGCTGTTTCTAATTTCCCAATAGTGGCATTAAATAAATGTTTGTAATCTGTATGTTTTCTTTTAGGTTCTTAAAACGAATTTCTTTCCAAACTATAATACGTTAATAGCTCTCCCTAGTCTCTGCGCATATAAAACTACAAAACAGTGTAGTTACTTTGTCGAAGCATATGTGTACACTTAACTAGATTCTACTACTTCAGTCTACATACATGCTTCGTAAGTAATGATAAGCTAACCTAATTTAAAAGCAACTACTTCACGAGCTTACCAACTAAACGTAATTTTGGAAGAGCTAGAGTAGATTTCCATGTATCATTGGTACAAATTACATTGACAACCGTATGTATTTATAGTTCCCCAGGAAGTGATTTTACCTTAATTTTTGCACAAGTGTGGTTTATTTTGTACTCTAGAGCAATATCTGTAAAAGTTATTTAAATGAGGAAGTAAAAACGGAAAATATATTGTTTGTTTTTAATCGGAACGAAAACGAAATATTTCGTTTCTGTTCTATACGTTCCTAGCCATAAAATTCCGTGTTCGTTTTCGAGAACCGAAGTTTAATAACGGTTAAAATCGGTTTTACCATTGTCTAGGACTAGGGCTTATACAAAAACCGACTTTTGAAAAACCGGTTTTCGAATACCAGTTTTTCCAAAAAAAAACGGTTAAAACCGGTTTTCGAATAGTTTTAAAAAAACAATTAAATATATTTTATCATTTTATAAAATACAAAACAAATTTCAAATAAAACCAAATAAATAAATAAAAATAAAATTCTAAACTTCCAACAAACCATAAATAACATTTTTATTTAATTTGCTTTTTTCTTTAGAAAATATGATTTTAAAAAACACAAAACATTTACGAAATCATGACTTAATTTGGTTCGTATTTGTGATACAAAATTACGAGATATAGAAAACACTGGTTCGCTGACTATTGAGCTGAATCTTACTGTTTTTAAAGCTTTAAACGGTGTGCCCAAATTCTTTATTCTTTAATTAGTTGATTCAAACACTGCAAATTCTGCCTTTAATAAAAAGAACAATGTCTTGAAAAAAGAGATGGAGAAATCAATTCTTAGATTTATCGAGGAACCTTTAGCAAAAACAGCAAATCCAAAAACCCTTAATAATATCTTCATCTTCATCGAAATTCGTTTCCAATTTTATAAAAGAATTTGGATAAATTCTAGATAATATTTTTTCCGATAACTTGACTAAGTATATCGGTTCTTGAAGCCAGCGGAAATACGTTTGATTTTTTTGTAACAATGTTTTTTGGATTTTGCAAATGAAGCAGAAGTGTAAAGATTTTTATATAGTTAGTTATTTTTTACTTGTTAAATCTAGGCTTAAAAACCGTTTTTTTAACTAAAAAACCGGTTTTTCGAATACATATTTAAAAAAAAAAAACAGTTTTTCAAAACCGATTTTTAAAAACCGACAAACCCTACTATAGTCTTATTCAGTTTAATTATAAGCTAATCCACTGTCATTATGAATAAAAATGTACAACTCTTAGACGCACTACTAACAATCAGACCCTAGGACCAACTTTTTCACACCTAGTTTGTCAAACTATAGATCATACATCATCAACGTCAAATGTCATATTTTTAAACTGTTAAAAATGACCTGATTATTACGCGCCCTTTTGTTTTCCAATCAAGTGTTTATTATTTATTAATGATTCAATCAACAAATTGGAAAGAGAGAATTTCTGTGCTGTTACTTGTGTTACACAAAATTGCAAGTATTAGCAATGACGCTGTTAATACATATATGAAAAAAAAAGAAGCTCACTTATTTTAAGTTAGATATTTTACTGCCTTGTGGGAATCTTCCCAGCATAGACGAAGAATTCGCATTTGTGTTTAATGAATAAAAATTCAATATTGATTAAACCGGCTAAAACCGTTTAAAACCGGTTTTAGGAACCACATTTTTCGTTTTCGTTCTTGAACGAAAAATCATAATTTCGTTTTCGTTCTTATAAAAATTTCGATAAATTTCATTTAACGTTTTAGTGTTCGTTTCATTCTCAGTCCCTGATTTAAATACACACACCACTTGCAAATGAAATTATCTCAGCGAAATGTCAGTACCATGAGTTATTGTCTGCGTGATTATTATTAGGAGGCGGCTAGCAAGATAATTTAGTTGATATTAACAAAATTGAATAGAAGAACAAGTTCTCTTTGTTTTCCATTGTTCTGCATGAAGTAAAGCGTAAAAAATCGGCGAGTTAACTTTCATAATGCAGCTACCGTGACAAGCGCTGAGCAATCTAGACGAACCGCGTCCTCTTGAGAGACAACAAGAAAAAAGTCCTAAGCGAATGGGTAATAGGTTGCGCTTTGTTAAAAATAACTCACGCTATCATTATAATTTATTGCAATCAAAGCTTTTTGTCACTTACGTTACGTATAAGTAGCACAAAATTATGTGTTCGAAGTTTATTAAATATTGTTGCGCGGCGAATGTGTTCATTCGAGGAATATTACAAAAACTTTTTACATATTCCCGTATAAAACCTAAATGACGATGGAAAAACCAGGTAGACACATAGATTAACACGTTGGTCGGGGCCTCTTTTAAAAATAATGGCTTGTGATGAATCGGTAATGCGTTCAGAATGTATATACCGTGTGTTTGGAACATAGCTAATGATTTTCATTACTGACCTGTAAAAAAAAATATAAACAATTGTCAAATCATTACAGATTTTGTTATAAGATAAATTTTGTTACGTCTCAACTTAATTGAAAGGCAGATATGTAGTTTCACACGGTGTCGAATGACACACACAGCATACAATTATTATCATTAATATGCGACGACCTAGGCGTTATTATCTATGTTGTGTTGGCCACGGCACCATACACTTAGTACTGTTACACATATATCATAACTAAACACGATGTGATCTACTACTAAGGTTAATTCCAAATGGATTTGCAAGCATTCTTTTCAAAAAATACAAGAACATTAAAAAATTTAAAAAGGAATTTTATAAATGCATCATAAATTGCCACTCATTCCAATAAAAAATTAATTCATGTGCCAGGGCACTGCAAGACATGGTATAGGTACATTTAAATTTTGAGTGTTAATTTCAAATATTTGCAAATTATATCATATTATGAGCCGTTTATTTTAACACTTGCATAAGTCACTTTCTGCAGAAAATAAATTAAATGAATTAACAAAAATGTAAGTTTATCTTTAAACATTTTACTTGCAATTTCATTGAAAATCTTTAGAGTAAAGTGCCCTAATATGGAACAGTTACTTATTATGGAATACATCAGTTTTATGACAATGAATAAGTGATATCTGTTAAAAAGTATATGTACCTATTTGTACATTGATCACACATTCCCAAATGTAAAATAGTTAAAAAATATTCACTAGATTACATAAGATTCAAATATAGTTTTGACGTGTTACTGAGTTTTTAGGCTAAAATTTTCAGTGCAAAATTTTATATGCTAGGCTAGGGTAAATGATATAAAATATTTTATTGCATGTTTATTTAGGATGAGTCTTTACATTTCAATTAAATAGATCAAAATTTTTATTGGGCTAATTTCATGTTTTACATATTTACACCGATTTTTGAAAAGTCACATTGATATTTAATATGGAATACCATACAGGTGCTATATCATGACTATGATTATTATCACTAAGTACAGTAATATGGGTTCAGTGTCAAAAGTGTCAGAAATGGGCACACGAAAAATGTTCAAAATACCCAAAAAAAACAATTCTATCGTCCTACCTGTAACAAATAAATAAATTATCAACATTAGTTCGAATGACACTGGAATTAAAATTTAATTTACATAAATAACAGAGTTTCGGTTTGGTTTAAGTAATAATGTAAATCAAAAAGAAATAAAAGATTAATCTATGAGCAGTTGTTTATTTTAATGTATATTTCCTATATAATTCTATATTCCATGTTAAGAACCCCTAGTATTCCATATTAGGTTCCCCGGAAGCTTAATATGGAATAGTAGTAACATATAAAAAAAATAGCTATATAAGAAATATCTACAGTAATATCGTACCAGAATTCGAGTAATGTGTTGCTTATTTATTACAAATTCCTTATACATTTTTTGCAAAATTTTGTTGAATAAATGTGAATATTAAAAAGTATTCCATATTAGGGCACTTTACTCTACTATTTTCGTCAATATAAATTTTATTGTTAAACAAACGTGCAAATTTATTTTGAAAATGGCATAATAATGTATTTGCTTTCCTATACACACCCAATTTATCACAGTTATTTTAAAAATTTAAAAATAAGTGAAATATGCAGACTTCATCTATTAAGGAGGATGATTTAATAAATAATTAAAGTTTTATATAAAAGACTTAAAATAAATTACTAATGCTTATATTTCAAACTGTACTGATAAAATTAATTGTTAATTATGTATTTTATAAATCTTTTTGGAAATAACTTAATTAAGCTTTAAATAAAATGCATTCTATAAATACTTATCTTATATAATTTGCTCATCAATTTTCTTAAATTACTGTATTATTAAACATTACTTACTTCAGTAAAAGATATTGGAAAAAATCAACATAAGTCCGTCATATTTATAAACTAATAATTTTAAAAACGGCTTAAGTCACTCTACAATAGTGAAAAATACCATTTGTTAACGTTTGTGCGAAATTGTGTGTACTGAGAAAATTTAAATAACTGTGATAACAAAATTAAGTGAAATTTTTCTAGAGTTGGCATAAACTTTTTTATGCAGATTAAAATGCAAAATATTTCATATCTCAAAATAACATAAAGTTGACTTATGCGACTTTTAAAATCAACGGCTCATATACAGGGTGTTACAGGAGGAATAGTCAATGTTTTAGAAGCTGGTAGTATGAAACATTTGGAGTAAAAAAGTTCCAATAAACTTTCTCAGTGGATAGGAAGATACAGCTGTTTGAATGTTAACCTTAAAAAGCCAAAAAAAGGTTGATTATTGCAATTATTGATAATTTAAATTGTAAGTTCACAACTCCAACCACCAACTTCATTGCACTCTCGAACTTTCTTGACAACACTACGTGTAGCTGCACATTCTGTATTTTTTTTGTTTTGTGCTTGAGGGTAACTTTTGATAATCAAATTTTTTGCCTATATCAAATATTTTGTCTGTGAGTTCCTTTCAGGGCCGTGCAAACGGGGGGTGCGGTGGATGCACCGCACCCGGGCCCCCCAATCATGGGGCCCCCAAATGACCCATGCTCTTAAGTGTATTATATGTAAAGTTATTTAAAAGTTTTACTCTGCATGTTGGATTTCGGAAGATTTCGATATAATGGGTAAAAAATCGTGTTTTAAGTAACACTTCAGTGGCGTAACTGTAGGATCGGGGCCCACGCAATTGTTTCTTTTTTTCAGAAAAGTGAAAGTTTAACCGCGCAAACTCGACTAAATAGCCAATAGCGGGTGCCGGTGCGCTATAACCTATAAAACAGTAAAGTTGTCACTTTTCAGTTGGTATACTCGTACTGTCGTGAATATTTATTGTTTTACTGTGATTTTGTGCATTATTTTTCTCACATAGGTACTTTAAGGTAGGGTGACCATTCGTCGCCGATACAAGACTCAAGTCCCCGATTGTTTTTGTCCCCGATTTTCATAATTTTCCTGTACACATTAAAAATAACGAATTTATGGTACTTTCACTGTTGCCAAATTATGCAAATCTGTTAGTCTGGCAACATTGTAACAGTGTAACCGCTTATTGGCCACGAAAACTGGAGTGGGGAGGAGTTTTTGTACGTAGCTGTCAGCCACCACCGATAAATAAAGTGTCAAGTCCGATTAGGTTATGTTAGGTTAGGTTACTTAAAATTACCAAACGTCCTCTCTCCTGAACATATCCTCTTCTTTTTGAAATATGCAAATTTGCGTGTGTTTTAATTTTCGCTCTTTTAATTTGAATTTCGTTTATTAAAATAAAAGTTGTGGTTTGTAGTGTACGGGAAACGGTAAAATAGATTTCACGAAAGTTAGTTGAAGACCTTTTTTTGTAAGCCTAGTTTGGTGTGGGGAAGGCCGGGGGAAATTTTTTGTTTTTTCTATTATTACCATCAAATAGGGATGAATGTACATATGTATTGGGTTGAAACAGCTTCGGGGCCCGCAGTCACAAAAGTACCCCACCCCCCGTCACCGATAAAAAAATAAAAGGGGCCCCATCCACATTTTTGCACCCGGGCCCCCGAATGTACTTGCATGGCCCTGGTTCCCTTATACTTAAATCAATAACGTCTAAACAAATCTTCAATGAATTTTGTAGGTGTATTATCTGTATTCCTAGGACAAAGAGTACTGTTCTTTTTATTCAACATTATTTAGGTAATTAATTAATTTCCAAAGTTACAAACACCTTGCACCCGTAGCCGACAAAAAAACTATATTAAGTTGGTAGTACCGAAGACGCCCGAATACGCTGACAACCATAGTGGATATAACTAATAACGAACGAAGTCGCGTGATAAGTTTACTAATAATAAATGGTGGATCATTTTTAGTGTACTACCTACGATTCTTTACACATGGCAAACTAAAAGATGTGACATGCTAATTCTTATATTTTTGCATCAAATTCATGATCAACAAATACAGACTTAATGTATGTTATTACGTAAAAAATTCATAAAAGATTATCAACTTAGCACTTTAAAGCAATGTGTAGTCGTATTACAATATTACACTCACCAAACTTATCTCTTTAAAGTTGATATAATTCTACATAGTGTGCATTACCTGAAAATAAATGTATTAAAATAACATAACAACATCAATTAAATTTATAATAAATTATTCAAATTCTTAAAATATGCCGCAGTTAACTTGTATTTATGTAAAAGTATATTGAAATGTAACATGTTTCAGAGTATTCACGGCGATTGTTTTAGAAAATTTTAGTTTGCTAAGTGCCTAAGCGTATAAAACGAACAAATAATTTACATAAAAGCAAAATTAGACTTCCAAATTCCTCACAATAGCCGGTCCAATTCAGCTTATTTTTTTAAAAGCCTCGCTACATTGTTTTTTGTTAAGCAACTCTGTGGCAACCTACAGTCTTCAGGGGCTGAAACGGTACCCCTGAATATTTATAAAGAAAGTCGTTTCGTATAATCATCATGTTGTTACAGAACTAACTTCGCAGTGAAATATTTGCGAGGGTAGTGAAGCGTTCTGAGGAGGCTATTGTCGTAAATAGATATATTGCAGTTTGGATTTGTTTTCCTCTACTTTTTCATGGAGCGAGAATAAAGCAAAATCCTTTCAAAGATGCTTACAAATAGATAAATCGGAGGAAACTATCGGAAAGTTAATAAAACAACATTAAATTTTATCTGATACTCGCGAAAATGCTGTTCAATAATAGATAATATTGACTGCACATTAAAACAATTAGTAGATTTGTATCTACCCTACGATGTCAACATAAGTTTATATAGATAAATTCCATTGAATATAAACTTGAATGATGCCAACATGCATTGTAGTAACTGCATGCCAAACAACAATAATGAATAGTGACGGCAACACTTTATTATACAGGGTGTCCCAGCCAAGACGAATTGTTGGATAGCTCTGTTATTAGTAATAATATTAGAAAAAATTAAATATAAAAGTTGTTTGTAATCGTTTACTACATGACCTAAACTTATTTTCAACTATACAGTGTTTTGTTTTTGCGCTCTGATACCAAACATGTTTTTTTTTTATATAAAACATCCTGTATATTTTGTAATTTTTTAATGTAAAATTAAATTCTCTTTCAAAAATATTCGTGGTTGTTGATGTCTAAAATGAACCGCTTTTGAGTTATTAACGTTTTTTTGAAAATTCTGACAGATGCAGACCTTTATAAAAATATTTATATTTATTAACACAACAACACCAGAGCAATTTACTCTAGTAATTTATTAGACAATAGTGTCATAGTGATTGTTGACTAGTTACATTTTTAAAATAATATACTGGGTGTTCGTTATACTCTGTCCATTTCGCTATACTTTAAACGCATATAAATATATTTTTTTTTAAAGGGACACCCTATATATTATTACATTTTCTTGTAGAAAATTTAATTATCTTTCAAAGTTGTTAAGCATGTTTTATGTCTAAATATAATATTTTTGAAGTTATTTTGTTTCTTATAATTATTTGCGAGTATTTTACCTAAAATATCAGTTAGTAGCCTTTGAAAATTCAAAACAATTTGTATGAACTGTCAACCAGAACAGTTAATCGGCACAATTTAATTTATTATGCCACCTAAAATCCATATTAATAAATCAAAAACGGTTCATTTTAGACATAAATAACCTATAATATTTTTGAAAGAGAATTTAATTTTACATCCAAAAATTACAAAATATACAGGGGGTTCTATTTAAAAAAACAATGTTTAGTATCAGAGCGCAAAAACAAGACACTGTGTATAGTTAAAAAAATAATTTTAGGTTATGTAGTAAATGATAACAAACAACTTTTATATTGAACTTTTTTTAGTGTTATTACTAATAACAGACCTATCGAATAATTTGTCTTGGCTGGGACACTCGCATATTACCAAAACTACTAGTACAGCTCTGTTGTGCAATGATATTTAAGTAGAATAATTATTTAGAAATAGTAAGGTTTAAAACCTTGGTTAATTTATTTTAATCTTCGTTCCCGGGTTTGGAACCGCGTCTTCTTGATTTGTGTGACGTTTCGACCATTCTATGTTGGTCTTTATCAAACGACTGAATTGGTGGGTTTGTTGCAGGGTTTATATATCCGGCTGTGGAGGCGTGGTGTTCCGCCTGACGAGTTCGTTTCGCCTCAGCGATTTCTTGATGACCAGTTTCCAAATGCTTGGTAGTTGCAGGCCTGTGTCTCTGTTAAAGTTGTTGGGGTTCTTGGCAAGTTCTTTAAGGGCAAACAAAAAGAAAACAAATAGAAAAATCGGCCGTAGCAGAACATGCCCAGGACATGGGGCATACCATACTTTTTGACGACACAAAATTACTGGCCTGCGCGAACCACTTTTGGCCTAGACTATTTAGGGAATCTATGGAAATTGCCAAGAACCCCAACAACTTTAACAGAGACACAGGCCTGCAACTACCAAGCATTTGGAAAGCGGTCATCAAGAAATCGCTGAGGCGAAACGAACTCGTCAGGCGGAACACCACGCCTCCACAGCCGGATATATAAGCCCTGCAATAAACCCACCAATTCAGTCGTTTGATAAAGACCAACATAGAATGGTCGAAACGTCACACAAATCAAGAAGACGCGGTTCCAAACCCGGGAACGAAGATTGTAACATGGACGATAGCCGCGGAAGCCTGAAGAATAAAATAATTTATTTTAAATCTTCAATATTTACGAGGAAGTATTTTCATGTAATCTTCTTCTTCTTCTTCTTCTTCTTCTTCTCCTCGACCCCTATAACCTTTTGAGGCGTCGGGGTGGTTTCGTGTTCTGAGTCAATTTCCACCATGCCCTTCTATCTTTTGCTATGTTTTTATTTCTTCTACGGTTTTTCCTTTTTCTAACCCTATTTCCCTTATTTGATCTATCCATTTTCTTCTTGGTCTTCCTCTTTTTTTTCGCTGGTTTTCCAATTTTCATTATTTTCCTCGTGATTCTGTCAGGTTTCATTCTTACTATATGGCCATACCAGTTTAGTTGTTCCTTTTTTATTTTTTCTATTATTGGTTCTTGTTCTATTATTTCTCTAATGGTTTCGTTTTTTATTTTGTCCCATTTAGGTTTCCCTACAATTTTTTTGAGGTGTTTAATTTCGATGGTGTTAATTTTTGCCTCATATATTTCTCTTAGTGTACAGTTTTCGGATGTATATGTTATTATTGGCAATGTTACCATATTATGTAATCTACCTAGCCATAAAAATGAAATGTCAGAATAAAAATTGTGTATCTGTTCATAGCTGTGCTATTTTGAACCTGAAGAGAAAAGTTTCATCAAAATATGTTGAGCCTGAAAAGTTCTCTATAATTTTTTTTAAACAAAAATGAATGAACTGGAACTCAAGCATCGACGTGTTATAAACTTTCTCACAAACAGGGTTATGGGCCAAAAGTGATTCATCAAAGAATGACCGACGTACGTACCTATATCGAATAAACTCCCATATTTATTCTAAGTAGACTTTTGGTCAAAGCAGCTTAGCTGCTCGGTCGGTACTCTAAACAGAACGATTCAAAATCAGGTCGACTAGTTGAGGCAAGAAGCGAAGACATGATTTAAAAAATTTAAATTTTGTGCTTTCAGATCGGCGGATCAAGTTGTCTTTCATTGCCAGGAAAGTTGGTGTATCCAAAACAACTGTTCGGAAAGTTTTGCAGGAAGGTTTGGGTTTGAAGAAAGTGTATGCGCGTGGGTTTCTAAGGCTCCTTACGCTGATGCAAATACATTTCCTAAGAAAATTTTGTCGCTCCAAAGGCCGGTAAGGGCTTTTTTTTACGAATAGGTACCGGTGATTAGACATGATGGGTGTATCACTGGGACCTTCCTACTAAATAACAATCTATGTGATGGGTTCAAAAAGATTTGCCTCCCCCAACAACAAGCCTAAACACAGTCTTTAGCCAGAAAAGTAATGGTTACAATTTTTCGGTCATATTCCCGAAAGCCAACTTCCCGACGGTCAACTTCCCGACCGCCAACCTCCCGGTAGACTAACTTCCCGAATCCAACGTCCGAAAAATGTAAATGTATTATTTTACTGATTTTGTCATTTGAAGAACATGTTAGAGCTGCATACTATACACAAAATAAAAGTTTAATACTGAATTTTTTATATTTTTTTAATAAAACTTCGATTATCACGATCATAAACAACAGTCATAATTATAGTTTTTCGATCGTTTGTCGCCTTCTTACGCTTTGAACAGAGTTCACCGCGAACTATACATTTCACCTGATTTTCTACTTGCTGTTGTTTTTTTTCTGAAATTCTTTGATCATTCTGTAAACGTGTGCTCGTCCCACAACATTTTCTCATTTTTCATGTCAAACTTCGATGTTATTACTAGTAGGTAGGCTATAATCCTAACATTAATCTTTTTAAAAATTATATATAGATAACATTATTAACTGTTTAAGGAAGAAAATATCAAACAATGTTTTCATAAAAAATAATTTATTTATAATTTCGCAGATTCATTTTTGTTTTCCGGGATTTTGGGCTGTAGGGAAGTTGGATTTCGGGAAGTTTATTATTTGTCGGGCAGTAGGTTTCGGAAAGTTTAACTTTCGGGAAGTCAGAAAGTTGGCCGTCGGGAAGTTGACCGTCGGGAAATTGAGGGTCGGGAAGTTGACCGTCGGGAAGTTGGCTGTCGGTAATTCGTCTGGCATCCCTATTTGATGACGATTCAAAGTTTGAAAAAAGCATTGAAATTAAAAAGGCCTTCTTGGCGGCAAAAGAATCTGCTCTGCACGACAATTATTGCCTTAAAGTAAAACTAATTTAAATATATCAAACTGATAGGCATGTCTGGCTTCATAAATTAATAGATAATTTTCATGCAGTAGCACATGAATTATTATACTATGTACACACAAAGACATAAATTTGAGACCATTGCTTTTTATACTTGACGTAATCAGACAAATAGACTCAAAGCTAGTCAAGTAAATTTAAAAATGGTTTTGATAATTAGATAAAAGACGAACTGTATTTAGTGCCAGATTTACTATAATTAATAGAATTTCGATAGATTAAAATATAAACCGTAAGTTGTAATCTCTTAAGCCAATTACGTCCCGGCCCGGCGTAATCTAGCATTATCCGCATTGTGTAATTAAATTTAAATCTTATTTGAGAATTTAAAATTACCATAAAGGGCACATCAAAGAACTAGTCGAGAGCAAATACAAATTTATTTACTAAAACACTGTTTGAAACATTGTTGGTTTTGTCTGTTGTATTGCCACAACCTAATTAATTCCCTTCAGTTTGCTGAAAGTATATTTTTAAACGCTATAAAGGAATTAAAAATGTTAACAATATCGTTACATAATATAAAGTTTTGTTCCTGTGCATTCGTGTGATTGCAAATAATATTTCGATTCTATTACAGAAAATATTATTAACAAGTTTCTTTAAAACCATTTAATATAAAATCACTATTTAAACGAAACCTAATATTTCCTCATACAGACCTAGTACATTAACTATTTGTTGATAGAGCAATTTTATTTAATAAATTAGAGTATAGTTAACGCGAGGTGAATAGATATATAGAATGTAGAGTAAACCCGGGCAAAAGTCCGCACCGGGGTAAAAGCCCTATTAGGGATAGGAAGAACTGGAGAGTTAAGAGAGAATAGGTTTTATTATAGGTAGTTGAGATACATTCTGTGATGGACACATATAGTTCTAGCTTGATCGGCAGTTAAACCGCTGCTTAAATGAGCTAAGTGTGAAAATGCTTGGCTTGTTATAGTTTTCGATGATCTTTTATTAGGCAGTGATATTTAAAATTCTCTCACAACCGGCATGCAACTTTTTTTTATATAAACACCCTCCATTTTAGCTACACAATCATGTCGCCAAACGTTTCCTAACTTAAACTAAAGATGCCGTCATATTGCTTCTATCGTAATTAGCACGCATGGGGGCAAAAAGCCGCAGTCTTGACTGGGGTAAAAGGCCGCACACGGGCTTTTGTCCCGTCTATTTAATTTGGAAAGATTTAAGTCCACATTTACGTATGTTCACGCAGCAAGTTTGGCTGATCACTGTAGATAGATAGATGGACGTAACGTTCTACGGAATTACTAGAAAAAAAAAAAATCGGCGGTTGGCTTTTGACTTTACTTCGCAAAATAACATCGTAAACGATTTTAATAAGGAGTCACAAATGGCGGGAGACGACTGGACCACATTTTTTTTTATCTCGACACAAATTTTCTTTTAAACACCCAAAAAGACAAGCGTCGGAAGGATTATAGGTTTCAATAAAGTCCAAATAGAAAGATTCTACGATAATTTAACGAACAGCCATGTGAGAGAAGGGGAAACTAAATTGTTTGCCCAGGTTGTTAAGAAATATATGAAGATCCACCAGTCCAGGACTAGATTGTGCAGTAAATGCCACAACTAGTGGCACGAAAGTTGCTCAAATTTTGAAACCGGCGAGTTCGCCTGTGATTTTTGTTGAATTCGTCAAATATTTTTTGTGTTCTTTTAAATGTGATATTTTTTTAAATTTTGTTACAGGACTGAACTTTTATTTTGTATTTTTAAAAAGAATTAACTTTCATTTTATAAAATAACACACCGTATATTAATGTGTCAAAGATGTAAACATTTTAATTAGACGAATGCGCGAACGGACTTTTGCCCCATCAATTTGGACTTTTGCCCCATAGGGTGGGGCAAAAGTACCAATTTACATCAAACCATAAAAAAAATATTTTTATTTGAATTCGTTACTTTTGGTGGCAACCCATTTTATGATGCAATGAGAAGTGTCTAATGTGTTCATAAAAAAAAAGTTGACCAGTTAAACATAAAACTTACTTACTTAGGGAGTTGAGAACGTTAAGTGCGGACTTTTGCCCGGGTTTACTCTATTTCATTTAGCGGACAATTTTACTTTAACGTTCTTCGTTGTAAAGTCCTAAGTCGCGGATCTTGTTACAAAATATTGGGCGGGACTTAAAAAAAAACTATATGTGTTATTTATTACCCTCTATTAGCATCTCCTTTGATTTAATAACTTATTGGTTATAGATTCAAAGTCAAAATTAGCATAAAATTTTTATTGTAAAGTATTATTGAGAAGATGTTTTCGAATTATTGCGCCTAGGCAATACTAAATAGCGCGTAGAACATTTTACGCTGTTATAAAGTTGTGAATTGTAAAACCCATTTTGTTATCTTTATAGTCGATGTAAGTTATATTACGGTTGACTAAATAACCTAATCACACCTATTGTACAATTTATTACAATACTCTTAAAGTGTTAGTTGGCAACTTCACCACAGACGCTATAAACTAATATTATACATCGCGGAAGATAAAGTCATATATTATGGCGAAGAAGAATAGATAGGAAAAGCGGACGGTTGGGGCGTTTCACCTTGCAAATAGCACCTAAGGCTACAATCTATAAATCGTGGGCCAAACTATTCCGTAGTAATCTAGCATGTCGCTAATTAAAACCGCCAGCCACACCATATGCCTTACCCGATTAACCAAAATTATTTCAAAACGGAAGTGGCGGTTGAGGGACGGTTGTATAAGCAAGATTATCAGAATGTGTTTAATCAAAATGTGATTAACCTGTTTACAAAATAATAAGCCAACCAGACTAAACACAAAACCAGGGCGATTCAAAATTTTAAACGAATTTGTGTAGTGGTTACGTAGAAGATTTGTTAATTTTATGTAATCGTTTGTTGTTGCAATTTACTTATTTTTGTAAAAAATTATCGCAATCAATGACGCGAGAGTGCCCATCCATTACTTCGCTTGGTCCAGTGCCGGATTTCCGTATAAGTTCAGTATAGCTATTGACAAACAAAATTTACATTATGCGAAATTTCGGTGGTGGCGCTTGCCTTCACTCGATTCGCAATTGTAGGACTTTTCGGCTAGGAAAATTCTCAAGCTTTACAGATACATATTAATATCACGTGAACGGGAAAATTTGACGAGTTTAAAAAAGAAGAAAAATCTCGTTAGCCCGGAGTTGATTACAAATTTGCGAGTAGAAGGATAAGGTTTAAAAAAAACAAACATTGACCTATCGTTTCCAAATGTTGACGCGGGGCCATCTTTATACTAGCGGGTCGACTCATTGAATTTTTGAGTGGTGGGGGTAAAGAGCGATGCCGAGCATAAGTTGCTATAATACTATATGCCTGGCTATAGAATATAAGGTAAATTATTACGTTAATAATCAAATATTGAATTTTAAACCAATATGTATGAATAAGATTTACAGCATGTCGTTTTTTTTTGTTTCTATTTAAAAAAAGATCTTTGAAGATTTCCTACGCTAGTTTAAAATGACACAAAAGGTATTGTACAATATGTATTGTCAAACCCCATCATAAAAGTCTGACTACTGACCTTAATTTTGTTATACAACAGGGCTGCGGAGTCGGTAAAAAAAAAGTCAATTCGACTCCGACTCCTGATAATTTTAGTAGTTCGACTCCGACTCCGACTCCGACAAAATTAAATACTAAGACATTTTATGATGTGTAATGGAAGAAAAAAAAAGAAATATAAAAAAATTATTTAAAATTTGAGCTTAAATTTTGCGGCAAAGGACCATCTCGCAATTTTTTGTTGTACCCGGAGTCGGAGTCGGAGTCGGTACATTTTTTCCGACTCCGATACCCTGATACAAAGTAATGAAGCTACTTTTTAATTATATTTTGAAGTAAATTATTTTAACAAATTAGACAACAAATCATTTACAAAAAACACTGTATAAGTCTATTTACATGAGTTATATAAGTTATAAGTACATGCTAGAAAACATGAAAATATCAACTAATAGCATAATTATTTATTAATTACCTCAAAGTAAAAATTTAATTTACTAAAAAAACACAAAACAATTTCCTATTAACAATTAACCTCTCCTACGTACAATAGTTTATAGTTTTGAGAATCACCGCGACAAAAGTACCTTTAAATATTGATAAATTAAAAGTATGTGTAAATAATTTATTTTATTTTATTTATCATCAAATTATTAGGACAAAATATTAACGTATATAACTGTTATTTGAAGTTATTCGTGTTGAAAATCGACGAATACTATTTTTAGCACATAATATTCATGAAAAATTTGGATGTCTTGTGAAAGCGACCAGCAAAAAAATTTAAAAATAAAGCAAAAATTTGCAAAAAATCATGTAAACTGTTGTTTGATTTTTTTTGCTAATGTAACTCACCGTGACGTTGAGTATACAAAACTTTTTTTTTAAAGATCCCAGATTAGATAACAGCAAAAAATTTAAAATGTACAAAGCAAAAATTAGAAAAAAAGAGCAAACAATGATGACGTAGAAAGTTTTTGCTTTTTTAGCAAAAACCTCACTGTGAAGTTCGAGATACTTTTTTTTTTTAATCATGTTATTAGAGACCATCAAAAAGTTAAAAGATACAGCAAAAATAAGCAAATATTGAACGGTCGGCCTTTATCCCCACCACTTTTCTCGCATTTTGCAGTAAGGAGTCGGACCGCTAGTATAACGATGGCCCCGGTTGACGCCACGTAGAGAATTTATTTAAGCTTAATGTTAACAATTTGGCACGGGAAAGAGGTCCTTTTCAAGATTAAAACTTTTAAAAACTGACCGCAGATGTACCATATCGCAAGAATTATTAACGTCGTTAATCATTCTTTGTATGGAAATAAACTAACTGCGCAAGTTATCGTTCGATTTTCATTTTCGAAAAAGCTCAAATTTAGTGAATATTGTTTTGTCAAAGAATGTTTAACTTTTTTTACAACTAATGTAAATTATTCTTACAGTACAGCCTGCATGCATAGTAAGTTTATCCTTACGCACGATAAGCAAATAGAACCGTTTTTTTCATCAAAGTAGACTCACGTCAAGCACTTCCTGCATGCCCAGTAAGTGAGTTATAACGCACGCTAAGCAAAACGCACACTTGTCTAGAAATGTCAAAGTAGGCTTACGTCAAAATTGACAAGTATGTATTATGTGATCGGAGAAAAAGTATGCTACATAACACGAGTTGTAAAGCAATTACGCACTCGCCGCTACGCGACTTCGTGCGCAACTTTTTTACTCGTGCGGAATATGCATCTTACAGCTCTTGTTATGAAAGGTAAAATTTCACTTCACCTGTTCAAAAAATCATAACAAATGAACTTGACAATTTAACAATGAATATTGGTTTTTATTAAAAATAACAACACAGAGATGTTAGATAAAATATTATGACATGCGTCTGTTATGACACTTATAACCATAAACTTCACACGAGGAAAATAATCCACTCGGGTTATGACCTCGTGCGCTAAACTTTTCCCACGTGACCTATTATGTAAGTAATTATACCATAAATAATTGTTATTTTACTTATTATTTAATGCTATTTGTTTTTGTTATAAAATAAAGTTTTTTTTTTATATTAGCTTTCTACTTTTTTTCTTAAACTGCTGACAATTTACATCATCAGATGGTTCCACCGCAAGATTGTAACTTTTCTCGAAACGCCATAATTGTATGTCTATTTAATTTTTGCCGGTATTCGACCTATTCTAGGAGCCCATTCCACACTTTCGGCTTAGGACCAATAACAACCTTAATCCGGTACTGGCTTAATCTGATCGTGCCTTTGGAAGCAGAATCTTAAAAAGTTTATAGTTAACTTAATAACAAAACTCTTCTTCT
The DNA here is from genome assembly GCA_947652605.1 of Elmis aenea. Taxonomy (NCBI): domain Eukaryota; kingdom Metazoa; phylum Arthropoda; class Insecta; order Coleoptera; family Elmidae; genus Elmis; species Elmis aenea. The sequence continues at coordinate 17,077,238 of OX393581.1, read as the reverse complement.
AGACAGAAAATGCTTTATGAACGTGCACTGAATTATTTATGTATCAGTCCATATAAAGTCGAAAAGTCCTGTTTAGATTCAGAGCCGTCTTTTCTATGTTAATTAATATCCCAACGGACGGATTACAGAGTAAAATATTATTCAAACTGGGTAAATGATTTATTGCTTGTTAATTAAATCGTTCGTTTCTAGTGCTGTTAACTCCTCTAGTCGGACAATTAAGATATGGGGAAGTTTTTTTAAGCATATTCCGAGCTCGCCCCTTAATGAGTTCAACATTAAACATCGACCAGGCTAATGGAAGACGTGCGTGTAATGAATTGCGTGTAGAAGTTCATTTAGGAGAGAAAAGATAGTGAGGGTACTAGCGATAGAAAATCCACACATGTTTGTAACTACCAACGCGATAGATAAATTTCATTTTGAAATATCACGTAAACAAAAAGTAAGATGTGAGTTTCGGAAACTGAGTTAATAAAAACCATCAGTTACTGTCTAATTTCCTAACAACGTTTTCTCGAAATGGAATCTGAACAAAATTAATTTTGTAGAGTTATTTATCATAACCCAAACAAATATAATGACAAATTGCTTTTGTTACTACATTATTCTACAAATAATTGTTGAGCCAGTTGCAACAGTAAATGTTCTCAAATTGTGAATTTTAATAAACTATTCCAGCAAGTATGTGGGTGGTGACATAATGTTTTATGCTGCAACTGCAATTTAGTTTGGTAGTTCATTGGTAAAAGCCTCGTCAATCTACATCTCCGTAAAATTGTTCAATCACAAAACTAAAACTTCGTTAAATTACAAATTATGTTTGAAAGCAGAAAACGATCTGTTTTTACAAAACAAACAACACGTTTATCTATTAGCGTGTTCATTAGATTATCAAACATTAATATAATAAAACACCGATGGTGAGTAACAATAAAATAGTTGGCGCTATTGTTTAAATACTAAAAGCCTGTACTTATGCGTGTACTTTGAAGATGTATCGATAAAAGATTGTAGAAGTTTGTCCGCCAAAGATGAAATATGTTGCAACAGATTCCCTTAAATCGTGGTATTACTGTTTTAGGAAATAATAACATTAATAGAAACCTGCGAAGGAGTGGGGTTCCAACTAAAAACTCATAAAGCGTTATATACCCTTTACTTGGCCGACGATTACGTGGTCATAGCTCAAGACAAAGAAGAGGTGAAATAAATGAGGAGAATACTAATTGACCAATGTCACAACTGGAAGCTTGGAGTAAATATAAACAAAACAGATTACGTTTGTTTTGGTGGCAAGAAAAAAAACGTCTTGAATTACAAAATGAGGATAAAATCCAGCGATTATTACATCTATTTGGGCACAAAATTTTATCAAAATTGACTAAAAGGGCGAGAAATAGAACACTGTATATTGGGGCGTTAACTGCTCTGTTATGGTCAAAAAATATTTTTAAACGGAACCTCTTTACCAGAGTTTTTTTAAATGCATTGTGTGTGCAAAACTAAGCTGTTAGAAGTAGAAATTGTAAATTTACCGACTTTTTGAATTACCGGTAATTCGGTAAAACTGTCAATCAAAACCGGTTTACCGGTAATTTACCGGTAAACGATAGTATTATATATATTTATATTATTTTTTTTTTTTTTAGATTTTTGCGGTTACTAACATTTTTAATATAGTTTTCGGAGTTTATCCGCGTCTCTCCTATAGTGAGAGCTTGCCAAAACGTAGAGCCAATTAAAATATTACCCGCATAAACTCCGCAAACCATATTAAAAATAAATATATTTATATACATTTATTTATTATGGAACTGAATGAGATAGTTGAAGCCTAAACCATCCCATCAGTTTTATACAATATATTAGTTAACAGCTATCAATGTAATATTTTTTTATGTAATAATAATATAATACAATATAAAATAACAATATATAATATATAAAATAAAAATATCACAAAAAATATAATCAAGCATTACAAAAAACACATAAAAATAAAAATTCTGAACATAAAATATAAAATGATAGAAGTATAACATAAAATATGTTGTCAAACTATTAACAATATTTGTTATTTTAATCTTTTCTTAAAACACAAGCACGTAGAAAACATAATTTATCTAAATTATCGTCTCCTAATTGCAACCTAATTTTTGTACAAAATAATCCAGCCGCGGAAAAAGCTCTTTCGGATTCTACTGCACTTGTTGGTCGAGTAGTGAGTAAACAATCATATGCCATTTGTATGTTTTCCCCTTATTTTTTCTCTTTGAAAATACGTCAATTTTTTTTCGATTATTTGATTTAGATTTTTATCATGATTAGGAAGATATTGTAAAATTACCGGAATTACCGGTAAAAAACTGGCAAATTACCGGTAAAAATTGAAGAGCATTTTTTGCGATTTACCGGTATTACAATCCCTAGTTGGAAGAAAGGCTAAATATAAAAATAGTTTTGCGAAGTCGGTCAGAGGGCATATCAAGATGTGAGCGGTTACGTAATACACGAATAAGAGAAATAATGAATGTCGAAAAAACGCTTGCGGAAGAAAAACTACAAAGACAACTATGTAAGTATAGAAGCCCACAAAGTATGGAAGAACATCGAATCCCAAAACAAACAATGCCGTAAATACATGCTTACCACAAGAAGAAAAGCAGATCAAGATTAGTTGGATATCAGGCATCCAGAAGGACAGGTTGGAAAGTGACTTAAAATCTGGACAATGGAACGATTGACGAGAATAACCGCTAGGAACGAAAAGCGCAAAACGATACAAAACTGTATGAAATAAAAATAACAAAAAAAAAAAAAAAAACATCGTCAACATTACTTAAATTTTTGAGTCTTGAAATTCAAAATTTTATGCGACTATTTTTGAATAAATGACATAAAACATCTATTCCTTTACAGTTTTTCAAGGGTAATATAAATAAATGATTAATTTTGTTTCGTCTTCAGGCGTCCTGTAATCAGTATCAACTACTGAACGCCTGAAGATGGCATAAACGAGTGTGCCGAAACTTCGCTTATAACAAACTCCGATTCAGGGCATTAAGTACCCAAGACAAGGCGAACAGTGTATTGTAAATATAATTACAATGAGTAGAAGAATATTAAATTAAGATAAACTAGGTTTGAAAAACGTAGATAGAGCAGGTAGCGAATTTCAAATATTTACGAACAATAATTGCAGATAATGGTAAATTGAAGGAAAATCTGAATAACAGAATAGTTGCTGCGACGAAATTTTACTACGCCACTAATAGATGTTTGATAAGTAAGGAGATGGAGACTGATTGACAAAATCAGTAACGAAAAAATCAAAAAAAATACCTATGGGTAATAGATATTAAGAGAAACATGGAGACGAATCAATTAAGATGGCTTGGACATCCACTACGCATGCCAAAAAGGAGATACGCGAAAATGGGATGGAAAATAAAGGAGAGAAAGAGAAATAGAGAAAGACCAAGAATAAAATGGGAAAAAGAAGTGAGGTAGAGACTAGAAGAAAAAGGAGTTAGCTGGAAAGATGTGCCACAATAAGTTAAAGATAGGCAGGAATGGAGAAACTTAATCCAGAAATAGGAAAGCATACCTCGACACCGAAAGGTACAAGGGAACCGATTAAGAAGAAGAGGTTTGAAATGAAATTTTCATTGTAAAGTTGCAAACATTTTTTTGAATTTAGATGTTTGCGTAATTTTAGAAAACCAAGAATTTTTTTAATGGTTTAGAGAAGTAATAATTATCAACTCAGAAATTATATTTTAAAAAGGAATTTAAAAAAATCATGGAACTGATTATTATTGCAGTGTAGAATGATTGTTATTGATCTATTCAGAATGATTCCATTAGCTATCACAATAAAATGTTTCGGTATAAATTAACCTTCTTGTATAATTAAACTTTGTTTATTTCTTGCATTGAACAAATACAACGTACAAGGTAGAGAATTTGTGATACTAGTTGGTAATATTTACTACATAATCACTTAAAAAACAAACAACTTGTTAGTTTAGTACTTTCTGCATTATCTAAATTTAGATTTTGCATTTAACTTATCGCAAAATATTTTTAAGCAAAATTCTAAGCACGATATAATGTTGTTGGCGCGATATACAAGTTATAAATTAGTTTTAAGGCATTTAGTCGGATAACGTTAATAAACTAAAGCTGAAAAGTAAACTGTACAATTGTGCATGCAACGATAGTTTGCTGGGAATATTAACTCTGACGACGTGTGCAACTGTTAATTTGTTTTATTTATCTTGCTAGCAACACAAATGTATGCATCAGAGCTGGGTAATCAAATATTGCGCCTTTAGTAAACCGCAGTACTATGGCTTTTTTTTATCCTTGAAGGCTTTCAGAGTTTTGGTTTTTATTAAACGAAATAAAAAATTATTTAAGGTTTTAAGGCAATCTTTGTTACCACGAGAGATAGAGTTAGTTTAATTGTTAAATCTAAACAATCCTTAAATTGGAATGTTGATCATTTATTATTTATTTAGTCATGAGTATTTCTACTTTTAGGTGTAGGACTGTTGAGTTGTGTTGTGTTTTTCCGTGTTTTTCAGACTTGAGCTAGCCTTTTTATGTCTTTCCATTTGATGTTTCTGTCCATTGCTGCTTTATTAACTTAGTCGTGCCAGGTTTTTCTCGGTCTACCTTTTTTGTTTTTTCCCTGTGATCTTGCTTCATATGCTTTTCTGGTTAACCTTTCTTCTTTCATCCTATAATCGTGACCCAACCATCCCAACTGACTTTCTTGTATTTTTGTTTCAACTGATTTTATCTTTAATTGTTCTCTATATGTTTCGTTTCTGATTCTGTCTTTTTTTGTTTTTCCTTGGATTTTTCTTAGAAATCTCATTTCTGCTGCATTCACTCGGCTACGATTTTTATTTGTGAGTGACCACGTTTCACTTCCGTATAAAAGTGCCGGAGTTAACCACTTCCACTTTTGTTCGTTTTGGGACTTCTCTATTTCCATAAATGTTGTTCTTAAACTGTTAAATATTCTTCCCACATTTCCTGTCCTTTCCCTTATTTCCTTGTCCATTCCTCCATTTTGCTCTATGATCACTCCTAAATATTTAAAGCTTTCTACCTGTTCTAACCTAAGCCCATTTAAAGTGATGCTATGCCCTTTTTTCTCTGTTGTAACGATCATAGTTTTAGTTTTTTCGGCATTATTTTCATATTAATTTTTTCCAATTCCAGGTTTAGCGTTTCTAAATTATGTTGCAGGTTTTTTCTGTTTCCGCAACTAAGACCATGTCGTCTGCGAACATTAGCTCCGTAATGTTAATTTTTTCCATTTTCCAGTTGCCTAGGTGAAACGGTCTTATTTTCTGTTTTACTTCTTTAATTACCTCATCTATTTACCGTTTTTTCGTACATAGGTTTTATTATGTCGATTGTTTCTTTTTCTATTCCCTTCCTTTTTAGGCCCCTCCATACGTCTTTTCTATTGATTTTATCGAATGCTTTTTCCAACTCTATAAAACATAAATGTATTTCCTCGTTTTTTGTTAAGCTCTTTTCTATTGTTTGTCTTAATATAAAGACTGGGTCTTGGGTACTCGTTCCTCTTCTGAAACCGTATTGGAATCCTTCTAGCGTGCTTTCAATTTATTTTTTTTTAGTCTGCCTTCCATTACTCTAGCCAGTATTTTCCCTGTTACACTCATTAATGTTATTCCTCTATACCTAGTTAGAACACTCCCTTTTGTCCCCTTTCTTATATAATGGTAAGATTATTCCAATGCTCCAATCCCTTGGTACTTTCCTTGATTTTATTACTTCGTTCAATAGAGCCCTTAGTGCTTCTTTCCCTAATTCCTCCATGTATTTAACCTTTAATCTTTAACTAGTCGCGTGTACTGTGTATACACAACTACTCGCATGGCGCCTCGGAGGCACCATTGGGGTTTTATAACCATATTTTTGACTTATAATCTTAAAAATGTGTTAAACTGCTTTATTCATGAAATATAAGCTAAATCTTAAAAAGAATAACAATGACTAAATAAATTATAAGATATAAAAAATATATATCTGTATATAAAACATAACTGTAAAAACAGATTTTTTTTTTTTTAATACGAATCAAACATTGGATGCAAAGCATTCACTGCACAATTTTATTGTATGCTCTGAACAAATATTTTTATGGCATTGCTAACAAATTTGTTGCGAATGTCGATTTTTAGCCCTAGGGCATAAATGATAGCGTTCATGCCGAGTAGCACATAATTGCATTTTACGGACTGTAAAATAGAGAAATATGAATAATACTATATAATTCGTATTCCTAAAAGTACAATTGAGGAATACATAAACAGATATTAGTGACAAAAAAATTATTAAAAATGTAACAACGATTTAAAAAACGCTTGGCGCCTCTGCGGCGCCGTGCGACTACTTAAAGGTTAAGGGCTAACGTTTTTAATTTGAACATAAAGGCTAACTTAGGTCTCACAGACCGAAAATAAAATATAACAGAAAAATATGTTTTTTAAATAATTTTAATCTGAAATTTATAAGACATGTAGTAGACTGTATATAAAGACAATTTAAATTTTAAAAAAAATTATTTTGCTAGTTTTTTACAAAAAAAAACTATGTAAAAAAACCCTTACAAAAACGTATACATATTTTTTAAATGAAACAAAAACAAACAAAAAATTAAAAAAATTAAGAAAAAACATCTGAAATTGTTTACATTATAAATTAAGTAAAATTCAGGTTTAGCACAAAAAAGTATTTATAGTATATAACGTAACTTTTCACTATAAAAAGTACTATATATTTGCAGAGCATTCTACACATATAATGCCTTTTATGTGTTCCATACACCTAAACTTATTGCATATATAGCACTTATATTTGGTTTTTCTACTTTTTTTTACTACTGCAGTAAAAGCAGCGTCCATGTGCCTGTTTATTATTTGAAACATTCAGTGTTATTTGAAAAATTTCTTGAAGGCGTCTTGGGTAGACATTTTGAAAGTGCTCTGCGTCTTGCATGTGGCTTAAGTAACCATACCTAGAGTCTCTAAAACAAATCTTTAAAAAGTCTTTGCAAGTAATTTTGTTGTTGTTCGTAATCGATTTTTACACTATTAGGATAATTATTACTTAAAATAAGACACTAAACCAGCAGCTCCATTGCCTTTACTTTAATTACACCAAGGCTAACGTCGGTCTCTGAGACCGAAATTTGATGTAGTTAAAAAACTATACACGCATTTCTGCTGCCGTTTTGGCACAAGCAACATCTACATATAATATGAAGCTACTGAACGACCAAGCACGATATTCGAATCCATCTATCATTTATCGGAATAATTCGGTTCCGTCGGTCTCTGAGACCGCACGTTAGCTCTTAAAGGTTAATCATTTCTGGTGTAATCCCGTCTTTACCTGCGGCTTTTCCGATCTTTAATTTTGCTATTGATTTTTCTAATTCTTCCATTGAAATCTTCGATATCTCCAGATATCCTCCGTCGCTTCTTAAATTTGTTATGAGAGATAAAGAGTTAGTTAAATTAATAAATCTGAACTATCCTTGAATTGGAATGTTGATCATAATAAACTATATTTGACTTTAAAATCAACAAATTTACGCAAATGTTGGCACAAAACCTGAATTAATTACACTAGTTTTTATGCCATCCACAGTAATTTATTGCGCGTTGTTCTTCTGATTTTATTATTCCACATTCGTACTAGCTCATAGACGTATGCAACGTGATATGCGCATCATAGCAGCTCCAATTTCTATTGAAGCTAAAAAGTAATTGGGCAACATCGATAACCACCAACAATTGGACTAGCTTTTGTTAGATAAAAACTAGACTACCGAGATGCCCGGAATGAATCGATATCAAATAATTTTTATTAACGTGCACGAAGTTACACAAACACTGTGGGTACGTATGAGCGGTCGGATATTTATGGTTGAAAAATTAAATTGGGTATTGTATATTTGGTTGAATAGCAAGAATTTCAATTTGGACTAAACTTGTCGGCTTGGCGTTGAAGCGAACATGTCTAACAAATAAAAAACGTGATTTAAATCGCTTTGTTTTAGGGTTTCGGTTCATTGGAGGGTATAGCTCATTTCCGAGTGCAACAAAAAGCGGTAGCCATTATTGTAATAGTTTGTGACTAATCCGTATATTGCACTTTTATACGGCAGAGCATTCAAATTTGTCGACAAACGAAAGGCGTCAATTCAATTTTACAAACTATTTCATGCTTTGTTAAAACAAAAATATCGATTTCTCACCGGTTAATTCCATTGTTATAGATTATAGCGTAGCCAATTAATTGTATAAGCAAACACAATTATTTCTTTGTAGTTCATTAAGCGATACAATGAAATTATGAGTATATTTGTTTATAAATATTAATTAGAATCACTGACACATATATGAGCCGATTATTTTAAAAGTGGCAAAAGTAACATTTTAAAAAATCCAGTTGTATTTTTTTGTTTAATAATTTTACTAGCAATTTCTTTCAAAATCATTACTATTTTGGCCAACATAAATGTTATTGTTATAACAGTTTTTGTTTAAAACCCGTTTTTTTACGAAAAAAACTGGTTTTGTGTAAAAAACCGATTAAACTTGTAAACCGATTTAAAAACCGGTTAAGACGGTTTAAAAAACCGGTTTTTGTCGTTATTTAGATTAGGAATGCAAAGCCTGGAAAGATATTATCCATTTATAGTTTTATAATATTTGTACAATGAAGCGTTCAGTAATTACTTCTGGTAAACTAATCGCATTTAAAAGATTCTGTATTTTTTTAAGTAATTTTGCTTAAAAAAAGATGGTGAAAAAACCTGTTTTAATTATTTTGGTTAAAGGTTACCGTGTTTTTTAGCCATTAAGAATAACGGTTTCGGTTTCGGTTAAAAATCACTTTTACGGACAAAAAATAACGGTTAACCGGTTTTTTTAACCGGTGTAAAAAACGGTTTCATGCCCTGAATCTGCCACAACTATTCAAAAAAATTTAAACAAAGTGAAATGCCCCATGACATCATCGTCTCTATTAACCAATGACAGTGATCCAATAAATAAATAATCTTCTTCTTCTTAATCGGTTCCTCTTGTACCTTAATCTTAAACATAAAATACGTTATATAAATTACTTATACTTATTATTCAAAATGTACTATTAAATTAACTTATTACTTGTGTATTTTATGAACATTCATTATTATAAAAAAAATACTTAAACAAAGTCGTAATGAAAAACATTATGTAAATTATTTAAATACCTAAAAATATTCTTCATTACTGTCTTAACTGCTACACTAACAATAAGAGACAACTCCTAAATGTCACATCGAAAAAAAAAAACATCAACACGGGATAACCCCCATCTATTAGTAGGCAGTGAACATGTAAAATGCTTTTTGGTTATTAAAAAAAAAAACTAACGGAGTTACCCGTACAACAGGTTAGAAAAATGGCCACCCTGTATACATAAGTGAAATATCTCGATAGTTAGCATCAATATGTTTAGCACATTAAAATGCAAAACATTGTATATCTTAAAATAACATGAAAGAGCCATTTTTAAAACAAACCACTCATGTAATTATTAAAAGATATTCGGAATATTAACAAAGTTATAGACATATAGAGAGTGATCCACATAGAAAGGCCACTATTGGGATCTCGTAAATAAATTTTCAATAGTAAACCCAGTTGGCTATAACTTCATGAAAAAACATTTTTTCCCCCTTTTTAATAATATAAGCTTTAATGTATCTAATTTGATATTTAGACTCAACACAAATAAAATTCATAAAAAAGTCCCTGTGAAGCTATAGAGTGCCATGCATTTAAACAATGCTGTAACAAATAAATGGTTTATTTTTAAAGGGCGTAAAACAATCTACAACCTTTTCCTAAAAATTATTTTTGTACCATCAAGTAAGACCCAGTTATTAACGATTTAAAACAAATTTGCAGTTTGATTTTTGTTTATTATCTAGAGTGTTATGAAACTTCTTGAAATTATTAAAGCATCACTGAATGGGTTTCAGAAAGGGTCTCATTTTAACTTCTTTGTAGCTCTAACCGTTTACGAGCCAAAAGTGGCCCTTTTATATGGACCACCCTGTATATTTACTTAAATATATGGTAGGATTAAAACAATGAGAAGATAAATCAAATATCCTAATCCATTTCCGAAATATATCACAATACAACACAAAGATTTTGTTGAACATGTTTTCTGTTATTTGTTTTTTCAATTTTTTAGAACCATTTCCACTTAATTTTGTGAATGCTTTTTTAACCATCCATGCGTCTTTGTTTAAAACCAAAATATGGCAGCTTCTAGTTAAATCAATCCGTTTAGTCTTCCGAAGCAAATCTGTTTTATAGAATGAATCCAATTGCCATTATACATAAAGTTAGCTGCATAATACTTGATACATAATAATTAACATCCTCCAGACATGTTGAATACGTAATTATATAATAAAATTGTGCATAAAAAATTTGCAATGTTTATTGGAGCATTGAATTTCAACACAACATAGCGTGAAATTGTTTATTAATTATAACACTAGTAATTATTTCATTAAAACTAATAACATTATGTTAGGGTTTACCGTTGTCTCAACTTATAAGTTTCTTAACACCAGTAAAGTTAAAACCGGAACTACACCTTTTTTTATTTGAAGTGTGTTATTAATTTGCTTTACAAATAATTACCTTGCATTTAAGTATTTTAGTAAATCAGTTCAGGTTGCGCCGTAATCATTATCACATTCTACTCTCTGGAACATGCATTTGATTAACTTAAACGTTTGTTAGTCTCTCAACTATTGCACAAAATCAAATTTATTGCCTAATTAGTGAATAGGAAGTTCTTATTTGCAAATAATTGACAATAAATATAGAAAAGTAAGGATGTATATTTTAGAAACTGCAGGTTTATTACACATATAGTATTAATTTATTTAGTTTAATACAGTTCAAAATTAGACTGGATTACACGATGTAATAGGTCGCATTTCATCTGGCCCGTCTCAATTATATTAACGTGTTCATGCTTGTGCTTTCCAGGAAACCATTAAAATAGTTGCTTATCAAAAGATTGCGTGTACAGAGCCACTGTGAGGTCTGTAGACGCAATAATAGCTTGGTCTATTTAACTAATGCATGCATATTGATTAAGCTTTCATTACAGTCTTTTTTTTAAATATTTGTTTGATGTGGGCAGACTATATTAAAACACGAGTTTCAGTGCAGACTCGCACACAGCAAATTACCTTATGTTGTAGCCAACGGTATGTGAAATTCATATACCCTAAGAGCGTGTAGTTTTTATTTTACTAATTTTTAGCATCATGTGCTTGAAAAACCTGCCTTTAACATACACACGAGATACAACGAATTGGGAGTCTGGCGGTATGTAGTGATGTGCTGCAAAATATGCTAAAATCTCGGACAAAAAATGCGCTAGACAGTCATTTGTTCCTCTGTTTTGATCCTACAGTATATGTTTTTTCTATGAAAACTATTGTTGCATACTCCAAAACAAAAAAGATTTTAGGGTGATCTTCAATATACATTTTTTGATAAAATGAGTACATGAATGCGGCCTGCAATTCAATAAAAGATACAAAAATGTAGACTGTAGAAACTTGATTACTGTTTTTACCAGTAAAAAATTAAGTTCATTTGCGTTTCCAACCTACTGTAAGGCACTTTGAATTAATGAAAAAACGAGTGAGGGAAAAACACTATAGAAAGACCAAAAACAAAATGGAAAAACGAAGTGAGACAGAGATCATAAAAAAAAGAGTCAGCCGAAGAGATGTGCCACAACTAGTAAATGAAAGACAAAGAAGGAGAAACATAATCAAGAATTAGGAAAAATACCTCGAATGAAAATTAAGAAGAAGAAATTAAATTTTTTCAATGTTAATAAGCCTTCAATATTTTTAATTTTGCAAGGTACATATAATTCTGTCAAGACCTCCATAACGAATTGGAAAATGAAGATGGACTTAACATAAATATTTATATACAGGGTCCGGCAAAATGATCTCCCACATTTTAATCTTTAATAAAAACGCCATTGTAAATGCTATTTATATTTTATACTTATTAACTGAAAATGTATGCTACGCCATTTGTTTTTATTAAGTTTTAAAAATTACAGAGGCCAAATGGCGACCATTTTTTTCGATACACATTCGAAGCCTATTTCTGAAAGTTTCCATCACTCGAGCAGTAATTTGAGGCGACATTCCTGTAATTTCTTGGCGTATTGCTGCTTTCAATTCGTCAATGGTTCGGGGATGGTTGAAAAACCTTCGCTTTCAGGTAGCCCCAAAGGAAAAAGTCGCATGGGGCAAGATCGGGTGAACGCGCAGGCCACCCAACGTCTCCACGTAACGAGATTACGTGTCCTGGAAACATTTCCCTTAAAACGTCCATTGTCCTTCTTGCCGTATGAGCCGTAGCTCCATCCTGTTGAAACCATACATCCAAAACTTAGAGAACTTGAACATCCGGACAGTCAATTGCTGGTTCCTTATATCTCACATAAATTTTCCTGTTTGTTCTTCTCTCATCTCCTTGTTTTGTTTTTCTTCTTCCCAAAACTCTTCTAAGTATTTTCCTCTCCCATCTCTGCAATATCCAAGTTTCGCAGGCATATAGTGCTGTTAGTCGCAATACTGTTTTGTAGAGGCGGAATTTAGCATCTCTAGATAGCTGTTCCGCCCTTAGTATTTGGTTTAAGGCTCCGGCAAATTTATTTGCTTTGTTAATCACGCCTCTATTTCTTTTTCTTTCTCAACGGTATTCGTTATTCTAGCAACCAGATAGATAAGCTCATCCACTTCTTCCAGACTCATTTTTCCCAATGTCGTAGTTATTTCTTGGGTTGCATTCTGCTGACTTCCTCCAATATACATAACTTTACATTTATTCTGGTTTGATTGCAACCCCATCTTAAAAGCTTCCTCCACCAATCTGTTTGTCGCGTGTTCTAATTCCTTTATATTTCTGGCTATAATGCCGCTGTCTGCATATCCCACTATTTGATGGCTCTTGGACATTATATCTCCTTAGGGTGATCCTTAATTATAATTTTTTGATAAAATAGATCACCCTCTAATTTTGTTATTCCTATAAAAAAAAACGTGCCTGTAAAATTTGTAGCTCTTACCGTTTACGAGATCCCAATAGTGGCTCTTCTATGTGGACCACCCTGTATAGGAAAGCAAATCAATGATAATGCCGTTTTGAAAATTATTGTTTTTGCACTTCTGTTTAATGATAAAATTTCTATTGACGAAAAATTTAATATTTTAAAAGAACTTGCAAGTAAAATGTTTACAGATAAAAATACCATACATTTTTGTACCTAATTATAAATAGTTTTAACTCATTTTTCGCAAAAGTGACTTATGTCATTCATAGAAACGTTGGAAGAGCAAAATACAAACCCTGGAAAATGTCAAAACAAAGAACAATGCCACCATTTGTTAATAAACGATCCATTAAATGGAAACGAATATAATTACTGTCCGAAATGTTCCACTTATAGTGTACTGGAGTTGGTTTTTTATTGTTTTCTTTTAATTTCGCAACTGTATTCTATTAAAGGAAAAGTAAATTGCGTTCCTATTAAAAAAAATAATTTGTTTTGTGACTAATTATTCTTTGGAGACGCTAATGTTTTATTCGATTTTATATTTATATAAAACCATTGGTGACTTATTGCACATTGCATAGCAATATCTTCTTTTACAATTGTAGCATATAGCATATGTTGCACATGCAGTTCTTTTTAAAAGTGATTCGACTTACTTCGGAAATTGACGGCCAAAGAGTAAAAAACTTGAATGCAGTTCAATTATTTGACCCACAGATATATCTTTAGTAGATTGCTATTAAATATAATTTAACCAAGAACAATATTTTGTGATTCATAAATTATTACCAAGTGTACCTCCCTTTAGGAGCAATAATTATCTTTAACGCAGTTGTACATTTAGAATGCTATGCATTTTCTTTGCTAAAATTACTCTAAATTGTTACTCCTTTCTCATTCTATGTTTTTATATATTGGTAGAATAGTCCGCGAGGAGGTTTTTAAAACATATCGCACCAGGAATTTCACACACTTCGTGTTCTTAATTAGGTGACAGCGTCGTGTCCAATCACATATGAATGTTTAGCACGTCGTCACTCGCTTATTGTCCGGGAAATTCTTGTTTTTTATCTTGAGTTATTGTTCGATTTCCTTTATAAGTCTTTTGATATATAAGAAAAAATATTGTGATTGAAAAATGGAATTGAAGTTTAATCGGGTTGTCGAAACGATTTCTTGGAAGCGAAATTTGCAATCAGATACGCATAATTGCTTTGTAAAAATGACCTGTTTAAAATGAGCTGTTTAAAATGCACTGCTTATCAAAATGTCATTCAATGTTGAATGACTGTGCTTCTTTTAAAAAACAACGTGTTTAAGTTGATGGCATTGTTCAAAGTTAGTATTTAATCTTAAAATATTCATTGTCAGTTTAGTTTGGTCGTAACTAGTGTTTTTTCTCGAGAAATGAAAACTATGGAGAAATCTTAAACACTAGTCGTAACTCATAGATGAAGAAAATTTAGTAGAATTCATATGGCTAAAATTGTAAAATTACATCTTCATCGTATACATATAAATGTCAAAAATGCTTAGACAAAAAAATATTATAGCATTCTTGTTTTTTTCTTTGAATTGTTTCAAATTATCTGTGTTTACCTACATAGCCTACTCGAAAATATTACTTTACCCTAATAATTAACAATAAAATCGCGATATCTCGGAAAATATCAATTTTATGTGATAAACAGCCTGAATGTTTTAGAAAGACAATTAAATTTTCTGTAAGAATGTGTAAAAAATATAGGGTGATGTATTTAAAAAAATGAGTTATCGATGTTTAAAGTTTTACAAGTTTGAACAAGCGTAAAAAAACGCCCTGTATAATATTTCAAAAATATAGATAGAGCAAAGTGTTAAATAATCTATTGTCAATCTTATCTCTAAACAAATTTCTTCAGACTTTTCAAAAATTTTAAATGTTGAAAATTTTTGAAAGTAGGTAGGTACTACTGTATTTTTATGAAAATGCAATGTTCACGAAAACAGTTGACTTTAGATTTATACAACCTGTACATTTTAGAAGTTAATTTAAAAAGGAATCCAAAAATGTAAAAATATACGGGGTGTTCCGTAACAAAAAGTATAACTTTGATATGCCACTCTTTTTGGAGCACCCTGTGTGTTTGAAAATATTTTTAAAATGTAGTCCTTATTGCGACTAACATAATCTAACTGCGATAGAAGTTGGAGAATATATGACGTTTTACCATAAAACTCCGTGGCGTCTGTCGTGACTCACCCTGTATAGATAGGTAAGTGAAATTTCTTTACACCAAGGTAGCATAAATAAACGTTTATGCACAATCAAATGCACAACATTTAATATCTCAAAATTAGCAACTTATGGTACTTTAAAAATAAACAGGCCATTTGCAACATTCAAGTGTTAAAGATATAGTCAGCGAATGTGCAATAAGTAATCAAAGTTTTTGTTCTTTTAAATAAAAACCAGAGCCGCCCTTATTTAAACCCACTAATTATTGTTGTTGGTTTGATTTTAAAGAGATTATTACTATTTACGACCCAAGCGGGGAGTTTCATCGTAATTACCGAGGCATATAACATGAGATAAATGTGTAAATAAGACAACATGCACATATCAGCAACTGTCCAAAGAGAGCACCCTAACAGTAAACTTACTGCAGTAATAATAATAAAGCTGTAAGGTAACAAGCTCTTGGTCGCGGTCAGTGCAATCACATTTACGGATATCAACATACCGACACAGCTAATGGCGTTGCAGATTAAGGATTCATTATTATAGATTAGCAAGTTCTCGATACACATTGCACCATAATCTACCGAATCTATGGCCACGGTAACGGCTGCCCGAAGTCATAACTATAAAATATGGGATCGCTGTGGTTAGATTTGGTTGTTTAGAAACTCCTCATGTATACATAATGCACTTCAGATCACGTTTTTATTACCGACCTTTGCCCATAAAGAATATCGACCACTTTTATAATTTAACATGAAATCAAAAATAACTGGGTCACTTCCGAAAACCCTTTTGGATTTTCTTCGAGTTCATATGTTAGCATAGAGCAGGTGTACACAAAATCAATTTAGCTCCTTTTTTTCTGTAGTTGTGAATGAAAACAAACGAAATTTTATATACTAAGACTTCATGTACGTATTATTCGTCGTTTGTTTAAATTAAAAACTCTATTAAATAATGCACTCTAATACCGGGTCTATGCAGGTCATTCCAATAAAACATAAATTAATCGCTTCAGACCACCAGACAGTCCGACAAGGGGGTGTTATGGTTGAATAATAAACAGAAAATAATTTATTTTATTTATTAGAGATAGTGTAACGATTGTCTCGTCTATACCGGGTGTAAATGAAGTGTGGTTCTTTAGTTTTGATTTTAGATAAATGAAATTTTAGACATATATGTGCAAAAAAACGGGCTTTTTCAGCACATGCCAACAATTGCTTCACTTCCGGTTTCGCCGGAAATGACCCCAACATTGTTATTTTAAAAGGAACACCCTGTATATTTTTATATTTTTGGAAAGAGGAAGCGATTTTGGATACAACTGCACTTTTGGTTAATTCTTATAACCTCAAATAATTTTTGAATCAACATTTAATTTTTTATCAAGTGTGCCGTGACCTGCATAAATTGAATTTTATTATGTCAACAATTGTCCAAAGAACGTTATTGTCAATTTTAAATGACATTTAGGTTATTTAAATCGGCTTTGAAAGTTGCGAAATCGGTTTTTTGACAAAAACTTGTATTTTTATTAAGAGTCTGCTTTAAAAGCTTAATTGTTGTAAGAATTTAGTAAAAGAAATTGTGTAAAACTGCAGCTAAACAAATCATTCAAAAAAAAAGCAAAGGTGCTATGCTATGGAAGATAGCTGTGGAAACAAACTGTACGATTAAATCATAATAATTAATAGGGTATGTTGAAGTCATAATGTAGTCATAGAGACTGTTGGTAGTTATGTACAAAAATTATTATAAAAAAACATGTAATATAAACAAAGTCATTAACATATACAGTCCACATTTATATATCGACAAAGGTATATAAAATAAGTTAATAAGGAAAATAGCCTTAATTCATTATCAATAACACAAACAAATGCTTATTTACGTGTTTGTATGTCATTGCGGTGGTGGAAAAACTGTAACATAGTCATTAAATTAAAACTTATTATTAATTTAATTTTTTTTAAATTAATTTTAAAAATATTGGTGCTGCAAAATGAAAAGTTACTGTTACACTCGTACAGAACAAGTGGAGATGCTTTTAATATTTGTTTTATGCAGAAAAAATGCTAGGGCAGCGTGCGTTTTGTATACTGAAAGGTCAAAATCCTGCTGTAAATTAATTTAATAGTATTTGGCGATCAACCCGCCAATAATAATGACTAATGAGAGCACATTTTATTATACCTGAAGATACAGAAACGAATAATCTGCACAGCGTACTGCAATTAACAGGATCTCTTAATAAATCTCTACAATAATTTAAACTTTTTGAAGCAGCCTCCTAATAAAAATACAAATTATTGGTATCAACGGATTTGTTAGGAGATGCTCCATTTAAATAACCGCTTGTACTACCATAGTTCCATTAATTGACTTTTTGTCAAAAAACCGATTCCGTAACTTTTAAAGTCGATTAAGTAATCTAAATGTCACTTTAAATTTACTAAAACGTTTGTTGGACAATTGTTGATATACCCAATAAAATTAAATGTATGCAGGCCACGGCACATTTAATAAAAAATTAAATGTTGGTTCAAAACTTATTTGAAGTGATACAACTTAATAAAAATCGCTTCCTCTTTCCAAAAATGTAAAAATATACAGGGTGTTTTTTTTAAAATAACAAAGTTAGGGTCATTTCCGGCGAAACCGGAAGTGAAAGAATTGTGTGCATGTGCTCAAAAACCCCGTTTTTCTGCACATACATATCTTATGTCTAAAATTTCATTTAACCAAAATCGAAATTAAAGAAAAAAAAGGGGCTGTACTACCTTTCTTTTACACCCGGTATATTTGCGAAAATTATGCCTGAATTAAAATCTACAGCGTATATATTATATGCATCCAAAACAAACCGCTAACGTTCTTTAAAAAAAGCACCTTAAGGAGAAGAAGATTTAGATTGCTTTTTAGTAATATTAAATATTCCTTTGTGAAGTTTATGATTATTATTTAGGTTTAAATTTTTTAGTGTTTTTTTTTCATTAAAACATTGATGCTCATAAAAGTAAACGATCAAAAACATAATAAATTTTGTTCAAAGCGTTTTATGAAATGTTATTCTGATACACTCAAAGAAAATCAGCATCAACATATAACGCAAAAACAATTTACAATAACGTTACACTAAATCTGAATACGCAGAGGATGTAAATGCACAGCCGCCTTGATTGCGTTATAAATTTCCGTCGAAAATTAGGTTACACATGTTTGCCTTTAGCACAAAGTTAATAGAGAAAGGACTAGTGAGAAGTTTATGCTGAAAGGCCCGAACAGAATTATTTTGAAAGATACTTTGCCGAAGTGGATACTGGGATTTGCCGAAGAGAAAACAACGAGGGATTTCCTTGACAGCAGAAGCTGATGGGAATTTACTTAATAATGAAGTTTCCAAGTTTTATCATTGGAAATTTTGAGTCGAGGCAGAGGTAAACGAGCAAATTAATATTAACATACACTTAATCAACGCAGCGAACTATTTATGAGCGAGTTAAAATTCATTTTCATGTACCTAATTGGTGAGATTAAATTATTAGTAAGAGACTCTACACATCCTCTTTGAAAATAATTAATACTGAATGTAATCTCGCTGTAAACGCTTCTAGGGCGTTATGTCATATGTTGTTAACGATACGAGTGGTGGTGAGCGGTTTTAAATATGTATATAAAATATTTGTTTTGTCATATAATGTGTTTAAATATCTCCTTAAAGCACAATAAAAAAGATTCTATTGATCCATTCTTTAGAATGGTTTTACCGATTTCGTTAAATGCGATTGCGTTGATTCGTAGTGACTTGGTTATATAAACATTCTTTATTATTAATTTTGGAAACCTCTACTAAAGTAGATAATCATCGATGAAAGCACTGGTGGAAAAAATTACTTTAAACTACCAACGTATGTACCAGGAGAACAGCAACAGACATAGACAATACAAAAAATACGGTGGAATGAAAAGTGGTTATTAGGTTGCATATAATGGAACTGCTGAAAATGCAGTGTCTATTGTGCCGTAACGAGTGTAGCCCTGACTGATGCGAATCAAATCTCGTAAGCACACTTAAGAGTGCTGTTAAAAACGCAATTACTGGTCTATTGTTGATTAGTTGTGCATTGCTTGTTTTTCTGTTGAAATTTATATGAGCACCAAAATTTGTATCAATTTTAACCCTAGACCAATAAACATTCTTCTGTTCTAATAGTCAACCGACTCCTCTCTCATTTTCGCGAATTCAACATGTTACCCGACGCGCATCACTACCTTCCTAATTAGTCAAATAAGTCACAATAAGAGTAACAACCGCGGAAATACATTTGCTACTTGAGATTTCGCGTCATTTTCGTCCAACAATCGAATGTTACTTAACACGTGCAAAAATTTTGTCAAGTTCTGTTTTGTCTATTTTTATGATATCAAAGTTATTTCTAAAGAAGCTGATAGTTTATGAAATTTTTATGCTAAAAATAGGGTCACAAACATTACGCCGGTGCTGATTCGAAAAAAAAAATTGTTTGAGAAAAATGACGGAGAGGGATTGCGTAAAAAAAAATCAAGGTGAGGCATTTTTTTTAAATATTATCTAAAATATATTTTTTAAGAATATTTTATATTTTTTAAGTAGGTAGCATAGCATATTTCTCGGTCTTTATAAATCATAGCAATCTATAAGATAAAGTCTCTTTGAAAAATATAAACATCCACAAGGCATCTTCTACTTTACTTAAAATCTATTGTTTAAAAATCGTAACAATAAATAAAAGCTTAAAAATGCTGTGTTTAAAAATGTAGTCTTTTCATAGCACATAGGTAGGTAATCTTCTTTGTAAATTTGTAATTTCATTAAAACGACTAAATAAGGTTCTTATATTCCATAACATCAAGCAGAAAAAAATTCTTAAAAGATAAGAAACTAAATTTTTATCAAAAAAGTAAATATATTACTTTCTAAAATTAGGTTTTTTGTCACTTTGCGCACTTTCTACCAACGACTTTTCCTCTGGAGTTAACCGAAGAATTTTATTGAAAAGCCCAAAGAATCATCACCAAACCTGAAATCTTCAGATCAGTTAGTGTTGGCAATCCTAGCTGTTAAGATACATTTTGAAAATTGAAAATTCCGAAGAACAAACTACTCGAAAAACGTCAAACGCAAGATTTGTGCTTTTTGTGCATCTCAGAATGACCAAATACGTATGCAACTACCGCAACAAGGTTTTTTTGTGGGGAGCTCACTGT
Organism: Elmis aenea; assembly: GCA_947652605.1. Lineage (NCBI taxonomy): Eukaryota > Metazoa > Arthropoda > Insecta > Coleoptera > Elmidae > Elmis > Elmis aenea. Next base: position 17,056,543 of record OX393581.1, on the reverse strand, counting down.
TTTAACGTCTGCAAAGAATGCAAAAGTTAATTTTGTACGTTTTCTATTTTTTTGATTGTTAACCAATAATACATCTGTGGTATGCACCACTTTGTAATAAATAAAGAAGATATAAAAAATATGCACGTTTTAATAAGTAGTCTATTAGTCAAATGATCAGGTAGGTACGGAGTAACACTGATTTAACTTTAGTCTAACTATACCGGGTGATTCAGATTGACTGTCGCACCCCTATAACTTTTTAATTATTGAAAATAACCCCAACAAACCTTATATTTTTGGAAACGGCGAAAAATTCAATACTAAATTATGTGCATTTGTTATCTCTACGATGGCGTATGTCAAATCCGCGATAGGCAACTGTTTTTTTTTTAAATTACATAGTATACATTTTTTGGTTGATTCGGATAGAGAATTTAATTCTAAATCCGACCATGTATTAAAAAAGTATTCATACATAAGAAAATTTTCGAGAAAAAGCAGTTCAAGGTTTATTCAAATTATAGCAAACAGTCTATTTAACATAACAAAAAACGATCAAATCTTAAAAATTATACTATAACTATCAATGGAAATGTATTAAAACTTAATTTTTAATAAAAATAAAAACAAATAAAAAATGTTGACATAACAAATGCACATCATTTAATAGAGAATTGGTCGCCGTTTCCAAAAATATAAGGTTTGTTGGTGTTATTTTCAATAATTAAAAAGTTATAGGGGTGCGACAGTCAAACTGAATCGCCCGGTATCACTGAAAAAAATGTGGTTCGTAATATTAATGAATGCCGATTATAGACTACTAGTTCATTGAGACAATAATTTTTTGAATTAATACAACGAAATGTTATGTAGATGTTTTTATTGAATTATCACACAGTACTTTAATGCTAAGAATCAGTATTCATTAATACGAAGAAAACTTTTAATGTAAGTAATGCAAGATGTTTATTGGGAGAATAAATATTTTGTGTATCCTATAAACTTTTTCACCATATCAATGTACTCGTATATTTCTCTTAGTCACTAATTTTTATGAAACTGATACTTTACGTTGACGTATGATTTGATTGAATAATAAGGTGAACATTGTCTCAATTAACCGGAATCGTTTTCTCGATGAATGATTTGGGCAAGTTGATTAAACGTATTTATTGCATTAACGAACGTATTTTTTAAATCAACGAATACCTGTCGTTGTTACAATGAATAAGAGTTTTCAAGTTTATAAAAGTAAAATATTAAATCAACGAATTCGTTCATTGATTTAGACACCTTTCGTCGGCATATTGTATATCGTTGATTTAACGCGTCACCTAACGGCCACTTGCTCATAAACTGTGCTAACGGATGTTGCAAGTTTGCATGTTGTCTGTGTATTTGTTGTAAATAAGGTAAGTGTTAATACAGAATGATATTATTTTAAGTTTATAAATCGACGACTTTAAAATATGACAATTTGACTGCAGATCAGTTCGATAGTTGGTGGAAAGCCTGCGCCCATTATCGTTTGGAACAAATAAGAACTTTACAAACTACTGCAGCTATAATACAGTCGTGGCCATTTTACAAAACTCCATCAGGATTTCGATTGGTATTTTTGAATATACTTTGTATACTATGCGGTTATTAACTAACTGATTTATAGATTGATATGGATTTTAAAATTGCATTTGAAAATAGCGATGGTCTCCTAAATAATTGGCAACAATGTGACGACAAAATTTTGGCTTTTGATTGGTGCTAGTCACGTGAAAGAGAAAAATATTAGGGGCTTACTTCAAAAACTAAAAAATTATTAAAATCTTCCAGAAAGTAAGTTTTGTATTTCATTTTTAATAATATAATTAATTATTACATTGGTTTGTATTGTATAGTCTGTTCAGCGAGTAAAGAGGGCTATCGGATTAGGGCTGTAAGACGGAAACGAAATACATCCATGCATTCTGTCTTTTTCTGTGTCATCGAGTTCTAAGCACATAAACACGAAACATACCGCTTACGTACTTAAATTTATGCATTAGTCAGTTAATCCGATAGCCCTCTTTACTCGCCGGACAGACTATACCTTAGATATTTGACCTTTTAACTTTTCTTATAGATGCTAAAGATGCTGCATTGTTTTGGGCCTTGCATGGGTACTTTGTACCCATCAATAAAATTATAAACAAAGATGCAGCAACGGGAAAAAAAGTTACCATAAAATTTACTATTACAGACTCACAAGAATCATTTTTGTTCATAGGTAAGTGCCATCAAGAAATCGAAGACCATATTATGTATCTGAAAAAGAACCGGCAGTGCATTCAACAATTTATTTATTGTATTGGTAAAGATATTTTTTCAATTGTTGATATATATGTATATTTTGATGATATAAGGTTCAAATTCACAAGTTTTTTACGTGCTGTTGATATATGTTTTAAAATCATCTATTTATTCAATCTAGATTTTCCAACTGCTTCAATAATGTTTTACACTTTTATTGAAAGTAATTTTTTTAAACTGAAATGTCAACAATCTTTTTCTAAAGTTGTTATTTTGTCAGAACATTTAAATGACACAGCATAATAATTTATTTATGTTTACTTAAAAATATTGTAATTACATTATTTTAGATTTAGATTTTTATTTAGATTTCCGGCTGCTTTAATGTTTACCTATTATGGAAAGTAATTTTTAAATTGAAATGTCACTCTTTTTTAAATTACCTACCTAATTATATTCTCGAAAATATTTTATTTAATAGTACAATTATTAGCAGTTTATTTAAAAACCATGTTATTTTATGCAATCTAGATTTTCCGACTTCTATTGAATGTTAAACACTTGTTTCAGTTTTTTTTTTTTCATTTAAATGGCAATATTATTTTTCGAAAGTAATTATTTTGTCAAAAACTTTAGATGTAATAGCACAATAATGTTAGTCTAAACTGTTTTATTTGTAAAAATCTATTATTTGAACTATTGAAAGATGCATGAGTAGTCAAATTATTTTTACTTTGTTAGTATTTAACTTTTTTATCTTAAATTTCACAAGTTTACAAATTTTTGAAAATATTTGAAATAAAATACTTGGAAGAAAGTTGTTTTAATAAAATTGTAAGTAAAAAACGTAGCCACCACTTTTGGTGGTAAGGTTTTTGACTTAAACCACTCTGGCTTCCAAAGGTCCATTCAGATATTTTAACTGCTTTGATAATGTTTTACACTTTTATTGAAAATTGTTTTTTGACATTAAAATGTATTTTTTTTATAAAGTAAGAAAATTTAGATGTAACAGTAATGTAATGTTTGTAACATTTCTAAACCATATTATGTATTCATTTTCTGACTGCTTTACACTTTTATTGAAAGTAATTTTTTTGAACTATATGTCAACTTTCTTTTTATAAAGTACTTAAATATTTAGTCAGAAAAGTGTCTTTGGGCTGGGTTTGTTACTGTTTTTTTTAAGCCCTTCGCTTAAACAATAAAGAATGATTTTGTTGGAAAATGTAGATAAAACAATGCATTTATGTTAGTACATTCGTAACAAACCAAATTATTTATTAAAAAAAATTGTATTCAAATGTTGTTTATATTGAATAATAAATATTTTACCCTGGTAATTAAATTAATTTTATTAAACAAAACGTAAAGGAAAACGCATCATTGGTATATGAGAAAAAGTGGGAGGGGAAGGGTACCACAGGCCCTCCCCCATCGCGATGCCACTGGTTAAATTGATTGATTTCATACGTTAAATCAGTGTATACAGTCATTTATACTAAAACCAAAATTATTACAATAATGAACAGAGTTCACTGTGTTAACGAATAAGTTCATTAAAAGAATTAATAATATTCGTAACAATAATGATTCACAGCATTGATGCAAAAAAACTATTTTATAAAATAAAAATCAGAATTCGTTAATACTACGTAATGTAATGACTGAATAAATAAAACAAAATGTTGATGCCAATGAACATGTTTCATTAATTCAATAAACAGTTATTATTTAATGAAATTCATTTCGTTGGAATAATGAAACCGATCGTTGGACCTATTTTGATGAATATATTAATCAATTCAATGAACTTTTTCTTTATATTTACGTCCTTTTTTGGTTCAGTGTACAGCTGAATGTTCCGCTGAAGACTAAAGAGCAAATAAATCAAGAAGCCGAAAAGTTTCCAACAGACATTCAACAGCCTGCCTGCAAAAATGCACCTGAAACCAAGAGATTAAAGGTTGGTTACCACAACCCATTGGAAATTAGAAAATTTTTGACCGAATACAAAGAAACTAAGGAAAAAGTGGCACTGAACAAGAGCACCAGACGTCAAAACCAGATTAAATAGTGCTACCCAAGAACTAAGAAGAGAAATTATAACATTAAAAAATGAATCTAGAACAAATACTTACATATCATAACTAACAGATGGCAAGGAAACAGATTATTCCCCCTGGAAAGCTACCAAAAGACTGATGCGACCGTGCATGCATAGCGCACCAATCAGATCCCTAGATGGAAGCTGGGCTAAGACCCATCAGCAAAAAGCAGAAGTGTTTGCTAACCATCTAGAAAAAACTTTTCAGCCAAATGATGGCCAGCTTGTGCAAGAACTGTCACAACATGAAGGCGAAGAAATAAACATTGACTGGTAACAATATTTTAATAAAGGAAAAAAATTAAGTTATCTAGGGTTAAGCATTGAAATACTTATTAAAATATAAGGAATTTATTCTTTTTACTTTAATTTTGTGTACTTACAGTAGTTGTGTATCGGAGTGTTTGTTGATAGCGAAATCCAAACATTGACGTACACTCCAAGTTAGAACCGTGATATTTTAACGTTAATTGGTTTTCCAAAATTAACATCCTAATAAATTGGCCTTTTTTAAATTTTACAAGCTTTGGTAACTGATGCGTCAGTGTTTGTTTGGTGCTATTCATTAACAAGTGAGTGAAATAATATTGAAGTAGCGTTACAATATATTCTATTACGCTACACCTTTTATTCGTACATTGTAAACGTTGCGGTAATAAATGACCGATGGACAATGACACAATTAAGAAATAAATTACTTTACAGCTAATTACACTTAACACGTAACGATAAGTGCAATGTGCAGACGGTAATTGAGCCGTAAAAGTAAGGTTACGTACAAGATGATGCATTAACGATAACATCGGTACTTTTTACCGCTTCATAACTATAATTTTTCACAGTGACTAACTTTTCATATTATCTCAAGTAAATCAGCGAACAAATGAAGTTTATTTATAACTTCATTACACCTTAATAAGTACTAAAGTTAAATTACACATATAAAATCTTATTAGCTTTAGTGATTCTCACAAATATTGCAATTGTGAGACCTCTGATTGATGAAATTACAATTAGTTTTTGTACCGGTACAGGTTATGAACGAGTATGGGCGAGCTCTCGCGGAAAGATTATGGCTGTTTTTGTATTCTTAACAATTGTCTAGTGTTTTGTCTTTCTTGTTGCCCATTAGTAGAAGATAACGCTGCAGTGAAGGTATTTCAGTCAATTGAGAAACAAAAACGGAAGGTTATTAGCACTGCAGTACGAGCAGTGGTATTCGGAGGCTGCATTTTCGGCACAGTGCCAGTTATGGATGATGAAGCACCTCGCCGCGTTCCGTGCCGACCTGTCCGGCCAGGCAAGAATTAACAATGAATCATTTAATAAGCAACATAAAACACAAGATCCATTATATGAAAGTTGTTGGGCCAACTCAACTTCTCTTATATTTTGTTGTACTACGGCAAGTTAGTAGCTCATTATGTCGAATTCTGCTATATTACAGCGTATACGCACGATGGTAGCTATATCCATTAAATTTTATGTTGCTCGATGGCACCTATGCTTGTAGCCTTAAAACGCGAGGAATCGTTCCAAGTTAGATAATATTCAGTAGAAACATATTCACTTTGAATTAATTCGAAATTAAATTTTATTACTTCATTACCTCCGTACAGTTCATGAAATTTATTGCCAATTAGAGGGAAATTGCAAATAACTTGTCAATTATTATTTTATTAGCTTTCTGAATGGTGTAATGAATCATCGTTCGTCGTAGCGTAACAGGCAGCCGATTTATTTACAATAAAATGTCTACCCTGGCAAAATATTTATAAAACTGAAACAAAACTCCGGTGACTTTAATACTAAACAAATATTAGGTATTGGTGTAGCGGAAGTGTTGGCAGAATTTAAAGAACTTTTTTCGTTGCTTTTTTATATGCTGAATGGATTTCTTTCGTTTAATTTATTGTTTTTTCTACTACCACTAATGTAAACGACTATTACTGTACAGGGTGGTCCAGATTCGATGGGATTGCATGAGTATCTCGCTTAATAGTCAAGATAGAGAAACGGTTAAATTACCAAAATATGCAGTTTTTTTATACAAACTCAGAACCGATTCAAAAATATGCTATCATTACCGGTTTTTGAGTTATTGAATAAAAAGTGTTTTTTAAAAATATTTTAATAATGTGTCATATATCTCCGTTATTGTTGCAAATATCGAAAATATTTGTAAAGATTGTTTTTAGATATTTTTATGTTTAATTTGATAATAGTAAAAAAAAATGTTTACACTCGCCGTTAAAAAGTTATGACACAAACTTACCTTTTTTAAATGGGAGCGATAGTTGGCTATCGCCTATTTAAATTCCTTATTTTTTTCTCATTCCAAATATATGAAGGTTGATGTATTTGTTTTCAATAATACGCAAGTTACGAATGTTTTTTAGTTTTTTTTTTAAATCATGGGCTGTGAAAACAAAAAAAAGGTGTAAAACCTTTTAAAACTCATGCAGTACAAGTTACCAAGGTTTTTAAATTTGTTGTTGAGATAAACATTGTAACTATTTGAACATAAGATAACAACAACATAGTCGGAATCAGCAGTAATGTAGTATATTGCTGTTTATCAACAAATCATAGCCATATTATCACTCCCGTTTAAGAAAAGGTAAGTTTGTGTCATAACTTTTTAACGGCGAGTGTAAAAATCTTTTGTTTAGTATTATTAAATTAAACATAAAAATATCTAAAAATACTCTTAATAAATATTTTCGATATTTGCAACAATAACAGAGATATTACACATTATTAATATGACAAAAAAACACTTTTTATTCAATAACTCGAAAACCGAAAATGATGGAATATTTTTGCAAACGGTTCTAAGTTTACCTCAAAAAACTGCACATTTTTGGTAATTTAACCGTTTCTCTATCTTGACTATTAAGCTAGATACCCATGCAATCCCATCGAATTTGGACCACCCTGTACAGCCTGCATGCATAGTAAGTGAGTCTTTACGCACGGTAAGTCAAAAGCACAGCTTTTTTAGAAAGTAACAAAGTAGGCTCACATCAAACTCATCCAGCATGCATAGTGAGTCCTTACGCACGGTAAGCAAAAAGCACACTTAAGTTCTGTGGTACACTTGTCTAGAAATGTCAAAGTAGACTTACGTCAAACGACAGTTAACAGCGTACGTACAAGTGTGTTTACTTTTAGTCAATAAAGCGATTAAATCATATGTATTATGTGATCGTAGAAAAAGTATGCTACATAGCACGAGATGTAAGGCAATTACGCACTCGCCGCTATGTGGCTCCGTGCGCAACTTTTCCACTCGTCCTCAATATACTTCTTACCTCTTGTCATGTAATATAGAATATACTATAACAAAACACCACTACGAGGGTGTTTCACAATAACAGTGTATATTGCCTGATACAATACAATGTTGGAGTCGTCGCAGAGAACTTTTTTTTTGAGGGTACATAATAACGTACAAAAATGACATATTATTTTGAAAGTGGCATAAGTCACTTTTATAAAGCATTTAAGCTAAATATAAAGAAATTTCACTTATATTTGTTATCTGGGTTAGTCACCTATATTTTTCGGTATACGTACGTACATAATTTCGCACAGATGTTAACGAATAGCCAGTTTTCATTACTGTAAAGTGACTTAAGTCCCTTAAAAAATTAATACTTTATAGAAACTCTTGACTTATATTTATTTCGTCCGATGTGTTTTACTGAAGTGATGTTTGATAAGACAGTGATTTAGGAAAAGTGATGAGTAAATCTATATATATAAAAGAGCTTGTTTGTTTGTTTGTTTGTGTGTTTGTTTGTTTGTTTGTTCGCAATAGAATCCTAGGTCCGTTGATCGATCGGGACCAAAGTTTGCACAGTTACTATTAAGCACCTAACTGATCAAACGTCGTATAAAGAACGGCCGGAAATGCCCGGGAACGGCCGGAAACGTCCGCCGAGCGCGAGCGCGGAGCGCGAGTAGTCTGTGATTGATAAAAGGAAATTGTAATCACCCGTGCAACGCCGCCGGGTAAATCGCCTAGTAATCTATATGTATAAAAGAGCTTGTTTGTGTGTTTGTTTGTTTGTTTGTTCGCTATAGAATCCTAGGTCTGTTGACCGATCGGGACCAAATTTGGCACAGTTACTATTTAGGACCCAACGGATCAAACGTCGTATAAAGGACGGCCGAGAACAGCCGGGAACGGCCGGAAACGTCCGCCGAGCGCGAGCGCACAGCGCGAGTAGTCTGTGATTGATAAAAGAGAATTGTAATCACCTGTGCAACGCTGGTAAATCGCCTAGTATATAAGTAATTTACACAATATATTTCATTATAAGTAAGTTTACTTATGTATCGTTTCGTTATCATTAATACTTCCAAAAACACAAGTGATGAGTAAATTAATTAGTGAATTCGTCCAATGTTTTTAAAAACCCTAAAAGTTGCTTGATTCTCCAAAACTTGTCGAAAAATGGTAAAAAGACTTTTCAAAACTTGAAGTGTAGTAAAAACTAGCTATATCTTTCTCGGCATACTTCTTTTTTAAACGTTTATTACAGAAAATGAATTCCAAATTACTGTTATCTACAGTGATTACTCCCTAAAGGGGTTGATAGAATGAAATTTTCTGTTTTTGCTGTAAAAGATGCACAGACTTATGTTTCTAAATCTAGAAACAAAAGATTAATTTACGTAATTAAATGTACCCTTGAAACGAAGCAAATTTTTTACTTTAATACACCTAAGTTAATTGCAAAATTTAAATACCAAACGAAACTGAATGTGATGCAAATTAGAGAAACATAAAATTACAAAAACAGAAGATAATTAAGAAAACTAGGAACATACCTTATTTCTGTCTGACAAAAAGTCGATGGAAGGCGTGACACGTCAGTTTTGTACTAATTACGATATTAAACCTATTAAAGCAAATTATTTTTCTATCTTTTAATCTAACATCGATTTTTTTGACAGCTGGTAAACAAGTTTTTAAAGGTGACGCCGGATAGTTAGTTGTCCACGGGTGGTCAAACTTCAGTACATGTTTAGAAAATGTCTAAAATTTTATCTTCTATCGAATTTTCTCGAATTGTTGGCCATTACAGTACACGTGCTTTAAGTGTAACTCAATATGACGACGTGTGTGGTTTGGACAAGTTTGAATGTGGTTTTTATTTTATGACTCTACTAGATCATAACGTTTATAATATATGTGCATTGTATTTTTTCGGGTATTCGTAGGTGCCAGGTATAGTGTTTTAATGTCATGCAACGCTACGCCGTTTTATTTATTTTTGGTATAAATGCCTTCACTGAATTTCCCCGTATTTATTTACAATCTTGTTTTTTAGCCGTAAGTTCGTTGCTAATATTTATTATCTTGCATATATTACAGAATCTGACAAACATTTCGTATATCTCTATCGGGACAGAAATTCTTCCGTAATTAACAACAAAACTTAAAAAAGTTCTTCTCTCTTAAACTGCAGATATTTTAGAGCAATTTAGATGCTGGTCCAAAACTATTGACAACATCGGTGTTAGGTCACAAGTTTTAAATAAACCATATTCGGTATTTTACGTACTAACTGTATGTACGTAAATTATTTGTTAATAATAGTAAATAAAATTGAGTTTAAACTTTTTGTATTTTTTCAAAAAAATGCGAAAAAAAATCTGCTAACAAATAAACGTATTTAAAAAAATACACTCAGTCAAGGGACGGTTGAGAGACAAAAAGAAATAAAAGTGTTTTTTTGGCAGGATAAAATTATTTGAAGAGGGGCGTCACATATTTTTAGAAGAAGGGGAGCGCAAAAACATTTTATGTAGAAAAGGGAGTGCAAATACTGCAAATACAGCAACGTTGAGAAACACTGGCCTAATTATTGGTAATTTAACGTTATTATAAATTAATATTTCATGTGTAATAAAATGTAAGTAGATTTGCAGAACAGTTTGATGCATTTTGTAAAAAATTGCTGTATTAGATTTCCATAATCCGGTATATTCTTTACTTTAAGAGATACAGCATAGTAGTTTATTTCAAAATATTCAGTGGAGCACGAATGTGTTGTTATGTTCCAGGTAAACTCAATTATTTTTAAGTTATTTGACTTTCAACGATAATTATATATGTAGTTAATTAAATTTCTTAATGTGTCACTTCATATACTACAATTACAATAAACATTAAATAGAATATAACTGTCTTTTTCGAATAAGTTTATCATAAAAAAAATCCAACATTGGATTAATCAAAGCAGTGTGTGAAAACAGTATGAAACGACAGAAAAATGTACAGGTTTTTGAGACAAACCGATTTAAAAGTATTCTATCATTTCCGGTTTTTGAGTTTTTAAACAAATGTGTTTTTTGGTCATATTTATATTGTGCCTTGTCTCCGTTATTGCTGTAAATGTCAACAAATTTATAAAGATTATATTTAGATATTTTTACTTAACTTTGTTTAAATGAAAGCTATAGTTGGCTATGACCTATTTAAATTCCTTATTTTTTTCTCATTCCAAATATGTAGGGATTGATGTAGTTATTTTCAATAGTACGCAAATTACGAAAGTTTTCAGTTGTTTTTTTTTTTTCAAAAAAAAAACAGTAGGCTGTGAAAACAAAACAAAACAAGGTGTAAACGTTTTTGAACGTATGTGGTACAAGTTACAAAGGTTTTTTAATTTTTTGTTGGGAAAATATACATATTTGAACATAAGATAACAACAATGTAGTCAGAATCAGCAATTATGTGGTATATTGTTGTTATTATTGATAATATTTATAATGGTTATTTCGACAAGAAATTAAAAAACCTTTGTAACTTGTACCACATACGTTTCAAAAAAGTTTACACCTTGTTTTTTTTTTGTTTTAGAGCCTAATGTATTTCTTTAAAAAAAGCTTCGTAACTTGCGTATTATTATAAGAAAAAATTAGGAATTTAAAATAGGTCATAGCCAACTATAGCTTCCATTTAAAAAAAAAATCAAGTTTGTGTGATAACGTTTTAACAGCAAGCGTAAAATATGTTTTTTAGCATCATCCAGTTTAACTTAATATCTAAAAATACTCTTAATAAATTTTTTTGATTAGGTATTACCTACAACAATAACGAAAATTTGACTCATAAAGATGAAACAAATATAATTTTTTCCAAAAACTCAAAAACAGGAAATATTTTTGGAAAGAATTTTTTTCTCAAAAAACTGCACATTTTTGGTAGGTTAAACGTGTCTCAATCTTAAATATTAAGTAAGATACCATGTAATCCAATCGAATTTGGACCACCCTGTACTACTTGTAGTTGTTACTTTAATAATTATGATCTAAAGCTCCTTATTTGTACGTTATTTTTATTATAACCACTTTAACAAGACTACTTACTACATTTTCGTCATTTCTTTCGTTCTCTAATTTTTTCATAAGCTATTTTAGATAACCTTAGCTTTTATTCCTAAAATAAATATCTCGCACGAAGTAGATAAATTATTTATCATGTAATGCAGAATTTTAAACACTTTAAAATGGTGTATTTAAAAACGTAGGACTTCACTTAAAATAAAAAATTACAGAGACATGCAATTTTGAAATGCAAAATCTCAAAAAAAAAAAGTTAAAGCAAGTAACATACTCAAAAAGAACTTGCGATTCTAAATATTTGGTAGAAAATACTGAAGCTCTATCTCTTACAATAAGTAAATGGCTGGTGAGTGCTTACACCTGGATTACACCCTTTACTATTTAGCTCTAAACCGGTGTCGAATGCTTTATATCAGTGATTACCAAAGTGTGGTACGCGTACTTAACCCAAAAGAGTTTTAAGGGTATTCGGTAAATTTTTTAAATTTTAGTTGAGAATTTCTCAGCTCTAGAAACAGTTTAATAAATCAAAAACTAGCCGGGATGGGTACGCTGATAGGACTAAAGTCTCAAAAAGAGTACGAGATGGTGGTAATTTTAGTAAACACTGCCTTATATCATGGAGCCAGTTTTCATGACTTAATTTTTACTAAGTGTGCTTATCTTAACACAAGTACAACGTATACACTGCTGCAATTATATCATCACAACATAAATTTTCCTTTAATAATTAATAAAGACCAAAATTTGGCAACTCCCTAATAACTCTTAATTACCGATTATAAGTAAAGGTAATATAGGATACTGATTTCAAATTTAGCTCGTTATAATAATCGGGTTAGGAAATACGTTTTGAAATTAGGCCACAAGTATAATGGCACACTTAGTATCGGGATGGATGCCAAAATGTTCTTTGGCTACAAACTACCTCATAAAGTTGTTAAAAGGTTTTATTAAATTTAGGGATTTAACTTGTAGTCCTATTACGAAAGGTTTTAGTATTGAAAAGTTCGTAAATATGCTCGAGAGACATTTCAAGAGATACTTTAAAGTCGTAAACTCTTAACGTAAGCTCATTATTTTATACATGACAAAATGTTAACATTAAATGAAGCAGGCGTTGGTATCGATCTTGCAGTATTTTTCCCCACACACACACGTAACGAGAACATATTTTAATTCTAATAGAGTAATTTAGTCGTCATGTTAATCCATGAACAGTGTAACGTGAAAATTAGTCCGCTTTTGCGTGTCGAAAGGGGAAACACCTAGCAATAAAAGTTTATCAGATTTTTCATAGAAACTTAAAAGAACACATTCAACCGCAATCAGATAAATTTAAGTAGTACCTGTTAGCTTTATACTCCCACGCTAGATAAACATAATTTCTTAATTTCGAAACCTACCCCGTGGAACAAAACTTTCTGGTACGACTTTTGTGTTAAAACAGAAAAAAATCCGAATACCCTATTAAAAGTTTTAAGCCTTTGTTTCCTAATAATCTACTTAAAGATTCGTTGCGAATTTTATCAGATTGGGAGGCTTCTATGTCGGATTTTAGGGTCAAAGGGCACCGCCGCAATTGTGAAGGGTTCTTAAAAACGGTCTCCCTTACAAAGCGGGAATTCGCAACCTCTTACTGCGTTCATGTCGGCGTTTTTGAAAAAGTTTTATACAATAAGCTGGTTTCGAATTCACAATCCCGTTGTTAACTTTTATTAAACTGTGAATAATATTAAATAAACGGGTAGGTACGTTCATTGTGGAGCTTCGATCGATGAATTTACTTTTAAAGTACCTACTTTTATACAAACGTTTACGTGGTAAAACGCTACTCTAACGTGCCTCGTTATGAAAAGGTATATTTTTATTTACGATATTTTTAACAAGTTATGTGCTTCGTTGGATATACAATAATGCAAATACATCGTGGTGAAAGTTCGGTTTATACAATTTAATGTTTACTCTAACTTTTAAACACACATCAATAATAAAACCTTTGGGCTTGAAATAAAAACTTATAACTTTTCCAAATATCTACCGCATTACGTAGCTAACGCAGGTCTGCCATTGAAGCTAATCTGAATTAAGCGAACCACGTTACAAAAAGTTGTAAGACTGGCCGTACTATGTATTAATTATATTGACCAAGAAAATGACGCCATTTGGTCATTTTCGACCAATTATAATCTGATTATAGTAAAAATTCATGACGCAACCGAGAGTCGTTTAGCTTTAGTTGATGTATTGAGGATATGTAGATAAATTAGCAACCGATCAACAGCAAACAATTCATATTTTAGTGCTTTGGGGTGGTAAGCGCAGGGCTGGCTTTACCATTAGGCGACCCTAGGCGATGGCCTAGAAGCGCCAGCTTATTCATAAAAAATACGAAATGATGATGATTTTGAAAAAAAATTAAGAGATGCGGGAATGCAATTTTTTAGGACAAGTCCAGAGTTTATTAAAAGTTTGGTTTTCTTTACGTAGTTATAAATGCGTTACAAAAATTACTTTAGCAGAACAGCTTAAAAATGTTTGACATTGTAAAATTATATAAAACATGATATTTCGAGATACTTACGAGTATATTGACGGAACATATTCATGTAGTGAATTACAAATAATAGCAAGGCGAATTCCAAAATATTTATTTTATTCTATTTAGTCGTAAGTCCCTCTACCGCCAGATGTAGGACTGTTAAGTTGTGTTGTGTTGACTTTCTTCCACGTCTTTCGGTCTTCTGCTAGCTTTTTGATCTCTTTCTCGAGAAATGATAAATCAAAAAAAATACTCGAGAAATTCTCGAGAAAGAATGCTTGAGAAGAAACACTAACTGTGTCCCAATCATCCCAGTTGCCTTTCTTGTATTTTTATTTTAACTGACTTTATTTTAATCGTTCTCTACATGTTTCATTTCTGATTAGATATTTTCTTGTTTTTTTTTTGAATTTTTTTTAGAAATCTCATTTCTGCTATCACAGTGCTACTATTTTTGTTTGTGAGTATCTGCGTTTTATTTCCGAGTAAGAGTGCTGGAGTTATTACTTTTTTAGCACCTCCACCTTTGTTTGTTTAAAGACTTCTGTATTTTCAAAAAATGATTATCTTAAAATATTAAATATTTTTCCCACGTTTCCCGTTTTTTGCTTATTTCCTTGTCCTTTACTCCATTTTTGTCTATGATTACCAGTTTCAACCAAAGTCAATTAAAAGTGATGTTACGCCCTTAGTTCCCCGTTGTAACCATCATAGTTTCCAAAATATACTTTTTATTCAATGCACTGTTATATCTATGAAAAAATAATTAAGTTAATAGTGTGCCAAATGTGTTTATTATTCAGAGAATTTTTGCGATATTGCCAGTTAGGATAGCAAGTTCAGAAAAGAGTGTTTTACAATTAAAACTTATAAAAACGTACACTCGCCTTGCGATGTATCATAAACGACTTTATGGCCTAGAAATAATACTCGTATATGCATGCTATAGAGCAGCGTTTCTCATACTTTTAAACACGCGACCCAAATAATTTTCTAGAAATGAGAGTACGACCCATAAAGGGGGTCTCCAATCCCACTAGAAAATTTTTGAAAATCATTTTTTATGCCATTTTAAAGCATTTTAAAACAGAAATTAAAATTTTTATTTTTTGTTTTCATTTTTCTTTGTAGTTTTATCAAAACAGTTCCGTTTTGCGACCCAATAAAAATTTTACGCGATCCAATTTTGTGCCGCGACCCATAGTTTGAGGAACGCTGCTTTAGAGAATGTAATTAATAATAATTAATTGAAAACTTTGCCAAAGAAGAGAACGAAAAATAAATGTTTCCTAATTTTTGTATTTCGAACGTAAAAATTTTCTTCCTACAATAATTTTAGGAGCAATCATATAGAGATGCATGTACAAACGTATTAGTGTTAATTAATAAAAAAATATTAATAAGTTCATAATGATATTATTTTTATAAATTATTATAAATAAGTATTTGGGGATTTCCCGCGTTAAAACTTGTTCATTTCCTGCTGGACATTTGGGTAAATCATCATAAACATATTACTCACGATATTAATATTTACTGTAATCAACTGCAAATCTTGAAACCTATGTTTAAAATTAAAGAAAAAAGGAATTATAAAGTTGATTTTAAGGTCAAAAATAATGTAAAAATTAGGTGTTTTTAAGACACAGATTTTAAGAAAGGAAAAGTCTGATAATTTTGTGAACAAGTGTAGCTGCATACTGGAACAAGTGTTTAACAGTCCCTGATATAACAATAATAATGAAAAACTTTAAACTTCTCTTAAAGGAAACAATTTATTCTTTGTAGATCAAATATTTACAGTAATTAAAACGGATTATTTGCAACTATTACAAAGTAAATTTGTTAAAAATTACAAAGAAGCAATTCTAGTTCTCCTTGCAATAAATTTACATAATTGCTGTGATATTTTCCTTTATGAATGCTTGGAATAACTCATTATAAAAACTCTAAAAACTGAAGCACCTGCTGGTGATCAATTAAAATAAACAAAGGACAAATTCTTAATTCTGTTGCAAAATGAATGCATTTGCAGAAATCGATGAGGAAACTCGCCAACATTTCTGAACAAAGATAACTTTTTACAATGATAGTTTCAAACAATCTGGAGATATTCCCCAGTGTTCTTGAACTATTTTTGAAACAACTTTTAAACAGATTTAAAAGTTTAAGCCAGAAATCTTACAATAGCATTTTATGCGAAATTTAGCTTCAATAACAACTTTTAACAGGATTATTATTTATACGGATTCGATTAAATACAGATTAATATTAGAGTTTAGTGGTATCTCGAATCTACTAGCTTTGAAATATGAACCCACTGGTTTCTTGGATCTGCAATATAACACCACAATAATCCGAAGACCCTCAACAACGAGAGGCGACCATGTTTGTCGCCAAATAACCAATCGAAACGACCTGAACATCTGCAGCACGACATATGATACGCGGGTATTACGTACAAAATTGTACCACTCTTAAAAGAACTAGCGTCTACGCATATTATAATGCTGTTACCGCGTTTACATACTGGTAGGGTTTAGAATAAAAACAATAGAGGGACATTCTTATATGGGTACTTGATCCCGATGCACGAGCACCACACTCGAAAAAAAACGTCTATTGGTCCGATTCCACATCCTGTTCGAAGGCAACCAACCACGTGCTAGGAAGTTCTTCCATTGTTTTTTCTTTGTTCTTGGTAATTAACCGGAAGTGGTAGGGCGTATCGAGCTAGCCATGCATTACATATATGCTTCATTATAGTTTCCTCTGTGTATGGGTGGAGTCAGAACCCTTTCTGTAAAAACCCTTCGCAACTGCAATTTCTCGGAGTGCATTTGTTGAATCGCAATGGGTAGGGCGCTAAGGACTTCATCTGTTTCCTTTCAATAATTGGCAACCACTAGATAGATCTCACGTGATCTCAGCGAGCACGATAATCAGTTGGCGTGTGAAATATTATACCGGCTATTTGGCGTTGGATAATAATACAAAGGCGCTCATGCGTAATTGTTGTTCTTTATTGTTTATTTTAAACGTGTTGAAAAAAAGTAAAATATTCGACGATACAGATTTAAAGTAATAATAAAAATCTACACCTGCCAGTAGATTGAATAATTGGTTTATAGTGTCTAGGACCATAAAACCTGTAGCAAATTTATGATTTAATGATTGTATTTTAATTTCGTCAAAGTTAAATCAAAAGGTCCTCTTTTTTTTAAATGCAGGTTACAACACTTTTTTATGTTGATTTTTGACATCTTAGCCATAAAGAACAATGTAACAAATAGTTAAATGTTTGAAGTTTTTAGGTATTTCATTTAATAATATAAATTACTTTTTTGCCCGAATAATCTACTGTAGAAATGTTAGTAATAGGTAGGCAAGCGCATATTTATAGATCTTAAAGAAGCTTTTGACAAAATAAAAATAGAACAGATATGCACTATACAGAAAAACAGAAATGAAAGTACGAAACTGATTAAAGCCACGGGAAGTTTTTATAAAAAATGGAAAAATTACGTATGGTTATAATGAGTATCTACTCGGCGAATTTTGAAATAACTTCCAAACACAGTGAAGGGTTTGCTGCAAAAAGGGGTTAGCTCCAAATTTTGTGCGTTTTGAGTTAGACATCCTATCTTGTGCAAGAAAACCTATTTCGACTGGTGCAAGAACGAGGTAGCTCCTAGCGCTCATTTCAGAGTTATTTCACATATGGATTTGGTTATCTTGTTCGTTTGGGGCAAGAAAGATGCAGCTCCTGGAGCTGCCTCCTTATTGCGACAAATGGCTGAGGTGGTTTGTTGACATAAAGGTTATAGTTAACAGATTTTGTTGTTACACGAATAGTAGTACGTTATTTTGACAAAAGTTTTGTACTTTTTGAACTTGGACGTCGTTTTTTAATACTTTTTTTTAAAAAGGTAAAAAGAGAGAGGCTGGGAGCGAAAAAAAAAAGGAAAAGAGGGTCCACTTATTCAATATGGCCCGCGTTACTCACACATCTAATTTACTGGCCCGTAGTAACATTTGAGTTTGCGACCCCTACCTTAAAAAGTGGTTGATTACATACTTTGGTGCAAAAAGGAGGTCGCTCCAACATTCAAAACATGGCCCATTACTCCAGAAGAGATATTTTTTCATGCTAATAGGGCTTATTCATAGGACATAGGAATACTTATGTAGAATAAGTTTAAAAAAATATTTTCTTGTAACTTGAGATTTGAACTGTTAAAACGTTTTTTGTTTTTATTTTCCACACATTTACAAAATTGGAGCTCATCCCTTTTTACAGCAAACCCTTCAGCTGTCTTCAATTTGTAACTGCTTTTTTTTTAGAGTCTAATTTTTTATGTCGACGTTTAGGTATTATTCGTTTTTATTTTTATTAAAAATTAATTTCTAATACATTTCCATTTATAGTTATAATGTAATTTTTAAGATTTGATCGTTTTTTGTTAAGTTAAATAGACTGTCTGCTATAATTTGAATAAACTTTGAACTGATTTTTCTCGAAAATTTTCCTACGTACACATACTTTTTTAATACATGGTCGGATTCGGAATTAAATTCTCTATCCGAATCAACAAAAACATGCATACTATGTAATTAAAAAAAAAAACAGTGGCCTATCGCGGATTTGACATACGTCATCGTAGAGATAACAAATGCACATCATTTAATAGAGAATTTGTCGCCGTTTCCAAAAATATAAGGTTTGTTGGAGTTATTTTCAATAATTAAAAAGGTATAGGGGTGCGACAGTCAAACTGAATCACCCGGTATAATGGGAAAAGATAGGATGTCAAGGAAAGCATATGAGGGGCGAACGGAAGGACAAAATCGTGAAGGAAGACCGAGAAAACTTGGAATGAGGAAATGAAAGAAGCTGCAACAAAAAGAGGGATCGAGTGGAGTAAGGTTAGAGAACTAACAAATATAGAAAAAGATGGAAAAAATCATTCAAAAAGAAGCCACATGCATAAAAAAATAATCCTCACACCCAACGGTAGAGAGGCGTAAGGATAAGAGGGAGAAATAAATACGAAAACATTAATCAGCATTCGATCCAGTTCTCGAATCCGCTAACAAACGAGGTCGATTTTGCAATTAATAAATTGCATTCTCATAACATATTACACATCTAACAAATAAAAAATGGCTACTATTGGCTTTATGATTAGCCAATCTACATATATCCGATTCTATACATGTTAGATTGCTGCCGTAAATAAATAAATTTGCAATAAACTCCAGCTCGTTAATATCCCATCTGTTTAATACGACAAACTTACAAGTTACTAATTAAATTATTTAAACAAATTGTTGATAGAGCACTTCCTCTCCTTTATAATAACTTCATAGTGGTGCAGTAATATTTACATTAAACTGTCAGTGACAGTTGCTACGAGTCGTATCAATGTCAAATGATATGATAACATCTTAATCGGCTTGAAACCAGTCCATCAGGTAATATGCATCTCTAAAATGAATGTCGTAAGTGTTGTCTTGTATAGGGCAATTAATTTTACTTCTTGCAATTCCATTACGCCGTCTATAGTGACTTTTAATTGATTATCTTTTTCTAGTTTAATTAATTAAAATGAATTATACCGCTTACGAGCTTAATGAACTCGTTTTGTATTAAGTCGAAGGAAGTGAGTTTATTAGGCAAAAATGTTGTTAAAATAGCGAATCGATTAATTTTGTTTCTTAATTTAGTCATTCGAAGTATTTTGGCGCCAATATTTAGATAAATGCAAAGACACAGAACTCTTTTATCATTAAATACTATACAGAATACAATCTGCAAATCGTAACAACAAGTTGCAAATAATGTTATTACTTCGCTATGAAAATTTAAAGACATGAAGTAAACAAAGGGCTGGTGATCAAGCAAACTATGACTATGCCACCCTTTATGAAATGATGAAATGTTGAGAATGTTTATTTGAGTTTATTTTGGTTCATTTTTGTCCAGCCCTGGATTATAGACGTTTTATTTATCTACTGTAGGATTTATGAACAATAGGAGTGGCGCTATTTAAGGTTGGACCTTAAATGAACGAAGGCCAGGTTAAAGGTTATTAAAACTTTTTTTAATGAAAACAAACGTCAGATCATGAAATGGAAGCGTTGGTAAGATTAGCTTCATTTTTATTAATTATTTTTAAAAAAATTGGCTTTAACCAACCCGTAACCTAACCCCACAATTACTGACCAAATTAACGAGGTTCAGGTTAAAGGTCAGTTGAAGCTTTTTAAATGAAATCAACGTAAAAGGCCGAAATTAAACCGTTTACAAGCTTTTTTTGAAGTTTTAACCCTTTTTTGCTAAATGCTAGGATTTACCGGCAAAACCTAGGATTTCAAGCTTGTACAGGGTGGCCTATTTTCGATGCCCAAATCGGTTATATCTCGGTTATTATCATAGATTTAAAAATTTAAGTAGGTAGTCTCGATTTCTTTTTTCGAGAGGAATTCATTGCCGTAAACAAATTTTTGATTTTTTTTCAATTTTTGAAATATAGCCAAAAACCGATTTTTGGCATTTTTTCAAAAGGTTAAATATCTCGCTTAAACGAAAAGATAGAGAAAAACTTTAAAAACATTTTTTGCATGATTTATTCTCTTTAATAAGAAAGTGATATTTATTTTTTTTTACTCGTATAAATATCGATATATTACACCTACGAGTACCTTTCTTATTTTAAATGGTAACCATAGTTGGCTTTGATATAAATCGAAACCCTGCTTTCTGCGCTTTTCAAAAATATATACTTTGTTTATGCTTATCATTTAAAATAAAAAAAGTTAGGTGTACTATATCAATATTTATAATATGAGTAAAAAAGAACTGAATATCGCTATCTTATTAAGGACTAAAAACCATGCAAAAAATGTCTAAACTTTTTCTCTAGCTTTTCGTTTAAGCGAGATATTTAACATTTTTCAAAATTACTTAATTTTCGAAATATAGCCAAACACCGATTTTTGACAATTTTCAAAAATGTTAAATATGTTGCTTAAACAAAAAGCTAGAGAAAAATTTATTGCATGATTTTTTGTCCCTAATAAGATAGCAATATTCACTTTTTTTTTAAACTAATATAAAAACTGATATATTACACCTTTCTTATTTTAATTGGCAACCATAGTAGGCTTTGACATAAATTAAAAGCCTAATTTTTGCGCTTTTCAAAAATATATAATTTGTTCATAGTTGCCATTTAAAATAAGAAAGTTAGGTATATCGATATTTATATGAGTAAAAAAAATATTATTGCTATTTTAATAAGGACAAAAAATCATATAAAAAATGGTTTAAAAGTTTTTCTCCATCTTTTCGTTTAAGCGAGTTATTTAACATTTTTAAAAATTTCCAAAAATCGGTTTTTGGCTATAATTTGAAAGTTAAAAACTATTTCAAAAATCTGTTTACGGCAATGAATTCCTTTCGTAAAAAGAAATCGAGATTACGTACTTAGTTTTTTCCTATCTCTGATAATAACCGAGATAGAGATACCCTGTATGGGCATTGAAAACAGGCCACCCTGTACAGTACATATATCGAAAAGCTGAAAAATCGTCATGTTTAAATGTCAATACAAGATAAATTTTGCGAAATATAATTACCAAAATTATATTTCTTTTCAATATTTTGATGTATTCGAATATTGACATCAAATAAATAAGGATGCCTATATTGATGTATTAAAAGAAGGTAATATTGATGTAATGTAATATTCATACACTGATATAAGTAACACAATTTCGATCCAAATTCAGATATATATTTATTAAAATCCATACATCGATACATCGTCCATCCACCCCCTAGTAAACTGAAAATTATCGCACAGATGTATCACACAGATAATTTTTATTAATTTTATGAACTACCACTTCTTTTTCAGTCGTGCTGTTTATTTGTATTACGTTATAACAACGAATGCAATTTTTTTAATGATTTTAAACTTATTTTAACTACATTTTACAAAATGTTTTATTACTTTCCATAATGGATGTAGTGAAATATTGCAAAAGAGTACATATTTGCGAACATTTAAATATTGCTGCACTATTACAATCATCCGGTAGCACAATTTAGCAGATAATTGCTTGTCAGATGCAATGTATGGTAGTGCATTCGTTTAAAATGTCGGTTACATATTTGTAATAGCGATTGAGTGTGTATTTACTGAAGCGATCTCTCTATACAGTGATTACTGACTGATACCAATGATAAATGTCAAGGCCTGTTCGACAAATGCAATAATCTTAGTTGTCAGTCTGCATTGCATGAATATATATCAAGAATGTCTGTTTGTGAGTAATTACGATGAATTTTCAACCAACTGTATGAGCGTGCGGATAGATTCAAAGGCAAATTATTAAATTGCTAATAAACACGTGATAAAAATGCTTTAAATCGATAATTAATAATTACATGCGATTTAATTTGCGTAAGGGCAGTTCACGTGTAGGGTGTTTCATATAAAATTATAAAGTTTGGGTACATTTCCAGTTCGTATTTTCACCTCAATATTTAGATCAAACTGGAACATACGATAACTGTCAGATACCAAATTTCATTGTGATATCTTTTATAGGGTACTAGATATTTGTTTGTTTCCATGCTTTTGCGTAGCACCGTATATGTAAGAGAAATTTAAATTGATTTTTCAATTTTTTGTCAACAAACCAAAATATTGTTGACAGTATAGTCCCATTTTTTAACAAATTTAGCTGAACGTGATCGATTGTGGGATTATTTCATTAACGTAGCAAACAAATTATTAACAATCTACACGTGCCTCTTACCATCTTAACAGTTAATTATAAAGAACCGTCTAGAATATTAAATTAACAATATCACGCGCTATACATACAACCTAATAGAGTTATAATGGAATCAATACGTAAAAAGAACGACATTCTCTTACAGTTATACCGGTAATGAAATGTTTTGTTATTTAATAAAATAGATGTCATACCATTTCTACATCAAAGTTTTTAAAATCTTGCAAACTATATTTTCTTTGTTTCGTAATTTAAACTCATTTTCTAAAGTTGAATACTTGTTTTTTGAAACGGTTAGAGGCAATAAAATCAAGAGGTTCGTAGTTACAAATATCAATTCAAAACAACTAATATTCGCCTTCTCAATAAGTATATTATGCACTGTAGCAGTGTAGCTACTTTACAATTTGTAATAATCACAGTCAGCTGATCAAGGCTTAGATTATAATTATAAAATAAAAAATAACTAAGAAACACCTTCAAATTAATAATTTTCCAGTATCACTTAATTCATCAAGATAAAAAAATAAGAAACGTTTATTCTATGAATTTTAAAAATATCGAAACATGTAAATTTTATAACAGGATGTTTCCTAAACATTGCGAAAAAATTTGGAAGGTAATTAATTATCGAAAATTAAGGGGGTATTTTCTATAAACATTTTTCCTTAGACGTCTCTTTTCGGAGTTTCACACCCCTAAAGGGGAGCGGTAAAATTAGGTTTTTATTTTGTTTCTAAAATTTGGATAAATGTAGAAAAATTATATTTGAGACATGTTTTATCCTTATTTTTGGAACAGACATTTAGATTATTATGTATTTAATTAAATCATATCTCTCTTAAAAAAAATATTTTGATATTTTTTAAAGGAACTATTTATTTTCTTGCAACTTCCTTTTTCAAATATACACATCGGGTCTGTATGACCCTCACGTGAAAAGTTTGTAATACCACGAGTAATTTGTATGTGAATTATTAATAATGGACACTTTTAAACTTGTATTGACTTAGTACAGTGCTGCGCAAAAGTATGGAAATAGACAAATATCTAAAACATCATTCAAGATACAACTATAAAATTTGGTATCGAACACAACCTCGATTTAAATGTAAAAATGGTAAATTTACATTATAAATAATGTGGAAAATGCGTAAGGAAAAGATAAAATTATAACTTTACTGTTTTTACATTGCATTTGTTCAAAAATTATAGCTGTTTACCTTCATAGCCTACTTGAACCTATTACGTTACCCTAATAATTAACGATAAAATCGCGATATCTCGAAAAATATCAGTTTTAGGTACCTACCTATAAACCATGAATAATGTTTTTGAAAGAAAATCAAATTTTCTACAAGAATGCCTAAAAAATTAGGATGTTGTATTGTTGTATTTAAGGAAAATGAGTTATCGATGTTTAAAATTTCACAAGTTTGACCAAGCGAAAAAAGCACCCTGTGGAATATTTTTGAAATGTAGCTAAAGTTCATTAATTTATTAAATTTTTAAAAAACTTGAATGTTTTAAAAAAATTGGAAAGTGCTGTATCGCTCAAAATTTTCATAAAAATGTAAATTTTACGTATAATTGGTTGACTTTAGACCTAATACATTTTTTAAAGTATAAATTTAAAGAGAAATTCAAAAATGTTTAAATGTTAAAATATTTAGTTCTATTTAAATTTTCAAAATTTAAGTCCGTTTCCGGTTGAACCGGAAACTGTATTCCAACCTTGATATTTTCATCGAATCGGAAAAATACGATAACGCATAGATATAAAATTTCATTGTAATATCTGCAACAATATTTTAGATATTCGTCTGTTTCTATAGTTTTGCGCAGTAGGTATTGTATTTTTATAAGAAATAAAAACCAATGTTTTTGATAGTTATTTGCTGTAATGTATTTATATTTTCTATGTAATGTATATTTTTCTACGTTCTTCATCGAAGTAATAGTAATTGGAGTCATTTACCGAGCTGTATTTTTTTAATTACTTTGGATTTCCGAAGTTAATTTTAGATGACGGTAATAAACATGGACAGATTCATGAAATATGATGCAACGAAAGCAGTTCAATTTGAGTTTTCAGTAAGGTTTCCACGCCGCTGTCATCAATAATAGGGAAAATATATTGGAATCGGCTGTCCATGCAATGTGTGCGGGCATCGGGATCGCCCAATCACAATCCATTTTATTCGAGCCGGCGTCTGGTAGTATACGTGACATCATATCAGGACGAATTACCATCAGGCGGCAAGCGTCCGTCTCAGCCATCAGCTACGACCGGCTGTGACCGAGCTTCTCTAGGCATGCTTGATTAATCGCGTAAACACGGGCCGCTGATAAGAAACAACACACTGCATTCGGTTCACTGAATTTTAGGGTTATTATTTGTGAAGACTTTGATTTTAGGATGATTTTATCATTTAGGGATTTTTCAGGTATAAAATTTTGACTTTGTATGGATTCCACAAGACACGATTCTGCCGATAAATACGTCCAACGTTATTAGCCAAACTTACGCAGAGGTTAATCGTTTATGAAACTAAGACGACGCGTTGTTTTTGTTTAACATTCTCGGCCAACTGAAAAACCGTTTTAGAAGGAATTCAATTGTTACGGGATAATTTAGAAAATAAACATTCTCGGGGACGATACAAAAAAAGAAACATTTTTAAAACCAACACGTCTCCACCCCTGCCTGGGCAGAACAATAGGTCTGTATTTACAAACAAAATATTCAGGTGCAAGGCCACAAAAAACAAACACAGCGTTATAATTCACACCTTTGAATCCTTCCTGGTACGGCGAACAGTGGGGAGTAAAACGAGATGTAGTTATGGTTAAGTTTCTTAAGCTTCTTGCACATTACAACCTTTTACCTGAGCCCTCAATATATTAATTGTTTTAAAATATCACATCTTAACAGGGCATTTTAAACATGGCGTAATCGGGAAAAGTTAAAGGAATCTAAGACCTAACAAAGCCCATAAATTGCTCACAAACTTCAGCTTGTCTGCTATGTTTTATCTGCAGATAGGCCAGATAGAGCAAAGAATTATGCTGCCGTGTGTGGCCTTGGTCGCATATCATCCGTCTAACTCCTAATTTATGACCTTTATCCTCTGGAATGAGATTTATATTGTTTAAAATATACGTTTATCTCATTTATATTGAATAACTGTCAACAGTTAAAGCTGATTTTAATCTGACAATTGCATTGTTACACATGCAATATTTTAATATGTAAAAACTTTGATGTCATTCAGTATAAAGCAAAATAAACTGTTTAATCGAGCGTTTTTCAACCTTCGCTATGTCGTGGCACACTTTTAACAATGCTAAAATTTAGCGGCACACTATTTAAATATAATTTAATATTATATTGTGTGTGTTATTAATTTATATATTTTTTTCGAAGGTGTACCAATTAAGAACTTCCCAAAACCGAATGTAAACGGCGACCCGAGTGTATATATTTTCTTGAAACCGCCTCTGGAGTGCATAATTACCTACCGTATATCACAAAAAGCAGTAAAATTTAAAAAACGATCACTAAATAGAAGATAAACAAATTTTTAGTTACTTTCTTTTGCTTTGTTAATAACTTTTTGCAATAATATTTTACAATTATTTTAAGAAAATTTCAATCATAAATCTTTATTCGTCACTTTAATGCTGCAAAAAATTTTGTAAGCACAGTACTTATTATATGTAGTTTCTAAAATGTAACGGAAAAAAAATCAAAAAAGGAGTCCCGCAAGGATCAATCTTGGGCTCCCTATTATACATACTGGACACTAATGATCTTCCAGATTATGCCAAAACTTATACAATTTGCCAATGACACATCTGCTATTATTAGTGACTCGGATTCCAAAAATTCCGAACAAAAACTCTTTGGCTGCTTAGGCCAACTCCAACATTGGTTCACATTAAACAATTTAACCTAAAACGTCAATAAAACTCAACTAATAAAATTTTCACGAAGAAAAATAACCTCCGACTTAAAACTTGAAAATAATTCTACAACTATAAATGTTGTTAATAAAATATCGTTTCTTGGTTTAGATATTGACTCTAGACTGGACTGGTCAAACCATATCGAACGCCTGTCACAAAGCCTGTCACGGTATCCTTTCGCACTAAAAAGCCTAAAAAAATTGGTCAGTACAAACACGGCCCAAACCGCATATCATGCATAGGTATGTTGAATCTAGGTTACGCTATGCTGTAATTTTTTGGGGTAACGCTAGTGACTCTGCACGCCTCTTTATTATACAAAAGCGATGTTTAAGAACTATTTTTGGTCAGAGCTACCGAGATTAATGTAAAGACACTTTTCGTGACAAAGAAATATTAACTCTTTACGGTCTTTTTATTCCCGAAGCCATCTTTCTGGTAAGAAATAATTTTGATGTGTTCGAAGTGAATAAGTGAATATTAGGGATTGTAATACCGGTAAACCGGTTTACCGGTTTACCGGTAAATCGCAAAAAATGCTCTTCAAATTTTACCGGTAATTTGCCAGTTTTTTACCGGTAATTCCGGTAATTTTACAACATCTTTCTAATCATGATAAAAATCTAAATCAAATAATCGAAAAAAAATTGACGTATTTTCAAAGAGAAAAAATAAGGGGAAAGCATACAAATGGCATATGATTGTTTGATTGTTTACTCACTACTCGACCAACAAGTGTAGTAGAATTCGAGAAAGCTTTTTCCGCGGCTGGATTGTTTTGTACAAAAATTAGGTCGCAATTAGGAGACGATAGTTAAAATAAATTATATTTTCTACGTGGTTATTTTTTAAGAAAAGTTTAAAATAAAAAATATTGTTAATAGTTTGACAACATAGGTATATTATGTTAAATCATTTTATATTTTATGTTCAGAATAGTTTCATTTTCATGTGTTTTTTGTAATGCTGGATTATATTTTTTGTAATATTTTTATTTTATATATTATATATTGTCATTTTATATTGTGTTATATTAATATTACATAAAAATATATTAGATACGTTAATGGCTGTTAACTAATATATTGTATGAAACTATTTGGGATAGTTTAGGCTTTAACTATCTCAATCAGTTCCATAATAAATAAATGTATATAAATATATTTATTTTTAATATGGTTTTCGGAGTTTATCTGGGTAATATTTAAATTGGCTCAACGTTTCGGCAAGCTCTCACTATAGGGGAGACGCGGATAAACTCAGAAAACTACATTAAAAATGTTAGTAACCGCAAACAATCTAAAAAGAAACAATGTAATATAAATATATATAATAATATGATTTACCGGTAAATTACCGGTAAACCGGTTTTGATTGACAGTTTTACCGAATTACCGGTAATTCAAAAAGTCGGTAAATTTACAATCCCTAGTGAATATAAGAATCCATGCAGCCAATACCCGACATTTTTGTGAACACCCTGTATCACTAAATTTAAATTTTTTATTATTAAAATGTTGCTCCCTAACCGGACCAACATTATTGCTAAAACTTATTTCTTAACTTTAAGAAACGGGGTCGCTACGATTTTTTAAAATTAAGCCTGCTTTTGTGAGAGTTTTCGGAAAAAAAATTATAAGTTGGCAACACAGACACAAAATCAAAAAGTGAACAGACATTCATGTAGAGGTTAAAAAATGACAACCGAAGACCTAAAAATATACAGGGTGTTTAAAAAAAACTTTGCTTGTGTTATAGCGTACTGTAGATCTTTTCAAACCAATAATTTTATGTTTTTTTTTTCATCTCCTACGGGTGGGGCGCTATGAAAGCCCAATGCACTAATGAAGCACCCTGTATAACAAATTTAACACTTAACACTTCAACTAAGAGTAAGAAATGTTCTAGTTTCTAAAATGGAGTTAGTGCATACCATAATGACGCTTACTTTAAAAACTCTTTTGAGTAAATATAATTTTGTGTTGTATGTTGCATTATATGCGTATATATGTGTTTTATCATTATTGTGACAGACATGTTCTACGCCTTTTTGGATATTTAGAACAAATTACTTCCGCGGAGCGCGGAGGTAGTCGGTCCCCTTTCGGGTTTCTGTACTGCGAACAATCGGTCTATTGTGCCCTCTGGTAATAGCCCTTTACAGGAGTCCTGGCGTTTTGAAAAACTGCAGGATTTTCTTAACTTTTATTTCTTACTCTTTTTGTTGTTTTTTTCCATCCCTTGAAGTATACGACGATAGGTTGTGATCTTGCACACTGGCATAGTACGTGAAGAAGAGTGTCTTCTTCTTCATAGAATTCTCTGCATATGTCGGTATCTGAGAGCCCTATTATGTAGATGTGTTTGTTAGTCGACAGTGTCCTGTGGCTGCTCTGATGTCTGCTTTGCTGAGCATCTCTTGTCTTTCCTTAGAGACACTTGACATGATAGCCTTAGATGGGGTTTGTCCTGTTACTTTTTTCCAATAAGCATTAAGCAAGCCCTTATACTTATGTCATTTGGTCTTCGCTTGGCTGTTACGTAGGATGTGTCATCTACTAGTTCTGGTCCAAAGAAAGGACTCACTGCTAATTTTAGTGATATGCCTTTTCATTTTCTGGTATATTGGTGTGCCCTGGACACCATACCAGTTTAACGTTGTTTCTGCTTCCTTAAGTAAAGGGCGTTATATTTTTTTGTTTAAAATATTTTATACCCTCAAAAGCAGAAAACAAAATTATTTAAGACGATTCTAAACCAAATAAACTACTGATGGTACCAGTCCAACTCTGTTAATCAAGTCTACATGTTTGCACAACATTGATTAGAATATTTTACCTAATTACATAGTTACATTTAATCAATCTAGATGCATGATAAAGCGATTTTAAAACCCTACGCATTTGATTCGCATAATTTTTCTCGATTTTTCTCTACATATTTAGTATCATACAGCGCCGTATGTGTACGTGACTCAGCTTCTAAGCATTAATCATCTGCGTTAATAACAATCATTATCGTAAACAGTAATTTTCTGTTGACATTTCATTAATTAAAATATTTTGCAGGACATATGTAACAGTTTTATGATAATTCCCTTTATTTATTACGAGTGAGCTAGATTAAACTTGGCGATAAATAAACGTTATTATTTGTGAAAGTTGCTCTAGAAATAATATTTTGATAAACTTGTACACTTGCGTTAACACCTCAACAGACAAGAGACCATAGAGGCAAGGTTAACCGACCTGAATATTAATTAACTATTATTAGGCAGATACGAATTAATAGATCAAGGCGACGTAATTAATAGTTGCCAGTAATTGTTATAAATGTTGCTTTCTATGCAAATACCTAGAACCGTAATTACCGGTTACAAACTGCAACACAACTGATAGCTGCAATTTTTGCCATACAAGAATAATACCTTGCATGGCAAACAGGTTCAATTATATAAATTCTCTGATTTAAAATGATACTGTAGATCACAGCGCGAGAACTAAAAGCTTATTTATGACGAAACTGATCATGTTGATAATAAGCCTTTACGCACACCTTAACAAAAAATTCATTTAATTTTTACAAATTAGAAGGATAATTGGTAATTACTTTGAGTGTAATTTAAAAACAACAAACATAAATTAGTAATAATCAAGAAAGTTTTTTGGGGCTCGTCTTGTGACACCAATTTGCTATTTTATTTTATTGTTTTTAAATGAGTTCGACTTTTGGCTGTCTGTTAGTTTGTTTCATACTTAAGTAACGATGAAATTACTAATAACCAAAAGTGGTAATGAGAAGGACGATTGTAAAATAAAAATACATGAAGTATAAGACGTAACGCCGAGCACCCCATGAAATTATTAACGCGAAAAAATCCCAAAAATAAACTTACAAAACATATACCTAAATATAGATACAAATTTGTTACAGCAATTGCAGTTTTTCGTAACCCAGTTTACATTACATTCACGAATACCAGACCAGGAACAAATACGACTTTAGACTACCGAAATTAACGAAAACAAATACACAGAACGCGTTTTACTACAAAGGGCTCATGATTTTTAATAAAATTAAACAAACAACTTCCATACCAAATAATATGTTTAGAATATGTAAAAAATCCACACCAAATACTACGTTTAGAATATGTAAAAAATAATGTTAAGATTTAATAGTTAAGAAAATATGTACAAATTAATATAAGCAGGATTAAGATAATGTAAAATTAGCTAAAATCTAAATAAAGATTTCCAGTGTTTCTTAAAATTTTTTCTTTGCGACCCACTTTCCAATCCAAAAAATTGTCGAGACCAACAAGATTTTGATCCTTTAAAATGGTAATATTAACTATTCATAACCATGGACCTGAACCGAACCGGAACTGGTACAAAAACCGTAACTAACCGGTAATTTTTTTATGAATCTTGAACCGGAATCGAACCTTTTAGTTAAAAAACAACAAAACCGCCAAATCCAGCCGCTATAACCGGTTCAATTCGGATCAATAAAATTTCTTTTTGACCTTTAACCAAAAATTTAAAAATTTTTGAAAGTTTAATTGCTACATGCGTATCGTCATAAACATTTTAACAAATTGTATATTTTTTCAAAATTCCTATTAAAAACAAAACAAAAAAGACAAACCGGAACCGCAACTGAACCTGCCACCGAAGCGGTTGCTGAATCATCATAACACAAAAACCTGTGGTTCGTAACGTAAACCAGAAAGTTAAAATATATTGAACCGGTAACCGAAAGTAAACCGTTATTTTCTGCGGTTCGAGTCCCTGTTTATATAACTTTTATTAATTTGATAATCATAAAAACACATTGAATTTGCTATTAAATTTATACAGGGTGTCCCAGCCAAGACGAATTATTCGATAGCTCTGTTATTAGTAATAATATTAAAAAAAGTTAAATATAAAAGTTGTTTGTTATCTTTTACTTCATAACCTAAAACTATTTTCAACTATACACAGTGTTTTGTTTTTGCGCTCTGATACCAAACATTGTTTTTTTATATGGAACACCCTGTATATTTTGCAATTTTTAGATGTAAAATTAAATTATCTTTTAAAAATATTATAGGTTGTTTACGTCTAAAATGAACCGTTTTTGAGTTATTAACGTTTTTTTGAAAATTTTGACAGATGCAGACCTTTATAAAAATATTTATATTTATTAACATAACAACACCAGAGCAATTTACTCTGGTAATTTATTAGGCAATAGTGTCATAGTGATTGTTGACTTGTTACATTTTTAAAATAATATACAGGGTGTTCGTTATACTCGGTCCATTTCGCTAAACTTTAAACGCATGTAAATCTTTTTTTTTTAATGGAACACCCTATATGTTTTTACATTTTCTTGTAGAAAATTTAATTATCTTTCAAAGTTGTTAAGCATGTTTTATGTCTAAATATAATATTTTTGATGTTATTTCGTTTCTTATGATTATTTGCGAGTATTTTACCTAAAATATCGGAAGTAGCCTTTGAAAATTCAAAACAATTTGTATGAACTGTCAACCAGAACAGTTAATCGGCAAAATTTCCACTATTATGCCACTAAAAATCCGTATTTTTTAAGAGTTGTAGATACACAGCATAAATGGCAGCAAATAACACCAGCATGCTGTGTATCTACAGTTCTTAAAAAATACGGATTTTTAGTGGCATAATAGTTTAAATTGTGCCGATTAACTGTTCTGGTTGACAGTTCATACAAATTGTTTTGAATTTTCAAAGGCTACTACTGATATTTTAAGTAAAATACTCGCAAATAATCATAAGAAACGAAATAACTTCAAAAATATTATATTTAGACATAAAACATGCTTAACAACTTTGAAAGATAATTAAATTTTCTAAAAGAAAATGTAAAAACATATAGGGTGTTCCATTAAAAAAAAAAGATTTACATGCGTTTAAAGTTTAGCGAAATGGACCGAGTATAACGAACACCCTGTATATTATTTTAAAAATGTAACAAGTCAACAATCACTATGACACTATTGCCTAATAAATTACCAGAGTAAATTGCTCTGGTGTTGTTATGTTAATAAATATAAATATTTTTATAAGGGTCTGCATCTGTCAAAATTTTCAAAAAAACGTTAATAACTCAAAAACGGTTCATTTTAGACGTAAACAACCTATAATATTTTTAAAAGATAATTTAATTTTACATCTAAAAATTGCAAAATATACAGAGTGTTCTATATAAAAAAACAATGTTTGGTATCAGAGCGCAAAAACAAAACACTGTGTATAGTTGAAAATAATTTTAGGTTATGTAGTAAATGATAACAAACAACTTTTATATTTAACTTTTTTTAATATTATTACTAATAACAGAGCTATCGAATAATTCGTCTTGCTGGGACACCCTGTATATCAACTAAAATTCAAAATCTCATTAAACAAAAATTACCTTTATTATGAAGCAAATATTAATTTTCGCCTTCGTTAAATAAATAAAAACTTTATTACTAGTTTCAATATGGTTTGCGACCCAAAATAAAGTTCTCGCAACCCATTTTTGGGTCGCGACCCACAGTTTAAGAAACACTGATCTAGTGAACTGTTGTGAGGCCTTTACCTTCCATTGCTTTTTATCCCTCGTTTTTCAGTTTACTTATTGGTCCTTATTTCGAAAATATTTTGCTTGTTCATCGTGTTTTATCCATTTTCTGGACATGTCTTTACCATTTTAATCTTTTGGCCTTAATGGTCTCTATTATATCAATATCAATTCACGTTTTTTCCTTAATTTCAGTATTTCTTACCCTATCATTACTAAAGAGTCGACATATCTTCTATTATAGTTCATTTTTATCGCCTGTATCTTTTTAGCGTCCTTTTCTTTAATCATCCATAGCTAGGACTCAGAAATAGCAATGCTTTTATACATTCTTGTTTTTATATTTCTGGTGATGTTCTTATTCCATGCAGCTGCCTGGTCGCGTTGCCTCGTGAAATTTTGTTACATATCTCTTGTTCAATGTAACCATCATCTGATAGTTTAATTCCTAAGTACTTTGTAATTGTGCTTTTAGTTTTCTTTGTCCATCAGCTGTATATTTTGTCCCGTTTCTCCAACTAGCAGATACTAGTTTTAAATATACTAACTATCAACCTCCACCAACTGTATTCTTCTTTATTGCATTTATTGTAAATCTATCTCATCTTCCGCCAAAATAACTTGGTCATCAGCATAATTTAAGCTATACATATTTGTTTTCCGATGGATACACTAACAGGTTTGCACGTTTTCTCAGAGTTTTCTGGGCCTCCTAAATAGATTTAAACAATACCTACATCGTTTACAATCGCACTTGCGGCTGCGTTATAGCAGCACTGCCTCAATCATTTCATTAGGTACTTTTATCATCTTTGATATCTTTTGTCCTGTTTTTATATCCATCTACTTATAAAAAACATCGCAAACAATGAGCAGCAAGTAATGAATCTAAATATTAGGTGGGATTTTAATTACATTTGCATCGTGACACCTTTAGTTACAATGTTATATAACAAACCGATTCACAACAACTGCTAAAAATCTGTCTAAAAACAAAAATAATAAACATATTTGTAAAGCGCTCTATACGATCGTAGGAGCCTTGCTGTTCCTCTGAACAAAATGCGTCAGACAGGCAGTTCTTTTGTTTGCTGACATAAAGATTGTCCACTTAGACATGTCCATTACCAAAGACAAGAATCTTTTTAATGCTCTGTATGAGCCAGATTGAGTGAGAGATATGTCACATCTGGAAGCTTTAGGTATATTGATGAATTTTGATTTTCAAAACAAGATTTCTGCTTAAAGAAGGCAATAATAAGCAACTGTCTCTAGTTCTCAGTTTATTTGCCTTATCGTGACACGCGTTATTATGGAGCACTTCTACATCGTTCACATGAATGCTAATACGTACACGAACAGGTAGTTATAAATCATTGTATTAAAATAATTAATCCATGATTCTAATTGCACAAAAGCCTAGCACTGTTGCAATTAAACTTGCAAGTAATAAATAAACAGCAAAGGAAAAAGCAGACGCCGATGTAAATAATTGATATATTGCAAGACATTTCATGCAGCATACGATTATTATGAATAAATTATTTTAACTATTGATTATACTGTAAAAAAACCACAAAACAAATTGTTATCATAATCTGACAAGGGAAAAGATGACATTATTTGGACGGTAATTCAATTTTTCTGCTCTAATTAAAGTTTAATTGTAAAGTAAAAAGACTTTAAATAGAACTTAGTTGGTATTCGTACGTATTCAATGTAGCAAATTACCAATAATCAAAAAACAAATATTAATAAAAATGAAAACAAACTACAAAATTAAACAAAATTATAAATGTGTAACCAACACAATCGTTCGTTTTTAAAGAACAAAATATAAGGAGAAACCACAAAGCCAAGGGTCTGGCATGGCTTGTACTTATAAAAAATATGCAGGAAAACGAAATAAATAAACAAAAACAAGATGAATGAGAAAAATGTAGTTGGTTCTTCGATTCCCACTATCCCGCAAAATTGGTGTAATGTTGGATAACTAAACTCGCAATTCTAGTGTTGCGTTCAGTCTGTTGCGTTATTTAGTTTTTGTACAAGCATATTAAAAAGCGAGATTGGCAAAAATATGTACTTGCAAACGGTAATAAAGTTCGAATAATCCATTTGGATAAATTTTGATACTCGTCAAGTATCTATATCGCACCAGAAAGTTGTTACCGAAAGTTCTTTGAACTTAGCCTTTAGCTAAGCAATCGCACTAATTTTCATTTAATTATCATATTTCACTGCCACAAATTCAGTTGGTTTTTCTTTTATTCCAAATGATTTTTGTACTCAATAATTATCATTGTTTATTAAATATAGAAAATACTCACATGGGGGGTCACGATATCTTGTCGCTAGAATCTGATCAAGGCTGTGTTTTGTGACACCCCGCCTGGGATCAATTATTTTATTTTACCTCAGTATTGATTCATTTACTTTTAAATGAATAACATTGAAACAAATACTGACGCATCGACTACTAAGACCTGTAACACTTCAAAAGAGCCAAGTTAGGAGGATTTCAACTTTAGTAAAACACATAAACGTTAAAATATTACTGTCATACCTTGAGTTCAACAACGTCAGTATTTGGGTTTCGTCAATCAACAAAAGATTTGTTGATTAATTTTTACATCATAAGTACTACCCGCACAAATATGTGTTTATAGGAAAGAATGACAAAGATGAAACTACAATAAAAAAAAGGATAGCAACAGGCAACCTAAAATCTTGGGACAGTTGCTCTTCGGTAGTTGAGAACCAACCACCGAGAAATGTACAGCCGGTCGAGAAATAAAGGAGTTTGTTGTTAAAATTATTGTGTTTTATTTGTTTCTTACTGTGTAATAATTGTTCTAGACCTGAGTACTACGTAAAACAACGTTTGAGGGTCCACCCATCATACAAAGACGATCACGAGCCATAATTAATAACAATAAAAATAAGAGTAATAAGTACTCTTCCCCAACAGTGCGGCCTATGTACAGTACGGTCCGTTATAGTTTATTGCATCAAGAACATCAAAAATGAATGTTTTGCAGAGTTATATGTGCCATTGATGATTGACAGAGGAAAAATAGGGAGAAAACTAAAAAATTTAATAACAAAAGTAATTTTTGCGATCGCGTTGGCCATGAAATCGTCATCGATAAAATCGAAATTCCTAGGGGCGCATCCTTTGCAAGTAAAATGGTGCTAATTTTTCAAAATATTTTGAACGGTTCCGGAGAACCCTGCAAAAGCGGTTTTTCTTATGTTAAACGCCTATGCAAGTCGCAAAGACATAGTCATAACGACAATTTCTCAAATCATAACACTTTTGCAGGGGTTTCGTTGTTCACGTTTTTCTCGGGAACCGTTTAAGATATTTGCAAAAACTTTGCACCATTTTACTTGCAAAAGACGCGTGCATTGGCAGGGAGAACATTTTCGATTTTATCTCTGAGGGCTTTATGGCCAACGCAATTGCAAAAATTACCTTTATTATTAAATTTTCCAGTTTTTTCCAATTTTTCCTCTGTTAATCATCAATGGCACTTATAGCTCTGTAAAACGTTTATTTTTGATGTTTTTGATGCAATAAACACAGCCTTGATCAAATTCCAGCGACAACATATCGTGACTTTTCCTTGTCAGTGGAATTCTAATAAGCTGCAGATATGATTTCTAACATCATCAGAGTCTTAGATCTTTAAATCTAATTACGATTTTTGAAGAAAGTCACTAAGATTCGCAAAAATAAGCATAGCGATACCAACAAACACGAGGAACTCCTAAATTTGTACGCGGAACCCACTTTGGGACATGCTGTATTTGAGTATCCACCACGAATAACGAAATACACTGCATTAAAAATTTAAACTACAAAATTGAAGGACTATTTAAAGACGCTATTTATACTGGAACAGTTAAGAATTTCATTACATAATTATTTACTTTTTAAAAACGTTGGATCGTTAGGTTTTTACTAATTGTCCGCTTATAAAATTTATGTATTCCGTCTTTCTTTTTGTCGGTAAAATGAGAAGACAGAATGGAGCCTTTAGGCGCTAACTAATAAATTCTGATGTGTTCAAAACAGTTGCAATAAATTCATAAAACTCTTATAGGGGACATAAAATGATATAATAAAATCCATAAAAACCGTAGTAAATTTGCATATAAATAACTGATTATTTATAGATAAACCATTATTATAAATTTCCTGTGTTTAGTGAATCAACGTCATATTAAATTACTATTGATCTTCATACACAAATACGCTTATGGGTCGTTTTAAAGCATTGCTAGAAACATAATGAAATTCCTGCATATCTATCAGCTAATACGTTTTAAAAACGTTATCTCTAATGTGAAACTTGTCAAGTTTCCCTATTATTCCAGCGACTTTTTCACCCGACAATCTATACTTCACATCTGTTCTTGTTCTGTACATACCGTCTAATTATTGCTCCCGTTTTTATGTTATTTTTACAATCGACAACAAGTACGCCCAGCCATTAAGAGAACCATAAACTATTACCGTTGTTTATGACGCTTCTTGTATGGTTGCAAATTACTGAGAGAATCTTTACTCGCAGTTTTAATAACAGGGATGAGTTTTATGATAACGTTAGACGACCAGAATGAAATATCGAGTTCCTTAATTGTGAAAAAACAAGTACAACTATAATCGTAAACTGTACATCGCGGATAACGTTCGCCTTGTTTATCATTAAAATCATTTTTATTGGGATCGTATTCTATAAATTGAGAGTAAATGCCGGTCTGAGTATTTCGTCTTACTTATAGGGTAATTAAATGAGACGTGGTTGGTTTATACGCGGTTTAAATTAATCATACAAACCCGGCAAATTATCGCACTAATAAATAACGTATAAAGCAGTTTGCAGCACAACACGATATTTCATCGGGTTAAAATAAATAAGTTTTTGTGCGATCGTACTAGAAACAGCTGTTTGACGGACGCGTTAGCAACCATAAAGTACTGCATTACCGGCCCTATCCTTAGCAACGGCCGTAAAAGTTACTTTTCAGGCCGTTACCCTTAGCAACGGCCGAAAAAGTAACTTTTACGGCCGTTGCTAAGGAGAGGGCCGGTAATGCAGTACACACGCCGTCATCTGTCAGTGACAGAATGTCACGTAGTTTCTAACCTATAATTTTGAAAATTACTACAAATTTAAATTGTTTTTAATTCGATCGCACAAAAAATGTAATATGCACCTCGGCCAAAACGTACTTTTTCGGCCTTGTCTGTTTGCTGGCCTTGACTACGTCTCGGCCAGCAAACCAGACCAGAAAAAGTTAAACTTTTTGGCCTTGATACATAAATAACTATTTTTTAAGATAGTTTCGTGAATATTATCTACATGTTAACAGATAAAATTGCAGTTGGCGAAGAACACATATAAGTACTCAATTCTGTTCACCGACGCTAAAATAATTTTGGCAAAAGAACAGCATGCTGAATACATGTTAAAAAATTAATGGAAAAATTTGATGAGTGTAGGTTGGATATCCATGTTAAAAATACATAGTAATTTAATGGTAAAATTTTAAAAGTTGCATAATATTTCCCCCAATTATTTTGCAATTTTTTTTTACAGTTCCAAACCGTTTGTTGCTTCCTAATATCTATCTCTTTCTGTCAAGTCCTCTATTCTCCATGGCTTTATCCACTCCTTTTTTCCAGTTTTTTCTTGGCCGGCCCTTTTTCCGTCTTACTCGTGGTTGCCACTTCAATACTTTTGCTGGTAATTGGTCTTCTAGCATTCGTCTTAGTTGGCCATACAATGTCTATCTCTTTGATGTGATTGTATCATTTATAATAGTACCCAGTATAGGGTTACTCTTTATTATTGATTTGTACATTTTGCTTTTTGTCGTTTTTGTCATATTCTTGCTCCATAGTTGAATGTTCTAATGGCAGCTCGTCCGGCTTTGTTTCAGATTTCAATTCTACAGTTTTCATCACAATTTATCTTTACACCAAGATTCGTACTGTTGATGATTAGTTTTTCAAGTTATAAATCGGTGGCATGACCTTCAGTAACAAGATATTCTGTTTTTCATTATACAGGGTGATTGATTGAGACCGGGACTTAAAAATATATGAAAAATGAAAAAGGGTAGGGAAGGGATCTGAAATTTTGGTTATGATCGTAATGGCATCTGATCTGTTTATTGAAAATATTTTCGATATGGCGACACTTCCGGAAATACCGGAAGTTGACGTCTACTTTCTTATTTCAAACACAATGGTATATTTTTTATTGCGTATTTGGATTTAAAACGTATTTTAGAGGGACTTTTATTAGCATTCCCTATACCTAAGTGCAGTAATTTTTTGGATTTTTGAACTTTTTTGAAAAATTTTTGATTTCCATCGTGATGCTTAATATTATCTAACGCCGCCATTTTTGAAGAAAAACGCTTAAATTTAGACTATGCCTAAAAGAAACCTTGGAGTACATCCTGGAATTTTTGCAATCGATCCCTTACTTACAAGGTGTCCAAAATTTAAATTTGTTTTAATACAACTTCAGACCACTAAAACTCGTTTTATTCAAATACAATGCCCAATTTTTTTTTAAATTTCTTATGCAAAATTACGTTCTGCATCAATCTGTATTAGGGTTTAAATACCTATCTGCAACAATTTTCGAGTTATTAGGAATTTTTGATAAAGTTAAAAGAAATTGCAACATTTTTAAATAGTTAACCTTGGAAACGACAACAAATGCCAATATTAACAACTACTGTAAACCACTTTTATTGCGTTTGTCTGAAGTATCCATGAAAATGGAAAATCAAACCTACACATTTTAAAAATGATACACTCGGTCAAAGGATGCTTATGAAATAAAAACAAATACGAGTATTTTGGCAAGACAATGAGATTTGACGGAGACGCAATACAAATTGATATGGAAAAAGGAGGGCGCTATAAAATTTTACGTAAAGAAGATGGACACAAATACAAAAAGGCCGAAAAACACTACAATAAACTGATAACTAAACAATACTTTTTTGATTTAAATATTTGCTAATTAAAAAATTCCTTTTGTGCGTAATTTTATCAATATAAAAAGAAGATTTCTTAAAACAACTTCTTCAATTTCGTATCTCTTACTGAGCGCGTTTTTCTGTATTTTTTAGTAATAATGTCCACATTTAAACAAAAATTTAAAACTCTAATGATCGTGTAAGTTAATATAACAATAAACTTTTTTTTATTGAACTTGATTTGCAAGTTAATAATTTTATATAAGAATACTTTTTGTATTGTCCTATGCACAAAAAAAAAATTGAGTTTGTGTCAAATATTTTTAAACAATTCCAAATTTTCATCTGGAACCTTAAAAATGTTTTTGGATACAGCACTGTGCCCAAGACATCCATATTATCAATAATTGATGGAGAGCTTCAACGCAGCCTTGTTACCTGCATAACGCCAAGTCAAAAAACTTATTACAAAAATATGGCCAAAGTAGCCATCGGGAAGTAATTTATGTATGCAATTATAAAATGAATATGACTTTTTACTCAACTTAATAAAAATTTAGTAGACAGTCAAAAAAGGGAAAAAAAATCTGCAATACTTTTGTTTTACTACTCAAAAACAAATGAAAAAAATTAAATATTAATATAACAATATAAAGTTATTATTAACCTATAGGAGTGAATATTATTTTTCTAATTTTATTGATTTCATTACAGGAGTAGGTATGTGTAGATGTGTACCAAATACACTGGTAGTTTCTTTCGTTTTGTAAAATGTTGTTAACTACACGACTGAAAAATTTATTGTTTGAAGCATTTCATACACACGTACACTCATTTAATTATAACCTCTGTGTTGTGATCCATTATTCGTGGCTCTTTTATGTACGTTTATTGTTTGTTTGTGTGTCTGTTCCGTCCACATTTTAATAAGTCGACTCACCTGTTCCATCTCAATTTAGTTTGGACACGGCAGATTAAAATTTCAGTAGCCGCCTGGATGGGGTTGGAAAAATAACTAATGACTTAGAGCGTCAATTATACATTGCGTTTCAGAAATCATCATTCATTGTCTCCAAAGGTAAGTTTTTTCTTACAAAAAACTTTACCTGTTCTGGGTTATTGAATAAGATTTTAAGCAGGTGTGCTTTCGTTATACCGAACGAGTTTTTGTAATTTTTATGGTTATTCCGTTTCAATTCCAGGATTCATCAGTTAGTATCATTTTGCACCGCTAATGCCCAGAAAGAAAAGTAAAAGAATGCAGGTGCTTATTTGTCGAAAAAATAAAATTAATCGGTTTTTCAAAACATCGGAGGTGCCCCTTATGTTTTTTTTAAATATTCCGGGACCTGTACTAATAATCGATTGCTCTATTTGCAGCTGTTTCAACCTGCGTTAATTAAATTTTAATAGCACGTGGTTTTGTTTCGTCGTTATTTACTTTGGCTAATTTATTTACGCAAAAAATTAATTATAAAAACAAATTGTTACGATTTATAACTCAAAAATTCCATTACACCTTAGTTCATGTTAATTTATTATCAGCCTACCTACATATATTAAATTATTTTTATTTATAGT
Source organism: Elmis aenea (assembly GCA_947652605.1). Classification (NCBI taxonomy): domain Eukaryota; kingdom Metazoa; phylum Arthropoda; class Insecta; order Coleoptera; family Elmidae; genus Elmis; species Elmis aenea. The sequence continues at coordinate 17,014,304 of OX393581.1, read as the reverse complement.
TGCACATTAAAACGTCTGAAAAACATCAACACAAAAACCTCGTCATTAAGTCGATACATTAAATTATTTCAGCAGTAAAACATAGCACGGTTTGCGTACATTTAAATCAGCAATAAAAAATATGAAACACAATTTGTTAAGTTGCCACCACTCACGTTCAGTTTATTCTAAGAATATTTTTGCATCGCATTTGATTAAACGTTTAATCAATATACTTGAATGACGTTTTCCTTCGAAATAATTCGCCCGAGATGTGGTGTCACGCAAGATTATTTCTAATGCCGGAAAAATATGAAAATTTCCTTGTTAATATGCAAACAGCTGATAGTCGAACGTACAGGTCACGGTTATTTATGTGCAGTGCCATATATTAAGTTGGCCCTGCAATTGTCGCAAAGACCGCAGTCAAGCATTGCTTATACACATTTCCCAATAATCTGTGGTGCAAAACACCTGATTTATGGTATCAAAGCGTACTATCATTTACCTGCATAGCTGAGTGTTCCAAGAGTTAACAATTCCACCACAGCAGCCTCGTAAGAGTTTCGCAAAGTTTTTTAAACACGACGATGAACCGAAGACCGTCTCTCTAATTGTAGCTAAATCGCAAACAAGTGCAAACACTAATAGTGTTGGGAAAAGGCGGCCTAGCTTTAAGGCCTTTCGGAGCAATCAGCGGACCAGACCGGTGCCAAGGCCGGTTCTAGGAATGTGTGCGCCCCGAAGCAATTTGTAATTAAGGCGCCTTTTGACGAAATAAATTGAGTCACAGCACGGCGAGCATAAGTACGTTTTTTCACGTAGCTAAATAAATAATTAGATGTACCGTACATTAAAATTTAAATATCGAAAACGTCTTCAGAGTCAGTGACTTTAAAACACACCTTTTATACAAATAAATAAAATTAGATGACTAATCTTCTTCACACTGTCTAAACAAGAGGTAAAACCGCTGCCATTGAAAATACAGGGTTCTCGTTTTTCGCGGGCCACTATAGGGATCTCGTAAACGGTAAGAGTTACGACTTCGGTTAAATTGGGGCAAAGTTGTATATTTAGGTGCTTAATAATTTGACGCAAACAGAACTCATCTAGCTCTTTTAGTTTTTGAGATATAGGAAAAAAAGTAAAAAAGTGGATTTTTGTTTTTTGCCCGTAACTTTTTCATTTGATGTCAAATTTCATATTTGTAAAAACATTTTCATGGCCACTTTTTGCATGGAATCAAATTCCCCAATTATATTTTCCATGCGACGTTTCGTTTTTTTTAAACCATCATCAGGTCAATTTTTTCTTATGGACGCTATATCTGATTTTAACGCCAATTTGTAGAGCATTTAATTCCGAATGTCTTTGTCCCTTTTTCCTTGGAAGAAGGTGAGTAAACCGTATGAAATTACTATTAAAGGGATTTAATTAAAAAAATCGGTATTAATAAATATCTTAGGAATGCATTATCATTGTTCACTTATTAGCAAATATTTTTAGAATATTTTCTTCGGTTAAGTAATAAATGTCTCTAAAATATGTATTTAATCCCTTATTTGACATGCAATTATTTGTAAAAAAAATTTTCGTAATCAAATAATATGTGGTCATAGTTTACAAAAAACGTCTAGAAATCTGTTTACGCTTTTTGCTTATTAGTCATTAACGCAGATAAAAGGCATAACTCGTTATTTTTTGTTACAAATAATTGTATGCCAAATAAGAATTAAATACACATTTTAGAGAAATGTATTACTTAACCGAAGAAAATATTCTAAAAATATTTGTTAATAAGTTGAACAATGTTAATGCATTTCTAACATGTTTATTAGTACTTATTTTTTTAATTAGTAATTTTATGCGGTTTACTTACCTGTTTCCAAGGAAAAAGGGATAAAGACAATTATTTACCATGGCGATTAGGATTTGTTTTAAATAAAATATTTGTTTTTGCCATTTTTAACAACAATTGTTTTAAAAAAGTGCCAACTGTTATACATTGTCGAATTCAGAATAAAATGCTCTACAAATTGGCGTTAAAATCAGATATAGCGTCTATAAGAAAAAATTGACCTGATGATGGTTTTAAAAAAACGAAACGTCGCACGGAAAATATAATTGGGGAATTTGATTCCTTGCAAAAAGTGGTCATGAAAATGTTTTTACAAAAATGAAATTTGATATCAAATGAAAAAGTTACGGGCAAAAAACAAAAATCCACTTTTTTACTTTTTCCCCTATATCTCAAAAACTAAAAGAGCTAGATAAGTTCTGTTTGCGCCAAATTATTAAGCACCTGAATATACAACTTTGCCCCAATTTAACCGAAGTTGTAACTCTTACCGTTTACGAGATCCCCATAGTGGCCCGCGAAAAACGAGAACCCTGTATACTGTATTCTACAAAACTGTAATATTTTTTTCACAACAAATATTCAAATTAATTTATCGGTAATTTGACTTTATTAAAAGATTATTGTAACTACTAGCATATAAACTATGATAAATAAGTATATGAAATAAAATAATAACACCTAAGAATTATGAATTTAGACCAAAAATGTTCTTTATTTGACGGCAAAGATAAGTTAGTAGATATTTGATAAACAAAGACTTTAAAAATCGAAACAATCTGTGATAGTTGTAAAAACCTTTACCTATTTATTACAATGACAATATACTAGGCTTTCAAAATTTTTAGTTTGTTGATTGGTTGTCATGGAGACGATAAAAACTATAACGACCGGCCTACCTGATTTATAGAGGTTTTTGTACAAAACGATTTTTTTCTAATTAGATACCTAATTAATGTAATTACTAGTAAAATACCATCTGTAATACATCAATGAAATCAGAAAAATAAATGCTATTTGATTATTTAAATAGCAAAATTTGCGCTCATTGGAAAAAATAAAATTGGTTGTCATAAAAGAAAAACGAATCGACCTTGGAAAAATTTGTGTTCACCATCCGACTCGACTTAAAAAGTTGCTTCGGCAATATTTTTACACTTTTTTAATATTTTATAATCCAAACGAGTTATAGGCGATTTGCAACAATCGTATTTTCCGTTTTTTCCTAATTTTCTCGAATATCGTTTGAGATATTTCCAATGTCTCTTTGGATTACCGAGCACCGAATTTAACAACTTTGCCAAATTTTAACCTATGCTCTAGTCTAGCTGTTATAAAAAGCGAGATCCCAATTCTTAAACTCGAATTTCAAACACCCTGTATAGGTGCTCGTCCTGTTACTACACTAAAATATAAAGATAGGATAGATTTGCTTTCCTATTTACTTCCAATTCACCACAATTATTTTAAATATTTAAAACAAAGTGAAATGTCCGAAGATTTCCTTCATTATTCTTATTTATCAATAAGTACCTACATCTATAAACTTTTACATAAAGTCGTATGTTATATACTACATCACTTACACTTAATTTTAAAATATACTGACAATTTTACTTAAAACTAAAGTATTTTATAAATATTAATGACAATGAAAAAATCCTTCAATAAACTTTTGATAAACACGTTGTATAAATTACTGTATTTTATACAATTTACTCATTTAAATTACTGACTTATAAAACCTCACTTTAGTAAAACACATCGGACAAAATTAAAAGAAGTCTGTAGTTTTTATAAACTATTAATTTTGAAAGTAAATCGTTTTATTTTAGAATACCTATATATTATGATGGTTCATGTTTAATTATTTTATTTTTTACTTAAAAACTAAAGGTTTTGCAGAAATAAACTAAGCTTTTAAAGAAATGTTCTGATAAAAACACCAACACGGGTCGCACTTTTCAGCCCCTTGTGAAGGTGGGAGATGATTAAAATTACTATTCTGGGAAACAAACAAAACATCTACTCTAAAGCGGGCTTTAGACGATCAATATACGAGGCGTATTCAGAAAGTAAGTACCGTTTCATTCTAGCGCCTGCGGTAGGCGTTCCGTGCATGCGCGCTATTCTTCGTTGTTCACTGGCTCTCAACTGACGCCATATTGGTTTATTGGTTACTCTACGTTGTGTTTTCAGTGTGCTGTGCACATTTAAAATGTTTGAGACAATTACTAATCCCGCCGACTGTGAGATTCGTGCTGTAATTCGATTTTTGAACGCAAGGAATGTGAAACCCGCCGAAATTTATCGCCAAGTTGAAGATGTTTACGGTGAAGACGCGATGAGTGATGAAATGGTGAGAAAGTGGGTTAGAATGTTTAATGAAGGTCGAACAAATGTCCACGATGAGGCTCGGAGTGGTCGGTCTTCTGTTGTCAACGATGATTTGGTAAGGAAAGTTGATGAAAAAATCCATGAGAACAGACTTGGCGCCGTCCGACTACCACTTGTTTCCTGCACATGAAGCGCGAGCTAGGCGGCAAGCGCTTTGGATCTGACGAGGTGAAAAATGCTGTGGAGTCGTGGCTATCATCACTGGCGGGAAGTTTCTGTGAAGAAGGTATAGAAAAGCTGGTCACCCGCTACGACAAGTGTTTCAACAATGGCGGGAACTATGTAAAAAAATAGTTTATTGTATGCACTTACATGTAAAAATAAAATTGGTTTGAAAAAAAAAGTTTTAGTACTTTTTTTTTCGAAACGGTACTTACTTTCCGAAAACGCCTCGTATATTGTCAATAGAATATTGTTAATACTGTCAATACATATTGACAAACTGCATTTGCCTCACACGGTCAATATATATTGACAATACATTTACCTAGTTTAAGTTGGTTAGTCAACAATGTAGTGTCAAAAGAAAGCTTGTCTTGCTATGATGTTGGTTATCGGTAACAACCCAAACAAAATTATGCGTAAAAGAATGGTTAAATGAAGTTCGTAATACCACCCCAAAAGATTTTCAAATTTATTTTCGCATGACTAGCACGTCTTTCAAGTAACTATTCATTTAGTGGAACCAGCTGTTGTGGAACAAGATTAGTTGTGTTGTGTTGATGGAAAAGTATGATTTTGATACTTTTAAAAACGATAAGCATACTTGTTAACTAGCTCTTCTCGATGCAAAGTGATGTACTGTCAATAATCACTTTCAGAAGGTCAATATTTATTGTCAATAATAAATTAAAAAATATTTTTCGTTTCATCAAACCACCCACCCCATCAATATTTAAAATATTGACAATATGGCAATATGTACCATCACACGTTCAATAATACTGCTAATATTGACAATATATATTTATCGTCTGAGGCCCGTTTCATATCATATCGCTATATGTATATCCAAATTTGAGAAATAAAATAAGAAACTTATTTTACTGCTACTATGTAGGGGGGCGTAAATTCGAAAGAAGACATCTAAGGGAAAACAAATTATGTAAAAGCCCCCCCATAATTTTCAATAAGGAATTATCTCCCAACTTTTTTCGCAATATTTAAGAAACACCCTGTATATTATCAAGCACGTTTTCCATAGTGTTTGCAATTACGGTGTATATACTTTTTGTAGTCCATTCTTCTATTAAATTAAAATTTTCGTACATTTATTTAAAGCAATATAAAAAAAATGAGTCGTTAGCTTTTAATTATTTTCCTTTTAATAGAAGTTACAAGTTCCCTAATAGAACCTGTAAAAAATTCGGCCTATAAAATTGATATTTACTGTTTATTGCTTTTCAGCAAGATTAAAAGGATTTTCATATAGCGAACAGATGGGACGTCCAATAAATTTGTTTTCTAAGACCCAAACTGTGGTGGAATTACAACAAGCACCACACTACATTACGTTTAAGCGACGGTCGCCGAAGGATTTAATTGCCCTTGCCAACTTCAATGTTTACCCTAAAATACAAAGTATAAATCATAGTGATTGGTCGAGATAGCCGGTGAATTATTTGAGATTGTACGACGAATATTTGCTTAAACACGTACTGCATGTGCAATAGCCTGACCGTGAAAAATTGCTTGTAAAGTTGTTGTCCATAATAAGTAATATTACTACAAACAAATTTGTACTTGTAAAACGCGCCAGTCAGTTTAAATTCGCTCGAGGTGGCGATATATTTTTATTTATAACTCAATTATTGGGTAGTTTTGCTCACTTACTTACATGTTATCAAATATTGCCGTAGCAAATTTTTGTGAAAAAAGTTTATTATTATAGTGTCTGTCAACTGCAGTGTATAATTAACTGTAATATGTGATCAAAGTAAGGTAATAATGTGTTAAAATTGATGAGGGGGCGTTTAAAACTTTTCATCAATAACAAATTTCGTTTGTGAAGCAAAATTGTCGGCAAAATACGTCATGATTCTTAAAATAAAACATTTCGGTATTGATTGCTCAAGATAAATTTAATTTCTGAAACGTTTTTAGCTTTAAAATTTCGTTTTAACTGAAAAAATTGTAGTTTAGGCAATGGTATCATTTAATGACAGAATATCTTTGTTCAGGAAAGTGTAAGCACGTGTGAAAGGTTTTGTTTCAAATGAACACTTCTACAAATTAAAGTTATTTACAAAATATTACACTTAGAATGAACCGTCAATTTTAAAATTGGAACAAGTCTCTTTTAGAAAAAACAAAATTAGTGCAAGAATATATCCAACTTACGTTGATATTTTAATCTGTAAAGAATCTATGGTTCACAATATTCAATGTCCTAATACAGGGTCCGGCAAAATGATCTCCCACATTTTAATCTTTAATAAAAACGCCATTGTAAATGCTATTTAGATTTTATTTTTATTAACTGAAAATGTATGCTATGCCATTTGTTTTTATTAAGTTTTAAAAATTACAGAGTCCAAATGGCGACCATTTTTTTCGATACACATTCGAAGCTGATTTCTGAAAGTTTCCATCACTCGAGCAGTAATTTGAGGCGATATTCCTGTAATTTCTTGGCGTATTGCTGCTTTCAATTCGTCAATGGTTCGGGGATGGTGTTGAAAAACCTTCGCTTTCAGGTAGGAAAAACTCGCATGGGGCAAGATCGGGTGAACGCGCAGGCCACCCAGCGTCTCCACGTAACGAGATTACGTCAATTACGTGTCCTGGAACATTTCCCTTAAAACGTTACTTTTCATAAATGTTTCGATAACCGATTCGCCCGTCCAATTCATGACGACAACTTAAATGGCAAGGCGCGAGCTACCAACCGACTACGTTAAGTTCTCCCTCTCTTCAGTGATTCGAGCACAGTGACGGTGCAAAATGTGGGAGATCATTTTGCCGGACCCTGTATTTGGGCTATGGAATGTCTGATAATTATCAGCATTGCAAATATGTTTAATTTAAAACTGGTATAGGTACGTCCATCAGAAAAATTTGAGAACATGATGTATTTATTGTACAACAAATGGAAAAGGATTTTATTATTGGTCTCAAAAAATTTTGTCTTGATAAAAGTTGCATCTTCTAAGCTTAATTTTAAGATGAAAAAAAGTTGAAAGGTAGTTAAGAGGACATTAAATTTTAGCGATTTTAGAAATTTTTGCAAGAGTAAAGTGCACTTATTTTAAGAGTTACAAAAAAAGGTTTGTTGTCTACAAATTATAAATTAAGACTTAATATGAAATTTGACATTAAGATTCCAATTTTTATTTTCTTAGTAATTTTGACATTCGAAGTCTGCAACAAATTAAAATAGTTATTTACACAACAAGTGAGCAAAGTACTTCTTTTCTCGTGAGACTGCCAATTGCACGCACGAGCCGTAGGCGAGTGCGGGCACGGCAGTTGAGCTAACGACAAAGTATAATTTTGCAGGAATTCTTTATTAAATTGAATTATTTTTTGTTATGTTAATTTTTGCTGTATTAGATTTAAAAAAAAAATGTGGTACTGTTATTTTTTATCAATTGAAATAATATTTGCACAAAATAGTATGACATTTTGTGGTTATTATTTAACCCTAGAAGCCCAATCATATTTTTGAGGCTATAAAGCCCAGTCATACGTCAAAACGACGTACAATTATAAAAGAGCTTTATCTAAATAAACTTTACTGCAAATACTAGTTTTTTGTATGGTTTATGTGAAATACTTTCTATGTAAATAAAAAAACAGAAATTTAGAAAAAATATTGTTTATTTAAACTCTGAAATGTTCACTTTAATTAAACATACAAAAAATGGCACGAAAACTGAGATCCTTGTAATTTTTTCTTATATACCACAAATTGTTTACCAAAATCAACTATTTATATTTTTTTATGAAAAACTAATCAACTCTTATCAAACATAAATCACTTAAGTCAAACATAATTCAAAAAATTCGAAAAGTGCAAAAGTTAACAAAGCCCAAACATACGTCGTAACGACGTGAACATTGCGATAACAACAAAATGGCGGCACTTATCAAAGCGAGACTGCTGTCTCCTGTTAGCTCTGGGCATGTACCTAGTTGGCTCGGATGGACACGGCGATCTAAGCAAGCATGCGAAAGAGATCGCGAATATGTGTTGGAGTGTACGTCAAAATGACGTAGATTGGGCTTCTAGGGTTAAAATAAGGACGACTTAATTGAAATATTAACCGCTTAATTACCGTTAACAATAGTTTATTAATTTTAAAAATGGTGTAAGTATATTTGGATCTAAAAAAATCTGCATTTTTTATAGCGATCAATAATAACCACAATTAGATAATAGATTTACATTACCTATCACTATTAAACACATAGAAGTTTTCTAGTGAAAGTTACCAATATTTTTAAATCTATTAAAACAACAAACCCTTAAATATCTCGCAAATAACAAAAATGGACTTGTGCCACTTCCAAAATTAACATCGACAATGGACAGTTAAATTGACATTGTATATTATATAAAGCATTTAATTTTGACATTATACTCCATTTTCATTTTAAATTATTACTATAAATCTGCTTTTTAACGAAAAAATAACAATTACAAAAATGGCTTAGGTATTTAATAAATGAACACGTTTTAATTTATAACAGAAGGGTCACTTTTATTTACAAAAATTTTGCTTTGTTCCCTAATTTATTACAGTAGAAAATATCATGTATTTTAAAAAAATTATTAGTGCAATTAAACAAAACATGATTATAAAAATAAATATACAGAAGATGACTAATCAGAAAATGCATAACGTATTTAGTTAAAATTATTAAGCAAATTTACGTACTATTGTTAGAGAAAAAATTTGATACAGATCATATCCACTTAACAGTTTTTATTATCCCAAACCAATAAAAATTATTGAAAACATGCAGTTAACCACATTGGATGTCATCTTATTTCATTAATTACATTCTAGCTTTTTACTAGCGAAAGATTCCCACATAAATTAAATTTTTTTGCGTTTAAATACAACAACAAAAAACTAAACATAAACTGACTAAAGATTGTTCAAACCTTTCCCTACAACATAGCTACTGTTTTTTTTTTCTGGTATAATTATAACGAAAGCATTATCATTAAAAAGTCCTAAAATAAAACATCTGTGAAAATTGTCAATCGATTAAGACAGTAGGTTTATACAGGTATTTTTATGGGGTTTTTAATTAATTAGGCTGCTTTATGGATCATTAAACTTTATCTACGAAAGATATTCATCAACATATTATCAAATTTCGGAAATAAAACTAGTTGCTCTGGAATCGTTCTAATATATTCTCAACAAAACGAAACTTGTTTTATTCATTAACGTAACAAAAAAAAAAAGTTACGGTTAGTTCAAAGTTTGTTGTCTGACGTTATAAAATGGAGCTTCAACGATTGTCCAAATATTTTCGGTAAAGACACTAAAACAAGTTATATTTTTAATAGTAATAAAAACACATAATTAACCATTATTCAACACGGCTCCATAAAATTAGCCTAAATATAATAAAAAAGGTATTAAAAATGTAGTAATAAAATATGTTAAAGGACCAAAATATGTGTCCTCTACAAATATCTACAGGTAAAATGTCGTTATTTTATCCCATTAGGTATATGAACAAATTATAAAAACACCGATTGTAATGCAAGCAAGCACAATTGTGTGCTAATTTTAAAACTTGTTATAAAAGCAATTGTATTTATTGTCCATATATTATTGGAAATTAGCACAACCAACTAGATAAATAAACTAATAAGGTATTATAGCTTATTAAATACATATTTATGAAACAGTTGGTGTGAACTACATACCACTAAAAATAGGCACGTTACCATTAAAAGCAATGTTATTCTATGTACGGACAAATGTACATTTTAAAATAACAGAAAAAGAGTATGTTAAATTAACAAAATGGCATGCAAATACATATTTTTTAAACAAAACAATTGCAAAATTTGAGGGTTAGGTCTTACCAAGAAAACTATGGTAGAAAATTTCCTTCACCTGTCAAATTTTCGTTTTCAACCAATCACTAATCTTAAATCTTCTAAAGACTACCAATAAGATATTACACGGTAATAATTTTACATTTCCCTGTCAGACGTTGATCCTTCTGTCAAATTTGCGTTTTCAACCAATAACAAACTCAGTTTTCCTAGAAACGTCCAATAAACATAATCATACACTGATAATATCCTTTTCGCAATTAACAGATTTTCATGCGTTTATTGGTCGTTTCTAAAACAAATTGAGTTGATGAATGGTCGAAAATATAAATTTGGAGAGGGAATTAAATATTTTGGTCTTTATAATTTATTGACGAATTTTGGCGACCAGTTGAGTTACTTTAATATAAATTAAACCACACCTCTGACGCACCACTCTGACAGTAGGTACTTGTTGTGCTCTACATAATTTTTTAACTACAGGGTGACTTGTGAGAAACGGACGTTTTTTGAATGAACAGAACTCGGTTGATTTTCAAGTTTTTTTTTGCAAAGTGAAGCATAACATCTGCCATTTGATATAACAAAGTCAAGTATCCTCTTGAACGAAAAATTGTTTGTTTTTTGTTTGTTTTTATTCAAGTATACAAATGAATGAACAGAACTCGGTTGATTTTCAAGAAAAAGCAAACTTATTTATTACAAATTGAGAAACAACATATGTTATTTGATTTACCATAATTATTTAGTTATGGAAAATTATATCCATCAGGTGGCGGCCACCCTCCTGAATGCAAGTTTCAAGTTTCTGCCTGAAGTCATTCATGACTCGGCCTAGCCTGCCTGAAGTCATTCATGACTCGGCCTAGCGGCTGTGCGAAATTAAATGCGTCTCTTCTGTAATGGCATCTTTCCTCCCTTAGTGTACGCGGTTTGTGGGCAAAAACACGTTCTTTTAAGTGCCCCCAAATAAAAAAGTCGCAGGAAGATAAGTCTGGTGATCTTGGGGGCCACGGCAAGTCACCGAAACGCGAAATGACGCGGCCAGGGAAAGTGTTTCTAACAACTTCCGTGGATGCGTTTGCAGTATATGCTTTTCGTTCAAGAGGATATTTGACTTTGTTATAGCAAATGGCAGATGTTATTCTTCATTTGGCAAAAAAAAAAAAAAAACAACTTGAAAATCAACCGAGTTCTATTCATTCAAAAAACGTTCGTTTCCCACAAGCACCCTGTACAACCAAATGTTGGTGAAAACGTTTTATGGTGATAACTTTTTATTTTTTTAATATTTTACTTAAAAAATTATACCTACGTTAAATATGAACGAAAACATTCCGTATCTGACATAGGTACACTGCTGCTGTAGTCCAATTAAAGAAAAAACTTTTTTCAGTTGAATAAAACAAAAGTAATTCGTTTCATTTGTTTCAGATTTAGACTGTTTTCAATTAAAACTTCTTTACTTCATTGCTTGCTAGGCATGACAATACAAGTTAGCAATTAAAAATATCGTTAATTAACATCATTCTAATTGTTGCAGTGTAACTCGTTAGCGAAAAAAGAGCAGTAGCTGATATATTTCAATTTAATTAAAATAAATTACTTATATATTTTCAATACCTAAACAATTTGTTAATTTAAACGACCTGCTATTTACAAATTCCGTTACTCATATTAATATTTTGTGTTGGCAAAGACCTTTCACGAAACAAATTGTTTTCAAATTAGTGCTAACGCAACATGACATGGCAAATGCAATTTGCGGTGTTAGGTTCCCGTCAGAGGACGCTACCCACGTTTTAGCCAACTTAGCACAAAAAAGCGTGTTGAGGTTTTGAGCGTCAACGATTCCTTCTTGTCGGTCCAAATACACATCCACGTCACGTCCGCGACAATTATAGATTTCATCTAATTACTAAGCAGATAATAATTGAATCAAAATTGCGACGCAAACAAACAGGAAATAATTATTCGTATATGGACAGGACATTTCGCCTTTTATTAGGAGTAATACGTCGCTCTGGGCATGGATAAACGTTCAAGACTATACATCATTCCGGTCTTTGCAGCTCAGCTACTACAAAAAATGAAATACACGTTTGCGTTCATATTTTAAGAATTATTGCTGCTTTAGATGGTTATAGAATATGTCAGCAGGTGTAGCTTGTTATAAAGGTGTTGAAAGTTGTATAATTACAAATGATTTTCTACTGTAGTGTCGTAAATTTGCATGTAATGTACCTTTTGGAATTTATAATTTTACGGAATCTGAAAAACATTTATGAATTATGAGGTTATAAAGAGATGCCAACAAGTACAATCACTTTAACGTTATGTATTAGCCGTGCATATGGTAATTTCCGAACAAAATTATTTTGTTACACAGTAAATTGATTAATGATTAATTTTAATTTGTATTGGTTATAAAGTTAACCAGGACGACAGGAAAGAATACCGCCATCTGGCAAGGAGAAACGAAGCAGTTGTTAAGGTAGGAGTAATTAATTTTAAAGATACCGTTTTAGGAGAGGGGGCTTTTGTGTAACTCTTATAATACCATGAGATCACTTAAAACACGAGAAGCTCTTTGGAGCTGTATATTTTGAAATGCTCCTTTCTAAAATTCCAAAAAAAATGTACTTTACCTTTACACAAACCGGTACATTTTATGTTTTGGTACAGTACGATTTTTATAGCATGTATCGTTTTTCAAAAACTTAAAAAAGTTATACGTAATACCACTAGGGTCACCGGTGGCCCCTGATACTAAGGGTGGTGAATTGAGTTTAGAACGTTGTTTTGCTTTATTGGTTTGATGATATTACAAGGAGTTTATAAATATCTTTACAAACTTGTGGAATATTGCAGATGGACGTCCTTTAATTAACAAAAGACACAGGTTCATTGCAATTTCTCAATGCCCCCGTTCTCATTATGCTGAAGCAAGAAGACCCAGATAAACTGGCACTTTTTATATTATGGCTATCTATTCTCCAAGATGCATAAATTCCCTATGCGAACATAAACGGTTGACAAAGGTAAACGAGTCGTTTTAGAAACGAAAGAGGGGTTTGAAAAATCAGTGAGAAATGTGACCACCGATAATTTTTTAAAGTACTGAACAAGCTAGAGATTTGAAAGAAAAGAATCTAACATTCCTAGGTACAGGACAGAAAAACAGACCAGAGTTCCTTTCGTAAGGAATTAGTAAATTCACGTACATTCAACTAAACCTGGCTATCAAGATCACGCTGTATTAGTGTTTTTTTCTTTTACGTTACTATCAACTGCAAACGAAACTGGTGAGACGTCTGAAAGTAACAAGAAGGTACTATAAATAAAAATTGATAATAATGGAACAAAATCAGGTGTAGATACCATGGACAAGCTTATTTGAAAATATACTGTGAAAAGACAAACACGAAGATGGCCTGTTGCAGTTTTTTTTATAATATTATAGATATTAGTGCCCTTACCCAGTTCAATATACGGTGTCAACTAAATAAAGATTGGCAAGCAAAAAAGGGCTACAAAGGGCGACAGTTCCTTATGCAACTAGGAAAACAACTAGCGGCTACTGACACTGAGATAGATACAAGAACCATCACCTTTACAGAGGAGTTACAAGAGTCGCAAAAACTGAAACGTGGTAGGTGTTGGGAATTTCCAAGAAACGTAACATAAACATAAAATAGTTTTTTTTTAAAAAAGCTATTAGGTATTATTTAAAATCAATTATTAGTAAAATTTTTAAGTCTTTGATCCTACCATTTAAATAATGTAAACCAAGCTTGGTATAATGTTTTTACTGGATATTTATGATTCTACACAGTAAAAAGTTTTGGGGTCAATAATGACTCCTGTGGTATTACCTGTCATTAAAAAAATGCAGTATTATGAGGGTTAAAAAATAATATCTTTGTAATCAAAGTATAATAAAAGCAATAATTTTAATGAACTATTTTTAAGTTGTTAAAGTTTCAAAGTGCCAACGACTCGCTGTGAATTTTAGCTTTGATTTATGTTTAATACTCAATAAGTTGAATTTTGCTGACATTGATATTAAAGCTAAGCTTTCTCAAATAAACCAAATAATAATAATGTAGAAGGCTTAAGTCCATCTCTTAATGAATGCCCTCATAAATTGACAAATTTTAAATAATTGAGAAAGTGGTACTAGTTGAGCATCATACGCATTAGCTATTTATAAAACGTTTTTTAATGGTAGTGACTTTTTATCGACACCGAAATGTACAGGGTGGTCCAAATTTGTTGGCATAGAAAAACGGTTAAGGTATCAAGAAGAAACCGTTCTCAAAATAATCTTTACAAATTTTTACCATATTTGTGAATATGACAAAAATACACTTCTTTTTTGTAAAAACCCAAAAACCGAAAATGATAGAATATTTTTGAAAATGGTTCCGAGTTTATCTCAAAATCTGCACCTTTTTGGTATGTAAATCGTTTCTCAATCTTGAATATTAAGCGAGATGTCCATGCAATCCCATTGAATTTGGACCACCCTGTACAAGGGAAACCGATTAAGAACTAGACTTTAGGTACAAAAATTAATAATTTTATTTAAGCAAGTAAAGCTTTAATCAGATTTGAATGAACTAATCCAAATATTAAGTAATTAAGAGTTCATTTATATTTTTGTTTATTATCTGTACCTGTACAGGGTGGACCAAATTCGAATGTTTTACGGGGTATCTCGGTTACCGTAATAGATAGCCAAAATCTGATTTTGGTCTCTTAGACTATTTTTTTGAGAAAATAACGCCCATGCAATCAGATTTTTTCTATCGGATTCCATTTTGGCACTACAGACGAAAAATGAAATTTCATCATTTTTGAAAGTTTACAATAACTTCTTTATTCATTATAATAAAACAAATTGTTGTGAAGGTTTTTTATCCAAATTTGTATGCTTAAATTAAAAACAAAAGTTATTTTTTCATAGCTACCTTGACTTTCGAGATATAGAGTAAACTTACATTTTTTTTAATGGAAAAAATTTGGATAAAAAACCTTCACAACAATTTGTTCTATTATAATGAATAAAGCAGTTACAGCAAATTTTCAAAAATGATGAAATTTTAGTTTTCGTCTGTAGTGCCACAATGAAATCCGATAGAAAAAATCTGTGCATAGGCGTTATTTTCTCAAAAAAATAGCCCAAGAGACCTAAATCAGATTTTGGCTATCTATTACGGTAACCGAGATACCCCGTAAAACATTCGAATTTGATCCACCCTGTACACTATGTACAATATTTTCATGATTAATAGTTTATTAAGACTTCTTACAAATTGCACACAATATTTATTTTTGTTCTCTCTTCGGTACCACTTCCTGTAGGAGGTAAAATTCCGTTGAATTTCGTACCAGGAGCACACTTTATTGTCTACATAACCCATAAAATTATCAAGTTCATTAATATTATTACAGCAAGATTAACGATCCAAGCCTAGTTGTTTTAAATCACGATGATTCATTTAAAAATGTCTGAATTGTAACAGCTCCTGCTTTTGCTTATTCAATTACAATTAGACAAAAAAATGTGACTGCCAGGGCGGTTAAGAAGTACTGGAATGTTTAATTGCTCTACTCTAACTTATCACAATACAGCTGGCTTAATCTATCATCTCAACATGTACGTCGCTAACTATTTTAGGCCAGCTCATGTTTAACCAAAGTAGGTTTGGTTTATTGTACACATCGACACTACATTACAATATCGACAACTGAAATATTTTAAGTCGAAATCTCTAAGTAGAAATCCAATCAAGAAAGTGGGCACCATATGGTATAAGTTTATCTTTATTATCTGGCAAGCTTGTCAATGTACTGGAATAAATTAAGTTTGAATATCTTGATAAAAAAAAATGTATAAAAAAACTTAATACAAAAAATATAGGTCCACTAATTAAGTAATATTTTTTACTAAACTGTCATTTATCTAACGTTACAGTAATTTTTGCGTACCTAGAACAGTGTAAAAAAAATGTGAAAGCCCATTTTGCAGTTTGTGAAAACAGTTTAAATCGCTAGTATTTGCCAGAAATAAAATACTCGACCAGTATTCAAAACGAGTGTTATGATACTTTTGTATATTGGAATTTTAGTAAGAATTGGGAGTTTACCACTTAATCTAGCGGGAAATTCAATTTTTACAAACGTTTTTAACTATTCAGGGTGGTGAATTTTTCGATGCTCACCATTAGTATCTTGGAAACGGTAAGAGATACGAGATAAGTTAAATTAAAGAAAAGTTGCACATTTTTATGGCGATTGAGAATCTGACAAAAACAATCCAGGATATGTTGATTTTTTCCAGATTTATAAGAAAAAACTAAAAAATAGTATTTTTTAAAAAATATTATCTTCTGTATCGACGCTTTTTTAATCAAACTTGGTAACCTTATGTTTTTGGCCATTTTAGGTTGAATGACGTTGACAGAAATTTTGTAGGCCTTCTAGATTTCAATAAATGCTCTGAATATAAAATGTGTGACCCATTTCAAAGAGAATCAGCGGTATAAAATTTTTATTTATGATCCTATTGTCATGAACTTTTTTTTAAACGACAAAACATCAAAAACTGTACTTTGGCAAGCCATTTTTAAATTTAATTTACACTCACAAAGCCTACTATGATTTTTTTTTTAATGTGAAAATTGGCATCATTTTTTAGCGATTTTTTTATCCAAAATCTGACTACACCGCTGAATTCAGTATGCCCTTAAATGGGTTTGTACCAAATTTCATACCAACATATTTATTATTTTATCTTTGTATTTTTCTATTTATTTCTTGTAAAAATTTTTTGTTCACCCATCAAAAATTCGATCAAAGTTGCGATTTGTATACTGATACTGTTACTTATTTAAAAAAACTTCCGTCAGATATATTTTTTTTTATGGAAACTCTAACTTTTTTTAATTACGAATGTTGAATTAATAATTAACCTCCTAAAAATAAATACTTTTACATGAAATTTGCTACAAACCCATTTTAGGACATCCTGATTCCAGTGGTGTAATCAGATTTTGGATAAAACAAATCGCTAAACAAATTCCGCCAATTTTGACATAGAAAACAAAATCATAGTAGACTTTGTGAGTGTTAGCTGAATCGTTTAAAACCGGGGTTCCCAAAGTTTTGACCAGGCGGGACAAATTGTAGACTTCGAATATTTGGCGGGCCAAAATATGTAGGTATAGGTATGGTACATATAATTTTTTTTTTTGTAAAAAGAAAATTATCTGGTATGATTTCAAGATGGGGGATGGTCTGACATCGCGCGGACAGTATTTTTAGGGTTCGCGGGCCGCATTTGTCCCGCGGGCCGTACTTTCGGATCCCCCTGTATAAAACAAAGTTCATGAAAATCGTACAATAAATAAGCTTTTTATAGGGCTGATTTCCTTTGAAATGGGTCACACTGTTTAATAAAAGTTATACATTGTATTCATTATAGGGCTGTGAATTTTGTAATATAATAAACACGAATTTCTAAATTTCAACAAGTTTCTTTGAAAGATAAAGTTATTTTGGTTATGGATCTAAAAAGCTACTTTTTTGTCTGTCTAATGGTGTAAAAGTCCAATATGTCGGCCATAAGGAATAAAAAACTTGACTATCGTAGCTTGAAATCTAGAAAATTGCTGTCCACCTTATTTAACCCAGAATGGTCAAAAACATACAGTTACCAATTTTGATTAAAAAAGAGTCCATGGTACTGAAGATAATAATTTTATTCTCTAAAATGAATTTTTTTTTTTTTTATAAATCTGGAAATAATCAAAATATCCAGGTTTTCTTTCACATTCTCAATCGCCATAAAAATGTGCAACTTTTCTCTAATTTAACTGATCTCGTATCTCTTACCGTTTCCAATGGTGAGCATCAAAAAATTCTTCACCCTGTATAGGCTTTTGAAATTTAGCTTATCGGATGTGATAACGTATTTAAAGGGTTTTAAAACGATTTAAAAAAAAATTAAGATCTATTGAAAAACGAGACAAATTCAAAATAAAATTTAAAAATCGAAAATCATGGAAACGATTCGGCTTTTGTCAATTGCAACAACACTTCATATTTAAAAGAAACTTGGGACCCTATATTACGTAAAAGAAACCGTACGGTCTACGTTAAAAAATAAAAAGTTTGCAGGGTTGGGGAGTTCTTGGAAAGATGTTATAAATTTTTCGTTCCGCAAGAGACTACTGTGAAGATTATGAAATCATTCGTTTGTTAAGCCTTATGACTTAAAATTTATTTATTCAAGTTAATATATTTGACAATAGATTGAATATTTTTAATAAAGTTTTAAAAATAACTGTTTTCATTTTAAAAAATTACTTGAAATTCCTAATTAATTATTGTTTGATTGTCTAAAATACTATTCTATTTATTTACAGGAAAATCTTACTATAAAACTTCATAAAAAAAATAACTAACATAGTCATAGTTTTGCATAAAACGCATATACATATATAGTTTTTTAAATTGATGATATCTACATATTTAGGCCAAACAACTGATATGACATATGACATTACAGTCACGTCACGTATCTAGAGATGTTTAATCAATAAAACTGCCACCCAAAAATGGCAACAGAGCAATTTCATAAAATGGCAACAATAATGCGAATTAATAAATAAGGAAATGCATGCAAACTGCACGTATTACACCTTATATAACCGTATGCTCGTGAATTAAAATCTTGTTACAGAAGTTCTTTGTTGGTATGATATAAATCCATATTTAGTATGGAGTTGTCGTTTTATAATAATTGTTTTATTAGGAATATAAAACTTTAATGGTGTTGGGTATATTTACTAGATAATAAGCTAAAAATTAATAAAAACAGGTAAGAAGTTATAAAGTTTAAGGAGCAGGTGTTTTGTGGTTTTCAAATGCCGGAAACAGTAAAAAGCGGTTTATTTCTTTTTTATGTCTATATCATTATATTGTTTCAATAAATAGTTTCTTGATTTACCTTAGCAACAAGTTGTAAATGAATTTATTATCAGCAGCAGGTAACAACACGTGTTTAAAACACTTGTTAACGATCTGTTTTAAACATTTCTTGTTTTTAGTTTGATAGTATTTCACATCAACCACCAAAACACCAAAATATTAATTCAAATCTTAAGATATTGTTAGCTTAAATTTAAAATAAAACTTGAACGCTCAAAATTCTTAATTAAAAATTAAAGGGTTTTAATTAAATAGTAGGAGTATTTAAATATAATAAACCACATGCAATGATTATTATTCGGAAAAAATACTGATGGGTGCCATACGAGCCGTTTATTTTGAAAGTAAAATAAGTAACTTTTTGCGAAAAACGAGTTAAAGCTGTTTACGATTAGAAAATTTTATGATATTATTTCTTTAAATATTTTATATAATCATTACTATTTTCGTCAATAGAAATTTTATTTTTAAACAGAGGTGCAGATACATTTATTTTGGAAATAGCATATTCATGGATTTTCTTCCCTATATCAAGTGAAATATCCCCCCTATCAATGACAGTGTTTTAATACATGGATAAACTTTTATATAAAATACGTTATATTATGTACCTACTTATAGAATTTTAACATGTACTGATGAATTTTCTTATTACTTATTTATTTTATGAACATAATTGAAAATGAAAAAATACATGAATAAACATATAATGAAGTACATTGCATACATTACCTATATTATATAATTTACTCATCAAGGTTTTTAAATTACTGTCTTATTAAACATCGCTTCAGTAAAACACATCCGACAAAATTAACATTAGTCCGTAGTTTATATAAACTGCTTATTTTTAAAATGGCTTAAGTC
Source organism: Elmis aenea (assembly GCA_947652605.1). NCBI lineage: Eukaryota > Metazoa > Arthropoda > Insecta > Coleoptera > Elmidae > Elmis > Elmis aenea. Next base: position 16,994,178 of record OX393581.1, on the reverse strand, counting down.
TCTTTACAGTAATATAAAATGGCAATTCGTTACGGTCTGTTCGAAATTATGTATCCTGAGAAAAATATAAGTAACCGAGACAACAATATAAGTAAAATTTCTTTATAGTTAAATATTTTTATGGACAATAAAATGCATGCATTGTATTTCAAAATCACCTATAGGTACGTTGACCACACGTCCTTTATTGTAAAGGACAGTCCTTTATTTCAAAACGATTTCCTTTAGATTTATTCATTTTTTATAAACTCAATTTGTCCTTTATGTTTTTTTTAGGTGCGTTAATTCATTAATTGGTGTTTATTGTGCCGGTCACATATCGAACAAATGTACCTCCCTATCAGTATGGTGTAAAATGCCATCATGTTCAGTTGACATCGAAGTTGTAACAGTAAAAGCGTGTTAATGCTTTTATATCCATCTATACGAGTTGAAGATTTCAAGGAAATTTGTGATGATATACCTATGTTTAGTATCAAAAACTACTAGGGTAGGTACAGTAAAGCTAGGAGGTTGACTTTATTACCGACTTAATAAAGAATTTTTAAACTATTTGTGCTTGTCGAAATATACTTTTTAGAGCACATGAAATATCCTACAACTTTCAAAATCTTTTTTTAATTACCCCTTCGCTGAAGCATGGTTTTTCCCCCATTGTCAAGCTTCAACTTTTTATAAACACGTACAGAAAATTGTATCTGAATATTTTAATGTAGGGGAGACCGGGGATAAAAGTAACACGGGTAGGTTGTAACAGTGCCTATAGTTTCTTTAATTTTTGTTTTATATCGCCCTAAACGCTTTTGCAATGTTAAGTTACATCCAGCTCCCTACCTACATTGCTAGTTTTCATCTGTCATAGAGGTTAACTTTTTGCCAGCCAGAGTCACTATTTTCCGCCTAAAAGTTACTGCGTTGTCTCATCCGTCGAGTAACTTTTAGGCGATCTCTAAAATAGGAACAAAAAAGTACCTATATTATTTTGTTCTAAATTTAGTTGGCTATTGGTGGATGCAATACAATTTGACGTTATAATCGTGGTTAATTGTGGATTTCCTGAATTTTTTTTTGTGTACACTTGGGGTCAAAAGTAACAAAGTGTTACAACCAACCCCAATTAATGTTTTCACTTGCAAATGTTCACTCTTAGCACATAATTGGTGGCTTTCTTCGTAGATGAGAATATACAAGAGTTGTCGGAATAATTTTCCAGTTTGTTGTATCTTTTTGATTCACATTTTTAAATATGTACTTATAATCTTGGCAAACCTGGTAACTGCAGTCCCAAATTATTAAATTATAAAACTCAGTATATAATATCGGTTTAATGATGGAAATGTATGTAAAGCTAAATCATTTCTTAAAAAGCATTTTAAATTATAAAACCTATGTAAATTGGTAAGATCTGGTACTTTTGGTTTTCCTACCAGCCGTCATTGTTTTTATTCTATTACCTTAATATTTATAACAATATAAACAAAGCTTTAACCAACCCAACTTAACCTGACCCTCTTTTACTGATTTAATGAATGACGGTCAGTTTAAGGGCTGCTAGATTTTTTTTAAATAAAACAAACAGTTATTGTGATTCAGTATAAATTTAATAATTTGGGACCGCCCTTACCTGGTATGCCATACTGTTCACTTATCATTTTATATTGTACCAAAGATATTTTTTTTAATTTTTTCATTTTGCTAATGTGTATTTTTGAATAAAATATTAATTTTGTTGATGAATACTAATATATTTACTCACTACTTATGAGCTGTGTAAATTATTTTGCCGTTACAACTTACCCCAATCATTGTTACTTTTAGCCCCAACGTTGAGGTTGAAAGTAACAGTTGTCTTACTAAAGAAAATTTTTTTTTTCTAACAGTTGCTTTACGAAACACACGAAATAAATATCTTGGAAGCAAGACAAATGTATAATCTATCATTAAACCAATTTGGATATAAAAAATTTGTAATAATCTATGAGAAATTAAATAAAAACAAAAAAATTTTACTTTTATCCCCGGTCTCCCCTACGGAATTTTTGGTACTGTATAAAAATTCAAACTTCAATTATCTAAAAGTAAAAAACAAAAATTCACAATTGGAAAAAGATCGCTAAAAAAATACAAAAAAAAATTATTAAACTTGTAGTATTGATTACCTATTTAAATCTGTGTTTTTCAAGAATTTAATAAAATTGACCAGATCCTTTTATTTGAAATGCCGTTTGGTCCAAAATAAACAACATTGTAATTTTCGTTCCCAATATAAAAAATACAAATAAATAATTTGGATGAAACTTGTTTAATCAAAAACTTTGTTACTAAAGAAAAATTACACAATTGGCAGCAAAGTTCAATAACCGTTGCACCAACTTGGGGTGCAAAATTTCAATATTAGCTGAAAATTTAATACTTTTTAAAAACCTATCGTTAATTCTTGAGTATGCTTTGTTTGCCGGGTTCAAACGCTCCCACTGAGTATGTAATTTTTATTATAAATTAAATTTCTACAAACGAAAAAAAAACTTCAAAGCTTGCATTTACACCAAATTGAACTGGGCAGAATGAAGTACATAAAACATGAAAACGACCTTTAAAAAATACACGTCTTCCAAAACTAACATTGACATTACAATAGAAATGAAAATGATTATTAACCATTTATAATTAAAATATTTATTATATTCGTGTTGTGTATAAAATAAATTTTATTTTTGTTACCGACGTAAAAAATGCTTTTCAATTAAATTTTTGTTCGTTCTTAAGACGCCACTGAAAAAATATTGTTGTTCTGATAATTCTGGCTTAACAGGAATCGACAACAAAAACTTAACGCCACAGTAACATAATACCATTTCTTCTTAACATTTTTTTACGACGAGGTATGTAGATCTTATTTATATAAATTGAGATATGATCCAAAGAGTTTAAGAACACGTAACATATTAATTCTGTAAATATACATATTAAATAACCTAAACTTGTTATACATGTTGACTTTTCGCGTATTTTAAGCATTTAAAATAATGTGGAGCAGCAAATACCGACTTTGTTATATTAAGATAAGAAACAAGATCTAAAAGTTCAACAGCATTTGCATAATCCTAAGTATGTACGCAATGTTCTTTCAAGTCCTGTTTATTTTTGTACCGAAACTTGAATGCGCTGATTTTATGAATCGTGCCAATTTTGTTTTCTTTTAATTTATTTTAAGGTTCATTGAAACGTTCCGTACTCTATATATAAAACATTCAGTTGAATTAGCTATTTGTGTGTGCTAAGCCAACTTTGTTTTATTTTACGTTGCATCTAACCCGCCATTGTTGAAGTAACGAACGTTCGAGTGGTTATCAACGTTTCCGTACTTAAAATCGTTAATTATGACAGAAGCAAGCGTGTCATGCAAAAACAGTTGCACACGCAAACGAATGAATGACAAGCGAATTCTTTCGGGAATTTACTTACTAATTTTTAGGGGTAGTAGGTACCTTTGTCTTAAAAATTAAATGTGTCGTGTTTAGTACACCGGGTGTAACTCAATTCTGGTACACTTCAATTTTTTTCTTTAGTTTTGATTTTAAATAAATAAAATTTAAGACATATAAGATAATTATGTGTAAACATACGGATTATTTTAACACATGTATACCATTATTTCACTTCCAGTTTCGCCAGAAATGACAACTTTGTTATTTTAAATGGAACATCCTGTATATTTTTACATTTTTGGACAAAAGAAGCAATTTGGAAACAACAGCACTATTTTGGTTAACTTTTATAACCCCAAATAATTTTTGGACGATTTGTTTTTAAATGTGCCTTGACCTGCTTAAATTGAATTTTATTATGTCTAAAAGTGTCCAAAAAACGTTTTTATAAATTTTAACTGACATTTAGTTTACTTTGACTTTGAAGCTTGCAGTTTTTTTTTAATGAACTTGTAGAGGTACCTACATGCGGTTATTTAAATAGAGTAGGTATTTTCTGACTAATTTAACATTAACAATAACAATAACTTATACTTGTGTTGGAAGGTTGCTTTAAAGACTTAAAGTATTATACAAACTTATAGTTTACCAGCACCAATTCACTTAAAAAAAATACTTTATATCAAAAAACCGATTTTGCAACCTTCAAAGCCAAATTAAAATAACCTAAATCTCAATTAAAATTTATTAAAACGTTTTTTGGACCGTTGTTGACATAGTAAAATTCAATTTATGCAGGACACGGCACACTTAAATTTTTGTCCAAAGATTATATTAAAAATTAAGCAAAATGGTCTCCAAAATTGCATCCTCTGTCCAAAAATGTAAAATATATAGAGTGTAATCCATTTGAAATAACAAAGCTAGGGTCATTTTCGGCTAAACCGGAAGTGAAATAACAGTGTACATAGGTTCAAATCATCTGTTTTTTTTTACACATATATGACAAAAATTTCATTTATCTAAAATCAAAACCAAAGAAAAAAAGGGGCTATGCTCAGTTACACCCGAAATACTAAGGTTTCAAGAACCTCGTCTCTTGGTTAGTGGCAGCTAGGAAATCCAAAATAACTGATTTTTTTTTTACCGGTAAACGGTAAATATTTTAAGTAAAAACCGGTTAACCGTTAAATTACCGGTAATTTTTTTAAATTGAAAATATCGTGTGATAGTACGACAACTTATTAGCAAGCTAAATTTTTATAGTTAGTATGCGCAAAAAGGTAATTAACAGTAACCTATTAGGTTTTAATAAAAGTTTACAGGATTAACAAAAAAAAACAATAAACATATAGCTATATTACTTCTTAATAAACAAAGCAAAATTTATCTAAAGAGATAATAATTAACAATAACATTAAGTTGTAATACATTATTTCAGAGATATTTAACAAGAACAAATAAGAAATAGGTTTAATACATTAGTAAAACAATAATTAATTTTTAATGTAACAGATCAGACTTGGCAAAACACTTTTTTAAATATTTAGATCCAGTTTTTTCTAAGAATTAAAATGTGCACGGACAGTATCTAATGTCTTATCACTCAGACTTATTCGAATTATCATACATATTGCCCCTGCAGAAGAAACGGCTCTTTCTACCTCGACACTCGTGGGTTTCACTGTGAGAAGATAGTTCTAAATTACCTAAATTACCGTTATTTGTTGTCAAAATTTACCGGTAATTTCGGTAATCATATTGGCCGGTATAAGCGGTTAACCGTTTACCGGCAATGAAACTCCTAGTGACAGCATTTAACTACGTATTTATATACACATATAGCTGAGATAGCGACGATCATCATTGGCAACAACGTCAATTTAATACTAACTTGATTTACTTTTTGTCTAAGTAGTATGTGATCTTTATCTCTATTAATCTAAAAATTTTAATGTTTAACAATTTCTATTCACTTTTGTAATTTTTTTGTGAGTTTAGTTTTTATTTATTATTTTTACTTTATCAAAGTGATAAAAATATTTTATATGGTGTTATTTTTGTGTAAACTTTTCTTCTTTTTGGTGACTCTTGAAGGGTACTTTACTCTCTAGATAAAATCTAGTGTAAGATGAATCTTTATTAAAGTCTTTTTCATGTGATTTTAGTTTTAGGTTATGCAACAGCTTTTATTGGGAAAAAACTTTCTGAAAAATCGATAATAAAAAAACTTATCCATTTGTTGCAAACTTTTTGAATGACTCTGTATAGTATCATAAATGCGTTTAATTAAAAAAATAATATTAAAGCATATTAAACATTTATTTAAATATGCAAAAGTTATAATATTGAATACATAATGTGGAACTAAAGCTTTTGTATCACACGGTGTAATTTTGTAATAAAATGCTACACCAACAGTTTAAATTGATAAATGCTTTAACCAAATTAAAGTGAGTTTATTTGTTATACAAACTGACTGATGTCATTTATTTTACTAATCTAAAGCCCACATTAGTTAATGACTAGGTTCCAAAAAAATATAATTTTCTTTTTATTTTAGGCGTGATTAATGATGTTTTGATTTGTTTGGAATTGATTTTGGTCTAACCTACATAGCAATGCAGCCAAAGGAAATTGCCGTCTACCTTTAGGTATTCTATTAAAACACAATCAACGAATAAGATTCGATATTAAATGATTTTGTTCAAAATTAAATACGTTGAGCTTAAGATTAAATTTTGGTTTATCATTTCATGTGATCGCTTCACAATTTACTTAGTTTAATTGCGTTTTTTTTTTTCGTTTAAAATACAATTAATTAAAGCTATAATTCGTCGAGCAAAATTTTTAGCGCAGAATATGAAACTACGACCTTCATCTGCCATCCATATAAATTTAGATCAAGTCAAGGGAGTGATGATGGTTATGAGGTTTTTATCAAAGTTTTCGGAATATTCGATCCTTTAACGTTAACGTGACCGTTTAATATTTTCTTTTACCGTGGCTCGAAGCTGATGAAGGAGTTTGAATTGTTTGGTTTTTGCAATTTAGAGCAAAAATTATTGTTTTGCGTAATTTTGTTGATGGGATATTACAATAAAAAATTATACGGTTACCTAATACCAGGCCTGACAAGAGAGGGGGGCGATGAGGTCAAAATTTGCCGCCCCGGACCCACAATGACCCGGACACATCCCATAATCTGTTAATTTAAACAAGGTCTGTGCAACCTGCGGCCCCTTTGACATTTTTATGCGGCCCGCGGCCCAGTAGTTGTACGTATATTACAAGCATTGCTGTTTTTAAAGAGTAAAACATTAAGTGTCATTACATGTCAAAATGTACCTACTATAAAAATAGAAAAAAATGAACAGGTGATTCAAGAAGAAAAATAATAATGGAAATATAATATACCTATGTATAACGTAGCGGGACAACAAAACATATTCAAAAATGCATATACCTAAACAACAAGACCCCACACCAATAGCAAGTTATGATATTGTTAATATTTCAGCTAAACATCTATAACCATTCTCTGATTGTGGAATGTATTAAATGGCTGTGAACTCTATTTGCCCTGAAAAAAATGGTTTTTCTAATATTATTTTATTTAGATTTACTGTGGCAAGATAAATTGTTGAAATGGCAGAAAACGTAATATTAACTCTAAAATATACTGCTAATAACTTTTTATCTTATTCTCTTTGTCTTGATGAATCAACGGATGTATATAGTTAATACTGTTAAACTTGCAATTTTGTCTTGGAGTAGATATAACGTTAAATGTTACTAAGGAATTATTAGATTTAGTGAGGATGAAAGGAACTACAACAGCTGAAAATCTCTATTTTGTATTAAAAGCTGATTTAGATTTAAAAAATGAGGAAATCGCTTCGGATTAACTACGCTTGTGACTAAGAAATTTAAAACAGAACTTTTAGGAAATTCTTTGTATGTCACTGCGTTGCTTATATTGAAAATTTGTGCGCGAAAAAAAAAACAGTTTCAACATTTCTCCGGACTCTTCACACTTAAAAGAATCTCCAAGTCCACTAAAAAGTGGTGCGGCCCGTTACGATTTCATAAAATTTGCAATTGGTCCTTTGGCTTAAAAGTTTGCACGGGCCTGATTCACACGTTAATAAATCGTAGATGAACGGTGCCGAAGATAGTCAAAATCCGGGCCCGACGACGTCTTTCGACCCTACTGCCTAATACAATTTTAAAGACTTAAGAAAATAGCAGACCTGATTGCAATTAATAGTTCTGAAGCTAAAAAATGTTTTAGCTAAGCAAATTTTTTGGTAACAAAATTACGAACTAGACTAACTTTAGAACATATCTCCAATCTAAAGTGCATTTATTTATTGGGGAAGCTAAAGGTGAATTTTAATGCAGCTCTATTTGTTACTTCTTGAATCAATAAGGTAAAAGGTACAAGAGTTGTAAAAAGAGAAGAATATTTCTGCAAATGAAGAAGCTATAATATATGTTCTTTGCCTTGTTTAATGATATGTATATATTTTAATATTTAAAATTTTAAAGCACTATTAAATTATCAAACAATTTTATTTATACTTAATATTAAATAATAATTTTATTATTGTAATTACAATTTTTACTTTCTTATTATCTGAGTCATCACTCATCACAATTCGTAAATTAAATAAACACTTTCTTTTAAATAATCAATTATCTACTATTGAACCGGTTTTTGAAAATTTGGCAGAACACCCCTGACTGTAGCACACGGCAAAAGATACATTTAAATGTTCTGATTTACGTCAGGCGAATAAGCAAAAAAAAAAACAGATAAAACTTGGGTGTTCTTAACAATATAGCCATTAACTGTTAAGTTTATAATTTGTTTTAATAGAAGTCGTGTAGGTTTTTCAAATTATAGTCTACGATAAACCGTACCTAATAGTTACAAAAATTGGGTGTATTCTTCGTGTTATCGCAAACTTTTTATTAAAACTCCTGCTATAAATAACGCTTATGAAGTTGATAAAAATCTACACCTAAAAATTTGTGTTTGTAATGTGGGAAAATGATGATTTCCGTACATGGGGTTATAAAGTCGTATCAAAATTTATTAGATGGGGCATATTTTTAATTGTTCTTTGTTTGGTACAACAACACGAGATAATAATTTGTACTCACGTATTCATTTGTAACCATTACCCATGTGCTAACCTCAAACTTCCTGGGACATAAAGCAGCGTAGGTAATGCAGAGCTGGCTGTGCCGGTAAGGTTTATTTCCTCCCACGCTATACCGTATATGTATTAATTATTGCAGTACGCGCGTGTTCATTATACCATATAAAGGGTACAGGTGGCTGTAAATAAGCTCTCACCAGCACATACTAATATTATATACTGTTGTATTGTAGTTGTGTGTGTGTTTAAGCACTCGCAGAACGTGAGACGGCATTTTTCGTATCAGCGCACCCTGAAATTTCGAACAACGTTGGGAATTCGCTCCACATGCATTTGAACAACAAATTAACGCAGCGTGTAACGCATAAATTTGGAGGATTTAGCCAGTAAAACTAAACTAATTAGCAATTCCGCTATGTGACGCTCTGAACTCGACGCACATTCTGAATAGAAACAATGGTAACAGCTAGTTAGTTAAGGGCTTATATAATTTGTGATAATCCGATTGCCAGACGCAGATTTGATTATGATAATCAAGATTCTGTTCTTGTATGACCCTAAAGGTACGAGCTGGCGTCTTACGAGAAACTCATACACCTTATCATATTATACGTTGATGCAATTTCAGCATATGCCTGCTTGATTAGTATATCACTGTTGCAGGGTTGAAGACCTGCCAGACATTTTCATTCAATTTCGTTATTACATTCACGTTGGCATCGCATGTTCAATAATAAGATCATTAAAGGTTATTTATTTTTCAATGAGTTATTGGAACAAAGATCAAAAATTTTATTTAGTAATAAGCAAATTATTCATGTTTTTTTTTTTAGTTCACAGCTTTAAACTGAACTTAAACCGGGGCCATCCTTAAACTAGCGGGTCGACTCATTGAATTTTTGAGTGGTGGGGATAAAAGCCGATGCTGAGCATAAGTCGCTGTAATACTATATGCCGGGCTATAGAATAAAACGTAAATTATTACGGTAATGATTCAATATTACTATTTTTTTATTATATTTTATTTATAATGTATAGAAAAAAGTTTAATAAATATTTTAATACATAATAATTAAACGATAATGTTTAACTACTTCCTTTGTAATTACTTTTACATTCAGCAACGCAACATTTAACATGCATTTTTGTTATATAATTATTAAGCATTCTGAAAAAAACAATATAAATTTATATTATAAAGTCACATCGATGTATTTATTATCTCTTATAAATCAAATTGTTGATTCACTGTAATTATTATGATTTAAAAAAAAACACCTCACCGCAATCGATTGTGACTATTGAACGATGTTCGCAATGAAGAGAACTTAGTATGATTATAGATGCGTGGGTTCACTACAACTGTATGATTTGCGATTTATCTTATAACTGTTTTTTTAGTCGTATTACAAAAAACACCGAAGTAAAGAAGGCTACTCAAAGCTGCGATTGGTCAAGACCATAGGGGCTCTTAAACTAAAAACAAAATTTAGGAGTAAAAAGGGGTCCAAAAATATTTTTCTCGAGGTCTTAAAATGTTTAAAGTTGTAAACCAACCAAGTTGAATAAGATTTATAGCATGTCGTTTTTTTTGTATCTAGGTACATAAAAAAAATCTTTGAAGATTTACTGCGCTAGTTCAAAATGACACAAAACGTATTGTCCAATATGTGGTGTCGAACCCCATCTGACTAATGACCTAAATTTTGTTATACAAAGTAATGAAGATACTTTTTAATATTATTTTGAAGTAAATTATTTTAACAAATTAGACAACAAATCATTTACAAAAACACTGTATATAGGTTTATTTATATGAGTTATATAAGTTATAAGTACATGCTAGTGAACCTGCAAATATCAACTAATAGCATAATTATTTATCTTACCTCAACGTAAATATTTAATTTATTAAAAAAATATAAAACAATTTCGTATTAACAATTAACCTGTGCTACGTACAATAGTTTATGGTTTTGACAATCACCGCAACAAAATTAGCTTTAAATATCAATAACTTGAGATATATGTATCAGTTTTAGTCCAAAAACATCTTCACTGAAATTAAAAGTGTTATTTTTTTACAATTTTTTCAAAGCACTTTATCTTGATTGCATTACATAGACAAGAAACACCTTAAACGTTTATTAAAGGCAATTAAATTATCTATAAAAAAAATAAAAAAATACAGGGTGTCTCATTTAAAATACTTGACTTATTCCTGTTTAAAATTCGGCTAAATGGATGGACAAAAACAAACACCCTGTGTATTAAATTCAAAGTTTAATTAGGTATTCAAAGGGCACCATAAGAGGATTGTTAACGAAATTCCCAAAGTATTTTACACTGACGTTAAATCGCTAAATAAAAATATTTTGCTACAGATCTGTATCCGTCAATATTTAAAAAAAAAACGTAAATAACTCGAAAACAATGATTTTAGGTACAAAAAACCCTGTACATTTTGGAAAGTAAATTTAATTTGGAATATAAAAAGCAAAAAATATACAGGGTGTTGCATTTAAAGTAAAAAAGCCACATATCGGCACGCGGCAACTAAACACTCGGTATAACTATAAACAGTTTTAAGTTATGAAGCACTTGAGTTTCAACAAATTTTGTTTTAATTTTTCGTTTTTGAATAATAAACTATACAGGGTGCACCACGACCCTGAGATTCTTCGATAGCTCCTTTATTAATGAAAATATCAAAAAATGTTAAATACAAATATTGTGCGAACCTATTTTCTACATAGCCTAAAATTATTTTCAAATATACAGAGTGTTTCGTTTGACCGGGACATATAAAAATTTAATTTTTTCAAATTAAACACCCTGTATATTTTTACATTTTTGGATTCCTCTTAAAATTTCCTTTAAAAAATGTATAAGGTTATATGGGTCTTAAGTCAATCGTTTTCGTAAAATTTACATTTTTGTGAAATTTTTGAGCAATACAGCACTTTCATTTTTTTTAACATTAAAGTTATTTAAAAAAACGGTAATATTTCGTTTAAAAATTAAATTAACAATAGATTAATTAACACTTTGCGCTAGCTACATTTCAAAAATATTATACAGGGTGTTTTTTACGCTTGGTCAAACTTGTGAAACTTTAAACATCGATAAGTCATTTTCTTAAATGCAGCACCCTGTATATTTTTACATTTTCTTGTAGAGAATATAATTGTCTTTCGAAATTATTAAGCATGTCCTATACCTAAAGTTAATATTTTTCGAGCTATCTCGATTTTTATTATTATTACTAAGGCAATTAAAATATTTTAAAGTCGGCCATGGACGTAAGTCGTACTTTTTCAAAGAATTTTTAAACAAAAGAATAAAAAGAGCTCCAACTTTAATTTTAGACTAATAATTTACCCCTTTTTCCCGAAATGTATCGTATAAATTGTTCAAAATTATATCCTTGTTCATGTTCTACGCACAGCCGTAGATGTTGTCTCAAAGACTCTAGCACTCTTGATAACATTTCGGGGGTTATACCATTAAAAGCAACACAGCAAGTAATGCAGTTGCCGAACACAGAATATCCTAATAGATGGATAGGGCGAGGTAGACCAATCTCCTGGCCACCTAGGTCACCTGATCTTACCCCTATAGATTTATTTTTGTGGGGACCCATAAAACAGGTGTATCAAGACTCCCCAACAACTGCTGAAGATGTGCAGAACAGGATTCGTGTTGCTTTTGATGGTATAACCCCCGAAATGTTATAAAGGGAGCTAGTCTTTCAGACAAGGTCTACGGCTGTGCGTAGAACAAGGACAGAATCTTGAACAATTTATACGATAAATTTCAGTAAAATGGGGTACATTTTTAGCCTAAAATTAAAGTTGCAGCTCTTTTTATTCTTTTGTTTAAAAATTCTGTGAAAAATTACGACTTACGTCCATGGCCGACTTTAAAATATTTTAATTGCCTTAGTAATACTAATAAAAATCGAGATAGCTCGAAAAATATTAACTTTAGGTATAGGACATGCTTAATAATTTCGAAAGACAATTAAATTCTCTACAAGAAAATGTAAAAATATACAGGGTGTTGCATTTAAGAAAAATGACTTATCGATGTTTCACAAGTTTGACCAAGCGTAAAAAACACCCTGTAAAATATTTTTAAAATGTAGCTAGCGCAAAGTGTTAATTAATCTATTGTCAATATAAATTTTAAACGAAATTATAACGCTTTTTTAAATAACTTTAATGTAAAAAAAAATTGAAAGTGCTGTATCGCTCAAAATTTTCACAAAAATGTAAATATTACGAAAACGGTTGACTTAAGACCCATATAACCTTAAAAAAAATTTTAAGTAAATTTTAAGAGGAATCCAAAAATGTAAAAATATACAGGGTGTTCTATTTAAAAAAATTACATTTTTATATGTGCTGGTCAAACGAAACACCCTGCATATTCGAAAATAATTTTAGGTTATGTAGAAAATAGGTTCACACAATATTTGTATTAAACATTTTTTGATATATTCATTAATAAAGGAGCTATCGAAGAATCTCAGGGTCGTGGTGCACCCTGTATATGAAGGAAATACCCACTAGGTGAACACCCTCTATAAACGTATTTAAAACTTCGCCAAAGCGAAAGCCTGAAAAATAAATTTTGCTTGTAATAATGTATAGAGAAGTCTAAATTATCTTTTTCTACGGACCTCAGATACTATTGCGCCAGCCCTTTGTACGAAATTGTTGTTAGTTTAGTAATTAGTTAGTAGTATTTAGTTTGCAATGGAGCATAATTTTGTGTAAAGCATCGATTAATTTTCATTTTGTTGAATATAATCACGAATAGTATTTTATAAACCAATTAGATACAAATCTGAATATAAAATGGGAAACAAACACATTAATATCAGGTTTGTTAATTTCTCTCCAACCTTTATTTGAATAGTAATAGAAATTATAGTCAAAAGATAATAGTTCTTGTCCAAAATAATTGCCAAATTGTTCAAATATACGAGTATAATAGTTTTTAATAACTCTATAAGTTTTTTTTCAACACAGCAAGAACGCTATTTACATATTTAAGTTATCTTAAATTTGCATTTTTTTCGTTCACAAATAAATCTCATAACAGCTATGCAAATGCTATAACCCACCTCCAAATATTTCAATTTTCAATATCATAATTACTTTCTTGCACTTGTGCAATAAATTTTATCGCCTGACAGTTCATTATGTAGCAATTAGTTCGGTGCATGATAATGTAATTCGCAATAAACATTTCGAAATAATTGCACCTGTTATATCTTTATCTATCGCATTCCGTAAATTTAACCTTCGATGAAATTTAAAAAAGATTAAGCTACCAATCGTTTGAAAGAAGTAACCGTTTGTTGACCTAGTCACATGGAAATAAATTGCACTAGACAATGACGAATCAGCTTACGCATTGTGTGCGTCTATGCGTGATGCTTACGAGTCACGGAATTAATTTTTTCCTACATTCTCCTCGCAACTTCGTGCATATACAAAACTAATGATGGAATACTGTATAAAGTTTTGTGTAATGATATTTCCAGTAACGAACATAATTACTGTAAATATTTAAAATTTAGTGTCACGTATTAAATTGGCCAAATTGATGGAGTGGATGTTGTGTGGAAAAAAACCGTAGGAGTTGGAAAGGAACTGATGCCATCTAGCGTCATAGATCACCGTTGTCAAGATGGTCTCATGATCCCACACCCTTGTGCTCTACGTTCTTCTTCCATTACTTATTTGTCCGTTCGGATAGAAAATTGCCAAACTTTAATTCGTTATGAGAATCGTTGGGGACCGTTCGAACGGAGTAATCGCCAACTTTTAAAGTATTCTGATCAAGTAAATGAGAACATGCGCCGACTCTATTAAAAATAACTTTGTAATAATAGCTTGTGTTGGAAGGTAGTGTAATTTAATCAAAAGTTTGTAATAACAGGGCATTAGGATTCGAAATTAATAATTAATCGTACATTTAAAAGTTCTTAAACTTATTCCAATATAAAACAAATCTTGAGGCTACTTAGTCACTTATAAGCTTATAACTGCATTTTTTTTTTAAAGCATTAAGAATAAGAAACTGGTTTTTGTGGAATATAGACCCACGCAAATTTATTTTCCAGTCAACTTTATTTACACAAATTGAAAAAATTATTGCTGTAGCAATTAATTTCTTTTTTAATTATAGAATTGGTTTAATAAAACATAAATTTTTCCATAACACGAGATGATTACAGTTAGCTACGATTTGATTTTCATAAATAAAGCGTTAAAAGTAATTTAAATAAAATTCAGCAAAGTTAAAGTTGTACTTGAGAACCATTAGTAAAAGATTGCGTGGTTGAATCACCTGCAGGTGGCCAATTAATTCGGTTGATTAAGGACCTTATCTAGTTACAGAATTTTGTGGTTACACCTTGCAGATACAGAAATAAATTTTACGTTTGTCAAAATATGATGAATAATCAGAATAATGTTAGAATATTTGTAGAACAGTTAAAGAAAATATTAACACACTTTCGAAAATATTCTATTTTTTGCAGGATGGTTCAGACAGCGTTAACACTAAACTAATTTTTTAATTAATATAACATTAACAAATGTTACATATTAAGTCTTTAATTCCCAGTGTTACCTGCAGGTTACATAATTTTACGATTTTATTTATACATGTTTAATATTCATTTTGTTTGTTTTTTTTTTCAATGTCGGCATTGATGTTTTGCGAGTTAGTCTAATTTCAATGGCAAGGTTATTTTAAGGTTTTAATCAAGAGCCGTTTATTTTACAATCACCCCGCAATAGTTGAAGTCAAAGTTGCCGCCTGTGCTGTTTTGAAATGTTGTAAAATGAATAAACCGTAAGCAAAATAAAATTGTTAGATACATTATATCGTATTAATTAGAGGTTATTGTATATTTTATACAAATATGAAGTTTTTGTTGTGAGAGAAATATGCAATAGAAGTACATGGGTCACCTGAGAGTGACACTGGGCACTAATGCAACTAAAGTCCATAGTTTTAACATTTAGAATTTTAAGTCAGTTTTTATTTATTTTAAATTGACATTATACAGGGTGTCCCAGATTACATTTCCAGCATGGGGATCTCGCTTATTATAAGAGATACAGGTTTGTTTAAATTAGATGAATTATTCCTTGGTATGAGAGGAGCCACAATCAATTTTTAAAAGTACAAAATTGCTCGTGCTTCAGATGTTATAGCAAAAAATATGAAAATGTCGTTTTTCTTTTTTCTCTCATAACTTTTTTGTCTTAATTATTAGAACAATTTTATTTGTACTTTCTTAAGGTACTTTTTAATGCAGAATGTAACTGTTATTTTAGATTATTTTTAACACCTACCATTTTTGAGATATTATCCCTAACTTCATTTTTTCTTATGGGCCGCGAAGTTGGTTATGGGATAGTTAAATGTGCTTTTTTTCTCTTTAAAATGAGATATTACTTGCTACATCTATTTTTGAAACAAGTCACAAAATAAAGAAAAATCGTATTTTACCCATCACTTATCAAGCTATCTATGAAAATAAAAACAAAAAGCAGCTAATTAAATGTCAAGTGACAGTTAGCAGTTGTCTGCGGTATCATTTATTAGAATTGTTTAGTACTGTTTTGTAATTCGATAGTCTTTGTGGTAATTGTTATAATGATGCTACATTTAAAAAAAAAACGAAAAATTTTACATGTTGAGATGCTACATTCTATGTCATAAAAACTGTGTAGAAGCTGAGCGAATATACTTAGAGCTATATCCCGAGAAAAGGCAACGAAGGATGCGTAATTACAAAAATTTGGAAATAAATTTAAAAGAATATGGTTTTTTCGACTAACCAACCAAAAATCCAAAACAAATCAATAATTAATTAGAATTATTTCTTTTACACAGTTTCTTTTGCAAATAATGTAGCAATTCAACATATAACAATTTTAATTAGTTGTAAATGTGCCCATAATTATATGATAACAAATTTGCTAAAAAGACTATTGAATTACACAACAATCCTAAACAATTCTAATAAATGATACCGCAGACAAATGGTAACTCTCATTTGACATTTAATTAGTTGTATATTGTTTTTATTTTCATAGATAGCTTGATAAGTGATGGGTAAAATACGATTTTTCTTCATTTTGTGGCTTATTTATAAAAATAAATGTAGCAAGTAATATCTCATTTTAAAGAGAAAAAAAAAGCACATTCAACTATTTCATAGCCAACTTCACGGCCCATAAGAAAAAATGAAGTTAGGGGTAGTATCTCGAAAATGGTAGGTGTTAAAAATAATCTAAAATAACAGTTACATTCTGCATTAAAAAGTACCTTAAGAAAGTACAAATAAAATTGTTCTAATGATTAAGACAAAAAAGTTATGAGAGAAAAAAGAAATACGACATTTTCATATTTTTTGCTATAACATCAGAAGCACGAGAAATTTTGTACTTTTAAAAATTGATTGTGGTTCCTCTCGTACCAAGGAATAATTCATCTCATTTAAACAAACCTGTATCTCTTATAATAAGCGAGATCCCCATGCTGGAAATGTAATCTGGGACACCCTGTATAATGTCAATTTAAAATAAATAAAAACTGACTTAAAATTCTAAATGTAAAAACTATGGACTTTAGTTGCATTAGTGCCCAGTGTCACCCTCAGGTGACACCCTGTATACAATAATTGAAGAATTGAAGAGACACAACCTTAGTGGGATCTTGATTGTGTGGGATCAGATTGAGGTAATCCATCCAAATTTCAAAAGGTCCAAGAATTGGATGACGAAGCGTCGCCGAAATAATAGATAGCTCTAAAATACCACTTCTTCTTTGCCTTGTTGAAGAGAAGATGAAGATGAACAGTTTACGTTGACACAATAATGTAATATGTCCCACGTTGAGTATTTTTACGGATGAAATTGTTGAATTTATTATAGAAACTAATAATTATTATGCTAAGTAAAAAAATAACGTGTTAAATGTCACCAGAGATAAATTTTGAGTAGATATACATTTTAATTTTGCTTCTCACAGCATACATGACACCAAAAAACATGCGTGTTTTGGGTAAAAATGCAGATACTCATAATAATGCGGCTGCAGCGAGAATGAGTCGTAATCGATTTTTTGATATTCAGCAATACCTTTATCTTTGTAACAATAATACTATGCGATGAAAAAAATGGTTTCAACTTTTTGCATGTGGTTTAATTACTGCATGTCAAAAGTTTGGTTATTAAAAAAATGGGCGATTCTAATCTTACATATTGCGAATTACGAAAGTGCTATTGCAGCGTTTCCCAAACTTTTTTTCTCGTGACCCGGTAATGTTAATACTCGTACTATCCCCAGTGATGTGAAATGACGGTCATGACTGGTCATGACCGGTCATATGACCGTCATATGATTATTTTTATAACAATGGTATAAAATTAATATACGTATATGTTATAACAATAATTATATTAATAATCGTATCTCTTTTTATGAAATTGGCAACCATAAGCAGCTATCTTTTGCTGCGAACTTGCAGGATAACGTACAAAAAAGTTAAATACCATCCCTTTTCTCTTCATTCTTCTTCATACTAGTTAATATAGTAGTACTTACATTTTTATTAAGGATATTTCAATTAAGATTAGCACAAATCAAGTCTTAACAACCGGGTAAACTCAAAACTGTCAATTTTGGAGGTTAAAAAAACTGTCATTTTGAAATTTGGAGGTTAGAATCATCATGACAAACTGTTATGAAGCGGTCATGTGACACACTCACATCACTGCTTCTCCCTCGTGAGCCACTAAAGGTTATATTACGTTTACTGGCCTATCTGTAGGTAAAATAAAACAGATTTAAATGTACATACAGTGTTCATATATTATACTCCTAATAAAGAAGCATTTACTTTTACAAAAATGTAAAGAAATCAATCATAAATGCAAATTATTAATTTCTTATTGAGAAATATAATGCTGTTTTTTGTTGCGATCTGGCATTTTGTTTTCGTAGCCCGGTGCCGGGTCGCGACTCGCGACCCGCATTTTGGGAAACGTTGGTGTATTGTTTCAAGTTACTGCCAACAATATGGGAAACCGCCATTGATAAGAAAATCCGTAAAACATTTGTATTTTTAATTTTTTTTTTAAATTTTTATCATAAATATGCATTTTGTACAGTGTTTAAAAAAAAAACTTATCAATTGTGTTTGTTTCATAGCCTACGATAATGTATAGTATTTATGCGACTTGCGTAACCGTTTTGCCCAGTGTCACCTGACACAGATATAACAACAATAAAAACAACTTGATGTCACGTCATTATTAACAGCGTAAGACGTAAGAAAAACAATATTTAATAATAATAACGGCATCTGCACTTTCCATGGGAATTGGAGGGTAGAAGAGTAAACGACTCCCGAGTAGGTATTTTTTTAAATCGACTCCCGACTTTTTTTTACTAATGCACCACTCTGGAGAATAATAACAAAATGCGGACAAAACCGGTATCAAATACTTTCAATTTATTATTTGTTCTTGAACAAAAAAACGAAATTCAATATTAAACGAAATCATTAGACTTTTTTTATAGTAACTTTTATATCATAGAACTTTGCGAATATGGGTACAAATAACGCAAATATCAAGGTAATAGATCTCGGTTAGAAGCCGTGGTTTCAAATGAATATTTTTAAAGATATAATAATATCGGCTAGGTCGGACAACGTGTTTCTCGTTAATGACACACAATACATTTTCTGAATACTTCAATTAATATACCGGATTCGTTAAAAATTCGAACAGCATGATGCCATTAAAACCAAATTCAAAATAGCGATGTGCCATTTGGAAATGAAAACGTTGTAAATTAAATTAATAAGATTCCCCTTTAATAATATCCTTTCATCTTTCGTGTAGGTATTTGTTTTATGCCATATTTGCATAAAATGTTTAAAGTTACTAGCCTGATTCAATCAATTCTGGAAGTCTAACGCTACCGAATTAATTTGTCGGCAATTTTTACAAGAGCGATTAAAAAACATGAAATCAACCCCAACCCAACCGATATATTAAACTGGAAATTATCAATATTAAATCTACTTAAAGACTTTTAAATTGGATTAATTACATGCTTTAGACAAACGGAATTCGTTACCCACTGAATTTATAGATATTTCATATTCCGTTAATCACTTGTAATTACAGTTTTAGTCGGAATCGCTAATCAAAGAATATTTTCAGATAAATGTCTTAATGGTCGCCTATTGAGTTATTAATTACCTTATGCCCTATAAATTATACGATAAGGATTTTTATCGCCCGTAATATGTGGTCTAATAACCTCGTTATACTTGATAAACATGCAAAAACCGATTTAAGTATGAATTGCAATAACGAATCAACAATAAAACGTGGGTAATGCAGTTTTAAATGTTTAAAACATGTGTTCAGCACTCACTTGTGGTGGAGAAAACCTGTTATATTAAATCAATATTTTAAACAATAATATGAATACATTAATTTGAAAAAAAAAACAGAATCCTTGTGTACTTATTACAAATAGTAATTTTCTGTGATAGTTTATACTCCAGACACTAGATTTTAGAAATATTGGCAAGAGTAAAGTGCTGTTATTTTAAGAGTTAGAAAAAATAATTATGGAATTGGTACGATATTTCTGTGGTCGGCGGGAAAAAGAACTTAAGTCAAAAAGTGCAATTTTTGAGGAGCAACGTTTTTTTATTTTACTGATTATCATGTGAGTTTAAATTTTACTTGTATGGTATATTTTGCTTAAAATTAAGTATTAAATTATCACAATATGTCAACATGATGAAATTTTTTAATAAACAGTAAATACTTGACTTAAACTGGCATAAAATAAGAATTACTTGAGTAGTTTTTAGCAAATGTAAACAAATGGATATATTCAGTTTATTCGTTTATTCTTAAAAAATACATTTTTCTGTAGAATTTAAAAAAAAAATTATGGAGTAAACATAAATACTGATGGAGTATACATAAATACTCATTTTTAAATATAACTTTTATTATTTTTTGATTACACAAAATTTCATTGCAATCAGGGCATGAAACCGGTTTTTTAAACCGGTTTAAAAAACCGGTTAACCTTTATTTTTTGTCCAAAATTGTGATTTTTAACCGAAACCGAAACCGTTATTTTTAAAGGCAAAAAAAACGGTAACCTTTAACCAAAATAATAAAAAACCGGTTTTTTAAACATCTCTTTTTAATAAAAATTATTTTGAAAAAATACAAAATCTGTATTAAATGTGATTAGTTTACCAAAAGTAATTACTGAATGCTTGATTGTACATATATTATAAAATTATAAATAGATAATATCTTTTTATACTTTGCATTCCAAATCTGAATAATGTTAAAAACCGGTTAAATTAACCGGTTTTTTCAAAACCGGTTTTTTACGGAAAAAACCGGTTTTTCAACAAAAACCGTTATAAAAATAAAGTTCTTGAATTCGGTTAACCGTTAACCAAAATTTTTTTCGGTTTCTAGCCCTGATTGCAATAGAAAAATATTATTAATAACAATATGTGAAATGGAACTAACATTATAAACAGGAAACACAAGTGCCGAAATTCAAATTACCATTATAAAAACATAACAATATGAATGGTATAAGGTTAATAATAACAAAATTGCACTTTTTGACTTAAGTGCTTTTTCCCGGCGACCACAGATTTAATATTTAGTATAATTTTGTAATTCTAAGCGTTTTTCATTCAAAATTTATTTGAAACTCTTAAAAGTACAAGAGTAAAGTAGGTAACCTATTTTTGGGAGTTTAAAAAAATCATAAAAAAAGTTGTTTAGAATTACAAAATATGGCTATACTTAACGACAGGTGTATTATTTTTAGTACCTAATACTCACAATTAAAAAATATATTGATTTTAATATTAAGGGTTGCTCTATGGGAGTGTTTTTATTTTTTAATAGAAAATAGAAAACAGAAAAACTAAAATATTTTTTCTAAATAACTTCTGATCTTTACTTTTCAGATATAAAATTTTGCACGTTTTTGAATTTAACAACTGCATACTTCTTACATAGATTGATTATTCGTATAATTAAAACTTTGCAACCGTCGAAGAGCTAAGGGTCTCAAAACTGATACAGCAATTCAGCTTGAGATTTTTTTACTTAAAAAAGAACAATTCAACTAACTTATACGTATTATGCAAATAAATAATTCACGTATTTCTCTTTACACATATTGTAATAAACGTAAGTTAATCTCATTATCGCAATAACGAATTATTTTAAGGCTTTATGCAGTTATTTCGGTGGGTAGGTACTCCTAATAAATTGTACCAAATAAAAGCGAATTGCGACATCTGAAATAGTGGTGCCACTAACTAGATACCTGCACTTGAAATTTGCCAGCTAGAGGATTATCAATAAAATATATCTAATTGCCACTCCAACTCGCTGGTAGTTCGCGTACCCGGGGTTTCACGAGTGGGTGTCGTACTCTGGGGAACGGGTCACCACATCTCTAGAGAAATACATCCCGACTACTACAAACTCAATTTTAGGATTTTTATTGTACAGCCGAACAACTTTTTAAATGGAATTACGGCAGCACTAATTTGGGAAACTTTAATAATTTAATTTCCGCATATCAATGGTGTGTATTTCAGCTATCTGTATTTCGATCTATCTGTAGTAAGTGAAAAAATTTCTTCGTTATTTTTTTGGCGAACGTAATTAATTGAAAAGTAAAGTGGTTACTTAATAATAGACATTAATTTTCTTCTTTATAAGCGA
The DNA here is from genome assembly GCA_947652605.1 of Elmis aenea. Classification (NCBI taxonomy): domain Eukaryota; kingdom Metazoa; phylum Arthropoda; class Insecta; order Coleoptera; family Elmidae; genus Elmis; species Elmis aenea. The sequence goes on along the minus strand of OX393581.1, from coordinate 16,971,744 downwards.
GGGTTAGCGTTAAATATAATTTAGATTGGTCGCACCCAAATATCAACGTGATATAGGTAAGTAGGTACAAAGTAACCAAGATATTTTGAAAGAAGATTAAGTCACTTTTTGCGAAAAATGAGTTGGAGCTATTTACGATTACAAAAATGTATGATTATTTTGCTTGCAATTTCTTTCAAAATTATTACTATTTTCGCCAAAGTTTGGTGCAAATACATTTATTTAGAAAATGGTATATTAATAGATTTCCTATACCTTTATACTCCCAATTTATCACAGTTACTGAAAAAATGTAAAACAAAGTAAAATGTCCCAAGAGTTCATCACTCCTATTAATGGCAATAATTCAATACATGAATAAACTTTTTTGTGCGATCGTACTAGAAACAGCTGTTTGACGGACGCGTTAGCAACCATAAAGTACTGCATTACCGGCCCTATCCTTAGCAACGGCCGTAAAAGTTACTTTTCAGGCCGTTACCCTTAGCAACGGCCGAAAAAGTAACTTTTACGGCCGTTGCTAAGGAGAGGGTCGGTAATGCAGTACATACGCCGTCATCTGTCAGTGACAGAATGTCACGTAGTTTCTAACCTATAATTTTGAAAATTACTAAAAATTTAAATTGTTTTTAATTCGATCGCACAAAAAATGAAATATGCACCTCGGCCAAAACGTACTTTTTCGGTTACACTTTTTGGCCTTGATACATAAATAACTATTACATAAAACGCCTTACATAAATTACTTATACTTATTTATATTTCAATTTTTTTTTATGAATTAACTTATAGGCTATGAATAATCATAATGAAAAAATATTTGAATAAACTTGTAATGAAATACAATCCATAAATTACTTATATACTTTACTTATTAACTCTCTTAAATTACTGTCTAATTAAACATCACTTCAGAAAACACATTGAACAAAATCAACACAAGTCCGTAGTTTTTATACTATTAATTTTGATAGTTGCTTAAGTAACTTTACAGTAATAAAAATTGGTGACTCGTTACTTTACGGAATTATGTATAAAAACTTACAAAAATAAAACTAACCAAGATTACAAAAGTGGTAACATTTGTTTATAGCAAGCATACATATTTTTATGCATATTAAAATACAAAACAATACCTAAATATTTCAAAGTAACATACGTCACATTAAATAAAAATAACGAAATACCTGCTAATTTATGCACAAAACATTATCTACTTTCAAAATGTAATAATCATTTGTCTGATAAAGATCTGAAAACCACAAGTTGTATTAAAAATATTTAATTATTTTTAAACATAACAACTGCACTCGTACGCAATATATAATATTCGACATATGCTGTTGATAACTTCATAGGTTAATTAGCTTATAAATTTAGTTAACTAGAGCATTTTAGTACATTATGTTTACAGACATTTTACTATGTAAGTAATTAATTAAAAGAATTTACAACACTAGATAAATATCTCTAGAGATGGATGGATAAGAATGATAGACTGATTAAATAGGTGGACTTAATTATTAACAACTGTAGAAATATAAAACAAATTTAAATGAGCAACTTTGGGAGTATCGTCCGGTATGATACAGTAATGACAAATGGCGAACGTATGTGCGAAATTATGCATACAGAAAAAGTATAACAAATATAAGTGCTATTTCTCTAAAGTTAGCATAAATATTTTAATGCACATTTAAGATGCAAAACATTTAATATCTCAAAATAACAAAAACGTGACTTATGCCACTTTTACAATAAACTGCTTAATTATTGACAACGATATTCATCTTGAAATGTATTGATTTAGCTAAATGAAATTTTATCATTAATACTACGCATTTTAATTTGTGTTTAAAAATAGCTTAAATTACTATTTAAAAATATCCATTGACTGTCCAATAACCTTAATTTTTTATAGTTTAATATTTTTAGTGAAAATCTATTACATGTTTTGTGTCGTGGGAATGTTCTGCGAATGCTAATTTAATTGCTTAGTTTAATTTTGTTTATCGAATACGTATCTACACACGAGTTCCAATTTATGTCTTGTCCTATATATACGGTGACCATACGTCCTATATAATAAAGCATAGTCTTTTATTTCAAAGCGATGACATTTAGATTTATTTACTTTTTGAAATTAATTTTGTCCGTTATTTAAAAAAAAAATGCAGGGGAATAAATTAATTGGTGTTTATTGTGCCGGCCACATATGGAAAACTTTTATTAATATTGGTATAAAAAAGCCGCTCAGTCCAGTCGATATTGAAGTTATAATAGTAAAAAATTATTCATATTTTGAAAATTTTTACAAAATTTGTGATGGAATAAGTTGAGTATCAACTACTACTAGGGTACAGTAACACTAGGTGGTTGAATCTATTACTGACTTTGTTAAAGATTTTAAAACTGTTTGCGCCTCTTAAAATATATTTTCTAAAGCAGGAGAAATGTCCTACAATACCTTTGCCGAAAATGGTTCTTCTTCATTGTCAAGTTTCAACATTTAATAAACACATAGGGGAGACCGGGGATAAAAGTAAAATTTTTTTGTTTTTATTTAATTTCTCATAGATTATTACAAATTTTTTACATCCAAATTGGTTTAATGATAGATTGGACATTTGTCTTGCTTCCAAGATATTTATTTAGTGTGTTTCGTAAAGCAACTGTTAGAAAAATGTTTTTTTCTTTAGTAAGACAGCTGTTACTTTCAACCTCAACGTTGGGGCTAAAAGTAACAATGATTGGGGTAAGTTGTAACGGCAAAATAATTTACACAGCTCATAAGTAGTGGGTAAATATATTAGTATTCATCAACAAAATTAATATTTTATTCAAAAATACACATTAGAAAAATGAAAAAATAAAAAAAAATATCTTTGGTACAATACAAAATGATAAGTGAACAGTATGGCATACCAGGTAAGGGCGGTCCCAAATTATTAAATTTATACTGGATCATAATAACTATTTGTTTTATTTTTAAAAAATCTAACCGCCCTTTAAACTGACCGTCATTCATTAAATCAGTAAAAGAGGGTCAAGTTAAGTTGGGTTGGTTAAAGCTTTGTTTATATTAAGTTATAAATATTAAGGTAATAGAATAAAAACAATGGCGGCTGGTAGGAAAACCAAAAGTACCAGATCTTACCAATTTACATAGGTTTTATAATTTAAAATGCTTTTTAAGAAATGATTTAGCTTTACATACACTTCCATCATTAAACCGATATTATTAAATACTGAGTTTTATAATTTAATAATTTGGGACTGCAGTTACCAGGTTTGCCAAGATTATAAGTACCTACATATTTAAAAATGTGAATCAAAAAGATACAACAAACTGGAAAATTATTCCGACAACTCTTGTATATTCTCATCTACGAAGAAAGCCACCAATTATGTGCTAATAGTGAACATTTGCAAGTGAAAAGATTAATTGGGGTTGGTTGTAACACTTTGTTACTTTTGACCCCAAGTGTACACAAAAAAAAATTCAGGGAATCCACAATTAACCACGATTCTAACGTCAAATTGTATTGCATCCACCAATAGCCAACTAAATTTAGAACAAAATAATATAGGTACTTTTTTGTTCCTATTTTAGAGATCGCCTAAAAGTTACTCGACGGATGGGACAACGCAGTAACTTTTAGGCTGAAAATAGTGACTCTGGCTGGCAAAAAGTTAACCTCTATGACAGATGAAAACTAGCAATGTAGGTAGGGAGCTGGATGTAACTTAACATTGCAAAAGCGTTTAGGGCGATATAAAACAAAAATTAAAGAAACTATGGGCACTGTTACAACCTACCCGTGTTACTTTTATCCCCGGTCTCCCCTACTAAAAAATGTATCATAGAATATTTCAATGTTCGTAACTTTTTTCACTGTACAAAATTTGAACTTCAATTGTCTGAATGTAAAACAAAAAAGTTTTAACCCATGAATGTAAAAAAATTTCACGATTGGCTAAAGATCACTACTAGAATACAAAATCATTTAAAGAATGTGTGCATTAATTTTATTAAACTTGTATTGATTACCTATTTGAATCAATGGGATGATGCTTAATAAAAAATGGTTAAAATTGACGGAAACGTTTTAAATGAATTTCCGTTGGGTCTAAAGTAAAAAAACAATATTAATTGTTTCCAATAAAATAAAATAACAAATAAAAGTTGATGATTTTCATGAAATTGGTTGTCTCAAAAACTTTGTATACCAATAATTACAAGAATGCAGCAAAATTCAATAACTGTTAAACAAAAAAGGTTTTCAAAATGTCAATGTTCCTTTGAAAATTTAATACATTTTAAAAACCTATCGCTAATTGTTGTGCTTTATGTTTGCCGGTATTAAACGCTACCACTGAGAGTGTTTTTTCTACCATAAATAAAATTTGTATTGTACTTTTGAAGTGTTACATGTTTTAGTAACTGATGCATCAGCATTTGTTGCAATGTTATTCATTTTAAAGTTAATTAAATAACATTAAAGTAAAATAAAGTAATTGATCTTCTCAGGTGTCACAATATTTATTTCCGATTCAAATAGTTTTAATTTGATTGTAGATTAACAATAACTGTAGTAACGTTTTAATAATATAATAGTATCTATACTCAGTACTACTAGGTGTTAGGTAATTTTTTTTAAAGCACATATTGTCAGTGAGAATAGAATTGCATTAAAAAAATCAACGCACAGTGAATACGCTAGAAACACCGAAGGGCAAAGTAGGAAGCCAGAGACACCAAGTTGAGCAAACACAGCCGCGGTCACGTCAAAATGCAGGTAGCAAGTTTGGTAATTAACTGGCATTGTTCAGATAAGCAAGCTAACAGATGCGAGGGCTGATAGCGGCCAACTTCTCGAGGACGCCAGTGTTGCAGAATACCTTAGAAGAAGAAAGCGCCTAGGAGCTAGATAGTAGTCAAGAAAGTAGAAAGTTTTATGCCAAGAGTATATCTTGAATGGGTTAGCACTTCTGAACGAAAAAGCTTTCCGCCGAGAGAATTCTTTCCTCATCATTATTTCACAAGCACTGGCCGCAATCTGAACTTTACGGATCTATTACACCATCTCGAGTGGTCTAGCTCTAGCTTATGTATAGTCACTAATTTTACCTACTCGCGAAACGATATTTTTAAGTGCACTTAAGCGGGCGTTACACTCGGTCTTACCGCGAATATAAAACACGTAATATTCATCAAATTCTTTCCATTTCAGCGGGTCGTTAAAATGTATTTCCAGAAACTCGTGAATTTCATACGATTTCTTGAAAGAAAAAAAAGTTCGTTTAGACAGGAAGGCCTGTTCTAATTTACACATTACAATTTTTCTTCATCCATGAGCGACAGCGCGTGACTTAAAAAACGGTAGACGCCATTTCTAAAATGACGGCCATTAAAAAAGCAATTCTATTACCTAATTAGAGAGGGAGGCCTGCTCTAAAAGAAACTAAAACTTGACTCGAAGAAAACTGACGGCCTTAATTTAAACCGTAAAATAAATTAGACGTTATCTAACTACATTCTCTCGAACAAAACGCGCTGTTCCTTTACTTTAAAATAAAGTATTACACTCAAATATCGTTAAATTGCAGATCAAATACTTCACAAGATAAAGCAGAACATTAAAGTACTTAAATGTTATTAGCAGACCAGACTTTGCTGACATTATATTTATTATATATTATATTATCCAGTAACCCTCTTCTACCAGCGGTGTCGAGGTGCATCGTATTATATTTTTACATAAAAAAATTAAACCTGTGAGCCAACAACAACGACAACAACAAAGAGGGCGAAAAAAATTATGCTTAGCTATTACGAGGTGATATATTTTATTGTTTGCACAATAAAGGGTGGAAATATATGGTTTAATTGTAAATTTGTTAATATTCTAGTAAGCAAACTGGCTATTTAGCAAAATTGGGCAAATTACAAACAACAATGAATAGCTAATAAGTTGCTTTGTTTAAAAAATATACGTGCTAGGAAAAAAAAAACTGTAATCAACACACCAATAAACAATTTAGTTTTTTTTTTATTACGAAATAGTCTTAATCCATTTATGCCCAAGACTGTTCTTGAATAAGATTATTTTCTAAACTTTTTAAAACTGTTAATTAATAACTAAAGCAAGCATATTAAAAGGAAACATATTTTTTCGCTAATAGTTTTCGAGATTTTGAGCGGGTCAGTAACAAATCGTTGGGCAAATCCATGAATTTTGTCTATTTTAATCGTATAATAACATATCAAATGAGAAAACAATCTACAGCGTCATTCAAAAAATCTGCAACAAATGTAAAAGCTTTTTATTGATTTCTCAGAAAATTTTATGATTGATAAAAGTTTGGGCATGACCTAAAATTAATTTTAAGATAAAAAAAGATGGATTAAATTCATAGCACACCTGACTTTATCTATTTTTGAAATATTAGCGATAGTAAAGTTCCGTTATTTTAAGAGATACAAAAAAATTGTATGAGAAAGAGTTATTTAAAACCTAAACATAACGCTAGATTTATATTTTGACGGTCAAATTCCAACTTTTGTTTTTTAAGAAATTTTAAGCACTTTAGTCTTGCGAATATTTCAAAAATCGCTAAAATCTAGTGTGCTATGACTTTTTATTGAACTGTTTTTTTAATCTTAAAATTCGTTTTAGACTATGTACCAACTTTTATCAGAAATAAGATTTTCTAAAAAATCGATAATAAAACAATTTTCCATTTGTTGCAAACTTGTTAAAAGTTGAAATTTCTTAAAAAATAAACATTGGAATTTCACCATCAAAATTTAAATCTAGCCTTATTTTTAGATTCTAAATAACTCTTTCCCATACTTTTTTTTGTATTTCTTATAATAAGGGCACTTTACTCTTCCGAATATTTCAAAAATCGCTAAAATATAGTGTCCTATGACTTTTTATTGAACTTTTTTTAATCTTAATATTAGTTTTCGACCATGCACCAACTTTTATCAAAAATAAAATTTTCTGAGAAATCAATAATAACATGTTTTCCATTTGTTGCAGACTTTTTGAATGACGCTGTATAACTTTAGAATTTATTTGTTAACAAGTACTTAAAATTTTCTTAGGTAAAATATTAGACATAAGTTAATTAATATTTATTTGAAATATTCATAATAATGAACCAGAAATTACGACCATAAAATAGTTTGAAGAAAGTAACGGGAAGGTGGTCAGGTTATTTATAAACCCAATGACCACCTTCCCGTTACTTTCTTCAATTCATAATAATAATTACTATGTAAGGGCGCATTACAATAATTATAAGCTTTTAACGTTTTACTTTTGCGCAAAATGGTTGCTGTACAATAATAATATGCTCTCCTATTTTTAACGATTTTGTTCTTATTTATGGACCCAGAAATCCGTTTTTTGTATCCAGCCTAGGTTTTGTTTTTTTTCTTTCAAATAACATTTTTATAAAGTGTAATATTGATATTCTTTAAATTCAGATCTTGAAACAAACAGGTTCACGTAAATAAAATGTGTAAAGATATCAAACTGGTATAATTTAAACCCATAAAATGTTTGTGATATTTATTTTTTAAGTGTACGTTCAGACAGTTATAATTTAAATTTTATCGCCAATTAAACCGAATTAGTTGAGAACTTGATGTGTAAGATGGTCTCAAAGATAATTTAGCCCCTTTTGCCGTCTTTTTAAAGTAAAGTGTTTCCGAAACATTTATAATTAGCTCGGCGGGAGAAATACAAAAACCTACATTCGTGGACATAAGTTTTAAGGTTTATTTGATCATTAAAAATGATTTTGTGACGTTCGCTACATTCGCGCGCAGTATTTAGCAATTTTTAATAACGCGTGCACTATTATATAATAAACGCAAGCTTTATGAAATGTACAGGGTGGTCCAAATTCGATGGGATTGCATGGGTATCTCGGTTAATATTCAAGATAGAGAAACGGTTAAATTACAAAAAATGTGCAGTTTTTTAAGACAAACACCGAACCGTTTTTAAAAATAATCCATCATTTTCGGTTTTCGAGTTATTAAATAAAAAGTGTTTTTTTTTGTCATATTTATATCTCCGTTATTGTTGTAAATATCGAAAATATTTTTGAAGATAATTTTTAAATATTTTTATGTTTAATTTGATTATACTAAAAAAAAAAAAATTACACCCGCTGATAAAAAGTTATGACAAAAACTTAGGGTAAGTGTAGGAGAGATGGACTACATTTTGGAAAAACGTAAATAAAACTTTATTAAATTTCTCTACATTTATTTAAAAGTATAGATAACGAAGAACATACTTTGGTAAACACTATTACATATACAAAACAAAAAATAGTCATAACTGGGTTTCAATTTTTTTTAAAAAGTTAAACATTGCAAAAGTCCATCTCTCCTCCATACTATAGGAGAGACGGACCAAACATAGAGGGAAAGAAAGAAATATAAAATATTATTTATTTTGTCTTTGTGGAGTGTTTTCCGCACAACTGGCACAAATTTAGATACGACGTGCTTCCTTCATGCAACAACCAACGGCTACATATAATGCACTTAATTCAATCTTCTTTCTTCTTTGTTGATCTATAATCTTCACTGCAACCAGCACATTTGTTTTCATAGTCTTCTAAATTTTCATCTGTTGTTTCGTCGTCGTTTAAATCGAGTTTTATTTTATTTTCTGATTCTTCCGAAGAAGATAAGCATTGGCGTTTCGCGTTCTTATTCTGCACTACACTTTTCTTGGAAATCCTTTCTTTTCCCTTCTTCTCCTGTTTGTTTTCGTCTGTCTGCCGTTGCCCTTTATCATTGATATGTTTTCTCTTTTCAATGTTCTTAACTGAATTTAAGATGGCCGCTATACTCCTTTTCCGCGTTTTCTTACATTTAAAACTGTTTCCTTTACAGGTGATATATGATCCAACATCTTGCCAGGTGTATCCTCGACAGTTATTTCTATTTCTAAATTAGTGTTAGTTATACCTCCATCATTTGAGGAAGTCCCTGCTGCTTGTTCTGAGGGAAGCTGATCATTTTTGTCACTTACGTTTTTTATCTGTGCATATATATATAGGTCCACCTGTCCTCCACAAATGTGGTCCGTTTATCCTCATGTAAGAGGATAGATGGACCATCGTATTTATGTTACACCCAATATTTTGTCAACCGGTATTTTAAGCTTTAGTACATGTTTTACAGTGTGCCTTGTCCAGAAACTCACAAAAAACTAGTTAAAACTTACCCGAAGTACTAAAATTAACAATTTACGTTTTGACTTCATAATTTTAAGCTCTGAAATTTTTAATTAAAACTAGTATTTTAGTTAAAAAGTTTACAATCGTGCTAACATGGATCTCACTTATGTATTACGGAATCATTTACCTAAACATCACAGACAAACCGCTATATGTGAACACAGTCGAAAACTATTAAGAGTGGTCCGTCTCTCCTACCGGTCCAACTCTCCTCGACTTACCCTACCTTTTTTTTAGATGGGAGCGATAGTTGGCTATGACCTATTTAAATTCCTTATTTTTTTCTCATTCCAAATATATAAGGGTTAATGTATTAATTTTTAATAATACGCAAGTTACGAAGGTATTTTGGTTGTTTTTTTTTTTTAAATCATAGGCTGTGAAAACAAAAAAAAACAAAGTGTGAAACCTTATAAAACTTATGTGGTACAAGTTACCAAAATTTTTTAATTTGTTGTTGAGATAAACATTGTAAATATTTGAACATAAGTTAACAACAACATAGTCGGAATCAGCAGTAATGTAGTATACTGCTGTTTATCTTATGCTCAAACATTTTTGATGTTTACTTCAACAACAAATTTAAAAACCTTGGTAACTTGTACGACATCAGTTTTATAAGGTCTTGCACCTTGTTTTTTTTGTTTTCACAGGCTACTATGATGTTCTTAAAATAAAAAACTAAAAAACCTTCCTAACTGGTGTATTATTGAAAATAAACCTTATACATTTGGAATGAGAAAAAAATAAGGAATTTAAATAGGTCATAGCCAACTAACGCTCAATTTAAAAAAAGGTAAGTTTGTTTCATAACTTTTTAACGGCGAGTGCAAAATATTTTTTTTTAGTATAATCCAATTAAGCATAAAAATATCTAAAAAACAATATATATAAATATTTCCTATATTTACAACAATAACGGAGATGTGACACATTATAAATATAACAAAAAAACAGGTTAATCTTTAATAACTCAAAAACCGTAAATGATAGAATATTTTTGAAAACGGTTTTGAGTTTGTCTCAAAAAACTGCACGTTTTTGGTCATTTAACCGTTTCTCTATCAAATATTAACCGAGATACCCATGCAATCCCATCGAATTTGGACCACCATGTACTGGAACAATATTAATATTTACATACGAAAAACTTAAATGATTTGTAACGCAATGCGTAGCAGATGTTTAATATGACTTTCATCTGCTTAACAAACACAAAAATCACCTTATTATCATTTTTGATACTATAATATTATTTAAAAAATGTGTTTACAATAAATAGTCAATAACCCTTATATTAGCACAGTCCAGCTGACAAAATAAATAAATAAAGGAATTCTTTTAAATTTTATACTGCCTGTAAAACAAACCTCAAAGTTAAATTTTTTGTACAGTGACCTCATTTTAGTAATTTAAAAGGCAGGTCGTTGTTCTGGAATGCCAGGGCGCAACCGGGTTTGCCCTTACCCAACTTCACACACCCTTGCTTAAATTAAACTAAATAAATAAAGAGAAAACCACGATTTTTGTGAGGCATTAATTTGCTAATGGTGTGAGCTTGCTAAGCAATATAAACAGTTATATTACCTTGGATTTTTACGCGCTAGTACCAATGATGTCATAAATTGCATTATGAAATTTATGGTCTGACTGGTAAAGCCTTTCAGAATAAAATTAGGTTGCAACCTATTTCATATACGTTATAAACATATTGATATGTTTCTGTAATATGGAAAATGCAATATAAAATAAATGTAGTTTCGCAGAGCTTTAAAAACGTATTGTGAAATCTTGCGTGAAATACGCCGGTACATAAGTTAATTTCAGCACGGGCTCCTACCGTCAGAACATATTTCCGCGGTATCTCATTACCTTTTTCGTCTGATATTTACGTAAACCTTATTTCAACCCTCATTAAATATCAAGTAAATAGTTTTCTATTCGATTAGGCGTAGGCTGAGATGCGCTATCAAATCAACGTGCGCTTGATATGAGCACTTCAAAGCTTAAGTTGGTAATGGATAAAGGGGGATTTTTAGAAATATATAGTTATTTACGTTTAGACGCGAAGCGTTAAATTCGAGAAAATGTGTATTCTTCAATCTCGCGCAGACTAAATTGGGGAAATACCGACGCTTATTGGGTTTGGTTAAATAAATTGTTCTTTAATGTTTGATGGTCTGAGCACTTGCAAGTTTCAGGCGCGTCTTCCATTTAAGTTTCGCAAAAGTACAAGCAAGTTTTTTAGAGTTAACAATAGCCAATTTGGAAACTTTGATTACTTTAAAAACTCATTTTTGACGCCATATTTTATCTTGAAGGCAGTGATTATATCTGCGTCGAATTGTTTTTCAACAAAGGACCTAAACTTTAAGTACTTTTTTATTAAAGTATACTTATTGGCATACGCTAATTAAATACCTACTTAAAGTTATACAATTTTAAATTCCTGTGCATTCTTTTACACTTTGAAGTTATATTAATCAACCTTAATACAATAAAATTACTTATATACAAGGTGCTCAAAATTTGAGGCTATAAAATTCGAAACAGCGCCCATTTTTAAGGTCTTTCGGTTTGTAAACCGTCTATTATGTTATCGCATATTGTGTAATGTAAAGAAATTGGTATAAATTATAATTAATTTGATGTAAAATAATACTAAGTCACTGTTTGATTATCCTTCGAGTGGGCGTACATTATTTTCTAGCATAAGCAGGCACGTGTAGTTTTTTTTTACGTCTAGCAATACAGGGTGTTCACATATTGCATCTTGACTTCATATCTGGTTTATTAACTAAAATAGAAGAAAAATTATCAGCAGTAATATAACAAGTGCATTGAAAATTATCGATAATTTTTGGTAAATATGCCCGAATGCAAGTTGAGCTGATTTTTTCTGCTTCAACTTGCATGAGTGAAGATTTGTCAAAAATTATAGATTATTTGCAATGCACGAGTTATATTTTGTCAGAAAATTTCCTTCACCTAACCTAATCTATCTGTCAAATTAAAATGTTGTTTAATTTAGATAAATTAAAGTATACCTACTACTTACTGCGATTGTTATTATTAATACATCATTTATAACTAATTTTTAATTCAAGAATTATATTTTAATAAAAATTAATGAACCAAATAGTATTTAGGTACATACATAATCTGTTATGTCAAATTTTACAAGTACCTACTGTCAGAGTGGGGTGTCAGGGGTGTGGTTTAATCTATATTAAAGTAACGTTATTGGTCGCCGACATCTGTCAAAAAATTATCAAGACCAAAATACCTTATTCCCTCTCCAAATTTATATTTTCCACCAATCACCAACTCAGATTTCTTAGAAACGACCAATAAACGCATGAAAATCTGTTAATTGCGAAAAGTAAATTATCAGTGTATGATTATGTTTATTGGCCGTTTAAAGGAAATCTGAGTTTGTTATTGGTCGAAAACGCAAACTTGACAGGAGGATCAACATCTGATAGGGGAATGTAAAATTATTACCGTGTAATATTGCTTCTATTGGTAGTGTCTAGAAGATTTAAGATTAGTGATTGGTTGAAAACGCAAATTTGAAAGGTGAAGGGAACTTTAACAATAATAATTTGAAAAATCATTAAATGAATGTAAGACAATTGTTCAAAAACTAGAAGGAAGAAATTAAACTATTAGCCTGCTTAAATTTATCCTATAAAATAACTATTATGAAATTTTTCCCAGTGCAGAACGCTCGTCTAATAAATTGAAGTTATTTGAAAATATCTCAGGTATAAAATGTCTCAACTCTCAACAGAGACTTTTTACTTTAGCAATATTATCCATCGAAAATACAGAAGTTGATATGACAGACCTTGAAGATATAATTAAAATATAATCTGTTCAAAGCCCTAGTATAAAATAATAAAAGTCTTACAAAATAAAACATTATTTTAATTATTGTGGTTTTGTTGTGTTGTGGTAAAACCTATTTTTTTGAATTACTTATTACGTTTTGCAGTAACTATCAACTCAAAATTATGATGGATACAAGAATAACTCTGTGAGAGTTTTATCTTAATTTATTACAATTTTAAATTAGTAACGTACACATTTAATAATTCAAATTTTATGAATTCAATGTAATTAATTTCCACCTAACATTTTTATATAGGGGCTCGAAAAAAGTTGTTGCACCCGGGCCCCGATATATAAATGACTTGCCCTGCCTGAACAGATTTTAATAAAACACAATCTTGTAGATAATTTCATTGTATTTAAAAAAACATTGACGATTCCAGGTCAAAAACTACTATTTATCGAGTTATTTCTATTTTAATAATCATTCATAGAGAAACATGCAATATTTGATTGCATGTTTTATTTTATTTAAACATTATTTAGGTTAAGACAATTTTGTTCAGGAAATCTGTTGTTTTCGATAAATTTTTAGGCTGGAAAATACATCTTTACTGACCTAGGCCAGAAAGTGACTGTTTGTCATGGTAATAAGTTAGTTTTACCGGCCTAGGCCGGAAAGTACCTGGTTGCCATGGTGATGAGTTGTTTTATTGTTTTTCCCTGTCAAATAAGCTTCATTATACCAACAAGCGAGTTTTCACCTGTAGTTTGTTAAGTTATATTGTTTAATTATGGATGGTGACGATAGCAATTTTGGTGTCAGGGGCAGACGCAGAAAAATATTGTTCATAATATACCCGTAAAGTGTCTTTACTGGACTCGTATGCTTTCGGAACTCGCCTACGCCTCGTCCTAAAACTGCCTATTTGTCTAGTAAAGTACCACTTTCCGGTATTGTTACGCAAATAACTATTAATTTTAAGGTTTTACATTTTTATTAATTAATAAGTTATTTATAAATAAGCTTTATTTATAAGGTTGCTACTGATGAAGAGACGCTAGTCTTAGCTAATCTAGCTCTAACATATCGACAAGAAGAGAAAAAGATAAGTAATTTTTATTTAAACCTATTAACATTAACTTTTAAAATTACTTTTTAATATCGAAATCAATCCATTACTAAAATTATATGTATCTAGTTAATAAAACACAACCGTAATATTGTTATGGATTATTATCCTTTTAAGGGCACTCAACAGATTAAATTGTGAAGCTGAAAACAGCGATATGTGCTACACCAATTACTCTAAAGTGTATATCACAAGAAAACCAGAACATATTTGCTGGTCGTTTTTACAATAGTTATAAAGAAACGACAGTGTCGTGAAAAGCTTAAAAGTATTTTCAGCTTAGTTCTTAGTGACAGTTGTCTAATAGATTTTCTTTCCCACTTAATAACGGTGGCTCCACTACAGTGTTAACCATTAGTCAGAATTGACACCAGAAAAATAACGTTAGAAAGGTCCAAATGAAATATATCGACAACTATTCCACACGACACACGAGTCCATTATTTGGGGACCGCACAGCAAGACCCAAATAATAAAAATTCTTCGGGAGGTAGGTAAAAACAAAGATCAGACTTACAGATTATAACACTAATGGTGTATTTATGTCCATAATGTCAAGCACGTATTTCAAATTTGTTATATTTATGAATTTCTCCTTTTTAAAAGGTGCAGCAACTTTATTACAAAAAAGGAGATAAGAAAGGGCACAGTATTATTCTTTTGTTGCATTTCTAGACTACCAAAATAACTTTCGTACCTAAATCAACGACATAATTGATTATTACAAGTAAAATTGATGTATTTGAATTAATAAGACGCCTTGTAATAATTGCAAATGAATATAACTTCACTGTAAATGCAACAAAAATATGAAGGACCTCACCTACAAAAAAAAATCATTTTAAGTGTCTTTCATAGACGACGAAGACTTTAACCAGTAAATACATTGGTTTTTGTAACGTATTGTTGATTTGTTAAAAATATGCAAATAACAAATACATTTTTAGCAGTCAATAATATTAGATTGGAATAACACCTACATGCTTTTTTATATTTTCGAGAATAAAAACCCAAATTATAATATAATGGCTTACCTTAACGTTTCACACTATACTCGAAACAGGGATGGACTTGCCAATATGCCATTCAGTGCAAGATTAAAGCAGCACAGTCTGGTCCAGGTGGTACGCTCTCTTCTACGTATTTGATGTCCTAAAACAATTTGCATTTAATTCGTCCATGATCGGTATTTGCTTGAGTTAGTTACAGTAAAGTTTTTAGCACGTATATACCTTGAAATTGTAAGATTATTGTAGAAAATAAATAATAAAAGACTTATCATAAGTTCAAAACAATATAGCATAATACCTAACAGAAATTCCCAATCAAGTGTAGTTAACTGTAGGTTATAAGTCAATATTATTTTTAAAGTAAGATAAAGAAACTGTCGAATATCATGCCATATTAGCTGAGCCCATTAATTTGTACCATAAGGTGACATGATAAAGACTTTTGTAAATTTTTCTACAACTATTAAATGCATTGGTAAAAACTGTTTAAACAGGTACCTACATGTAACACTACTGGATAATTTTAAAACAAATTGGAGTATTAATTGTAGAGTAAAGAAAGTTTTATCTTCATAACAGTTTAATTAATTTCTTAGGCTTAGGCAGCGCCGGCGAAATGTTATCTGGCATATAATGGAAAGAAAATTTGGGCGCCCCCATATATTGTCTAAATGTGATTATGTGTCTAT
Source organism: Elmis aenea (assembly GCA_947652605.1). Lineage (NCBI taxonomy): Eukaryota > Metazoa > Arthropoda > Insecta > Coleoptera > Elmidae > Elmis > Elmis aenea. Next base: position 16,955,805 of record OX393581.1, on the reverse strand, counting down.
ATACAGGGCGATTCATAAATATTGCGAGAAACTTCTGGAGGTAATTATTATCTAAAAGTATACACCCATAAAGGGGAACGGTAAAAATTGGTTTAAATTTTAGTTCTCAGATTTGGAGAAATGTAAAATAAATTGCTTTTGGTTTTTTACTTATTAAAAGGTTTTTCACAGTAATATTTTTAATGTTCTCTTTTTTTCCAAGGGGATGAAAAGTATGACCCCTGTTGGTTTTTGTTTTTATCAGAACTTTAATGACGGTAGAAATTTGCAATTTAACTTTTTTTTAAAGCTTTATTTATTTTGAACCTTTCTTAATTCTTTAATTTATCTAGCAAAACCTACAGTTTGTGAGTAAAAATATAATAAGTGAACATGCAACATCAAATGTTCAAAAATGTATTGTTCTCCATAGTGGTTACCATGATTTGTACATATTGCGTAAAAATTACAGCTGTTTTTGTGTTTATTTGGTGGTACATGAAACTTATTTTATTTGGTTTTACCGTTCTCTTTAGGGGGTGTAACTCCGAAAGCAGACGTTACCGGAAAAAAATTTATAAAAAAGACATTAATATTCGCCATGATAGGAATTACACTCCTAAAGTGTTTTGCAAGATGTATGAATCACGGGGTTATAAAAATAATACACTATGACAAATATAATTTTTTTTGAAAAATTAAATAACGCTAATACATTATAAATATTTCCTATAATTTTACCCTTTTTAATGAACAAATCTGGCGCCACTATGCAATTACATAGACTTAGACTCGCCTCATGGTAAAACCGGCCCTGAGCTTTCATAGTCTTTAGCTAAACATAAGTCAATAGTTATGGTAAGATTGTAAGGTCTTTTAGGATTTTTCCAAACTTAATCTATCATAAGCTAAGCGAAAATCTGATTCTTAATATTTTGTTAAATAAAAACATTCTTGATGTACTTAATTTAAAAATATTCAGACCAGGGAACGTATAGCCCTGTGTATATTAAACCACTTCAATAAAAATTTAAAAAAATTAATCATGCATAGAATTTGTTGTGTGAGTAATTTAACGATATAATAGTTTAAAAGAATATGAACAAATAAATATAAGCAGCATTAAATGTATTTAACATTAGCTTAAAATGTACATAAAGATTTTTTAATGATTAATATTAATATTATTATTAACATTATATTTAATGATAATAATAGTATTATTATTATTACACCAAACATACAACAATCCTAAAATGCATCATCTTTTTACCATCACAGTTTAAAATTTTATGTGTATTATATTCTTTAGTCATCATATTTTATAATCTTTCATACAGATATCGGGTGATCGAAAATGACTGATGCGAAGGGTGTTAGGAACTTTATTCGAACGGTTGGTAACCCATAGGGGAAAACCAGTGGCGTAGGAAAACCACACACAAAATGACAGGTCAATCTGAACGTCACAGAAAACGAAAATAATACTACGCCACTGATATCCTAGTTTTACACTGTGATACCAACAAAAACATGGTTATTTTATTTTCGGTCTGAAGTTAGCGGGCATCAGTCATTGTTGATCACCCGATACTACTAGAATGCGTCTATATTTTGAAAAAAAGAGTTTACCAAGAGAAGTATTAGGTAGGAGCAAAAGTATTTTCGTTTTTTAACATGATATTTATTTTTAATATTCTTAACAAACTAAATTAAATCAAAAATCAAAATATAGTCTATTGTATTGAATGGTCTTAATCCATTTTTTTGCCAGGTTTTCAATTCCCCTCCGGTACCATTCTTGGGACTTAGAGTCGAAGAACTCGCGACACCCTTCTTCTACTTCCTGAACATTAGCAAAGTCCTTCCCAGTCAGGTAATGCGCCATTGACCGGAACATGTGGTAATCCGATGGTGCTAGGTCGGAACTGTATGCAGGGTGTGGTAGCACTTCTATTCCATCAAAATCCTCCAGTTTCCGGAAGGTCATTTGGGCCGTATGCGGTCTAGCGTTGTCTTGCTGTAACAGCACTCGTCGTCGGTTGACCAAAGCAGGGTATTTTCGTTGTAAGGATGCGTACACTCGATCAAGCTGCTCGCAGTAGTTCCGCGTTGATCGCTCGACCATCAGGAACCAACTCAAAGTGAACCACACCTTCGTAATTCCACCAGACGCAAAGCATAACCTTGGTTTCGAATCTTCCGCGCTTTACCACAGGTTCTCCACGTTGGTCTCTACTTAACCACTGGTTTGATCTACTGGGATTACGAAGGTAGATCCACTTTTCGTCGCAGGTCACAATCCGGTGAAAGAACCGATGGTCTTGAGGGTTGCTGAGTAGTTCTCTACATACACTGACCCGACGTTCTGCTTGCTCTGGTGACAAATCATGGGGTATTTCTCTACAGCGTTTTTTGGATTTACCTAGCTTATGTAGGTGGCGACCTATAGTTCATCGCGAAGGCCCAAGTTCGTGCGATAAATTTGTAGTAGTTGTTGCTGGCGATTCCTCGACGGCTTGAAGTAGGGCCCCCTGGTCTACCATGGAGGGCCGCCCAGAACGAGCTTGTTTTTGAAGGCTGGTATCGCCGTTTTTGAATTTTATATACCAATTTTGTGCAGTACGATTTGAGATAGTATCCTGACCTTCCACATCACGTATAGTTCGTGCGGCAACAGCAGCGCTTCGCCCCAATTTCCAGTAGTGACGTAAAATTGCAAGAACTTCAACATTTGTTTCAGACATTAAAGAACTTTTAACCACAAGCAATTAAACTAACTGACACAAAAACTAAACTAGAAGATGCGCTTTTTAATTTGACATATAACTTGTCAAACTTTTATCAATTGTTTAGTATCCAAGATGACTAGAAAAAAAAAACGAAAATACTTTTGCTCCTACCTAATACTATTATGCTGACAAAGTTTTCAGCTAATGAATGTAGTTACTATTCAAAATTGTAATTAATATTGGTTGTTAAAACAATCCGTGTTAACAGTATAGAAAATATTTAATGATAGATATCACCAATTTTTACAAATTTCACCAACATGTTCTCTGTTAAACAATTGAAGGCCGAATTTGACTGTAAAGAATGGCAACAAAAAAAGTAACGAAAGTTATATTTGCTGTCCACATCCGTTCCTTTTCCTTCCCTTCCGACCGTTTTAGTGAAAAATGTCTTTGCAGTGTAAGTAAATGAATCAACTTTTTTATTTCTCCTTGTTGTTTTTTTACCGGTTCCATGTGCGAGCAAATTCAGCAGTAAAATGGAATGTGCAAATGTCAAGGGTCACTATAAAAAAGGGCAGTAAAAACCTGGATCAGCTTTCTAAGGGATTCTAATCGAGCTAACCTAAAATATATGACATTTTTTGCTTATCTGTTAAGGAAACGTATGAGGATGCACTTTTTTTTACAATAAACGTGCACAGATTGCGATAGATACAGAGCGATCTGCACGTCATAAATCTTAACGGAGTGATATTTATTGTATTATATTTAAACAAAAAATCGCGATATAACAACTTTTCAATTTAATGTGGGTTCACACAGCAAAGAAATAAATATTATCTTAATCTTTGATAAGGTGCATATAGTTTTCTTTCGTATTAAGCTGCCAAATATTCTTGATCAGTGTTTTATAAAACCATAAAATATGGGCTAAGGTCATAAAAATTTATAGTAGGGAACTAAATTGTTGTTAAGGTTTCATCTGAATATAAAACATTTGTGTGTCATTTTCATTAATCCCACGTCAGGCGTAATGTATCTGGTAGATGCATTGAGTTTTATATAGTGTCATAATCATGATCCATATATTTACAAAAAAAAACGTACTTACTTACAATGTCAATGAAACTCTTTTTGGGTGTTTTTAAGGAGAAATATTTTAATAACCAATCTAAACATCAAATACTTTAAGAAAATTAGCCCCTCATAAGTTCATGAGCGTCCTCAGGGCTACAAACAAGATTACATACTAAATCAGTCCAATAGGGATCATTTTATGAATTGCAATAAATAGCAAAAATTAGTCCAAAAAATATTTCTAAATTGTTCACATTCATACTCATTAGATTCACAACTATACATTTTACCATCGAAGCAGGTTTTGCAGACCATAAATGCATGTTTTAAGCAAAACCATTCATTACAAAGTCGGCAAGAATATAATATCTGCTGTATACAGGGGTGGTCTACTTATAGAAGGACTAACAGTCGATACAAAAACTTATTTTAAAACGAATATTCCAACTTAACATGGGTCCATAAACGCTTAATTTTAAAGATACAGGGTATTGAGGTTTTCGAAATAATATTAATATTTTTTATCGGTTCCAAACCAGTAGATATATTTAAACCAAATTTGGTATACAGCACCATCTTACAGGTTACCACATTCGGTGAGAATGTCAAGCCCCACTAGCAACCTGTAGCGGAGTTGTGGGGGTTCAGTCTCAATAAATTTTATTAAAAACTAGTACGGTCCTGTTCAAAATCAGCCTTAAACTTGTTTTAGGGTACAGCATTTTATTCTAAACAAAAAGCGTCTTATGACTTTTCTTCGTATCTGTCACCGTTTGGCGGGGAATTTGATTTATTTTACTATTATCCCGAAAAATTAGCTCAAAAATTCAATCTAAAAATATCGCTGATGTTCGAAATAAAGAAGTATTTACCGATTTATGCAGTTTTTAATAATAGAACATGCTAATAATGGGGGAAAAAGTTCTGCTAAATTAACGATTATTGATCCACATTTTAAGCTTTTACCCTGTAACTTGCAAACTTTCTGCTTTTCGCGATATTTTTATGTCGAACCTATAAGCAAATTTTTGACGAGAATAGTAAAAAAAAATCAAATTTCGCGCCAAACGGTGTGAGATGCGAAGAAATGTTAAAAGACACTTTTTGTTTAGAATAAAATGCTCTATACAAAAACAGGTTTAAGTTTTATTTTTAACAGGGCCATACTAGTTTTTTATAAAATTTATTGAAACTGGACCCCAACAACTCCGCCACTGGTTGCTTGTGGGACTTGAAATTATCACCACTTGTGGTTACCTGTAAGGTGTTGCTGTATACCAAATTTGGTTGAAATATATCTACTGATTGAGAAGCGGTTAAAAATTATCGATATTTTTTCGAAAATTTCAACACCCTGTATCTTTAAAATGAAGCGTTTATGGACCCATGTTGATATGAAATATTCGCTTTAAAATAAGTTTTTGTATCTGTGAAAATCCAGCTACAAAAAAGTGGACTACCCTGTACTTATTCCTACAAGAGATGCTCTGGCTATAACAGTCGAAACTATCCTGATAAGTCAGTTAAGGTACGGTCGGAGAGGGATTAGTTGGAAGCTTAAGTTTTGACACTGAACGGCTAAAGTGATACTTAAAAAATTTGTTACAACGTATCCCACAATAACATTGCACCTGATGAAAGGTTAAGAAAATCCATTGTTTTTCTATGTTATGCTTAATTTTAGATTTCGAAAATATAATTAATTTACTAAACAGATTCCAAGCTATTGCTCTCAAATGTATTCCAATGAAAAACAATGAATCAAAAAATATTGTCTCATTTAAACTTCCGTATTTTTTTCACTGACAAAAAGATAATTGATCGTTTCGTATTTTATAGTAATAAATAGAACAAATATAAAATGCTAATAAATCGATGATAGACTAGCGAATCTACAATTGAGATATGCAATTCTAAATTGAACTAGCACATTTTAATAATACATTTTCGATTTTCGGTTAAATTAAACGTGGTACAACGAAGAAAATGAAAATAGTGCCATTTACCATTTTTATGTAGTATATGTCACTAGCATCGAAAGGAATTTGTTCTGACCTTTGTACGGGCATATGTTAAAACGCGTTCATATATAAAAAGTTCGGAGGAAATTCCTTGGCGAAACCGACTACCAAATTTACAAGTGGAAGTAGGAACATATTTTAGTTATAGAGGAAGACATAAATTTCTGTTACGGTCTTATGTTTGGGGAACCACCCATTGTAGTTTTAAGTGGGAACTAGCTTCACTATGTTACGTATGGTCCAGTACTTTGTAACGGTTTAAAAGCCGTGTACAGATTTGGCAACCCAGCACCTGTATTTCAAATTATGATTTAGACGTGACAACGTCTCATCTTTAAATTAAAATTGTTGAGTTAGACGTGGCAACGTCGCTTTTGCAAATTTCTCAGTTTAGCGTGGGTAAAAATAGCACTTCCTGTCGGGCCGTTGTCAGAAAAAGGACACGGGCTCTGGGATCTGCGTGAGTCAAGCACGTGGTGTGAATTTAAATGTAGTTAAATCTAGCAAGTGTACTGAATAGATTACTTACGATGTATCGACGTATTTGAGTGTTTGTACGGATATTTGCTAGTGATAAATGTAGTTAAATCTAGCAAGTGTACTGAAAAGATTACTTACGATGTATCAACGTATTTGAGTGTTTGTACGGATATTTGCGAGTGATAAATGTAGTTAAAGCTCGCAAGTGATTATAAATGTTCAGCGAAGTGCCGCGTAAGCATTATCTAGTAGGTGGGAGTGTTCCTAACCGGTGGCACGTGCGTAATACGCAGTTCACCGAGCCGTCGAGTACGCAGCTGTAGCGTGTACTAGAACCACTCCGCTAGGAACGCCATCTGTCCGCCGTTAGCAACGGTCACGTTCGCAGAAGTAGCGTGTCCTCCAACCAACTGGAACGGCATCTTCCGCCAGGATCGCCTCAACTAAGTGCACCAACAATGGGGGTAGATATTAAGTTAAGGCCTGTATTGTAAGCGCGGTACAAATTTATTTTCAGTATTCAGAAAACTTCAATGCTAAAAAGTTCCTTGTTTTAGTTATTTGTTAAGGAGAATCAACCAAATAACTTGGCGCCCTTTTATTGATTTATTAAATTGTTTATTTAGATTAGTTTTTTTTTTGTTTGTTTTGTTTGTGAACCCACGATCCTTGCCACCGACCAAGAGCCCGGTCATTTAACACTGGGAGGGTGTCAAAGTGTTACACGTGGCGCCCAACGTGGGGCCCAAAGTTTAGTATTTTTTTTTTGGATGAAAGGTTACAACAGCTGGTGGGTTGTCATTTTTCATTTAGTTTTTTTTGATTTTTGGGGGGATCGTTGCCGTTAAGGTGTATGCTCCTTGAGTTTGATTATTTTATCTAGGTTCAGTATCGTTCTCTGGCTTGAGATAAGGTTTTGATAATTTTTTAAATTAAGGCTTTCTTGCTGTCTTGGTTGAAATGGAGGAGCCAAGGGTTTTCGTTAATTATTTGCTCAAGGACGAGTTGTCCTTCGAACTCTTGATTCGTGGTGTCGATTCCACAGGTTTAAAGGTGGACGACAGACGTAAGCTTCTGCGCAAGCAATTAAGGTTGGAAGGAAGCGATCCTTCATTGAGTAAAGGGTATGCTCGAGTAGAACTCGACACACCAAGCGAACTAGACATTTGTGGAAGTAAATTAGAAACTTTAGTGTCGTTAGTAGATGAATTTAGTTTGAAGCCGTTGACGAGCGAATACAATAAGTTATACACTCGTGTTATGCATGTCCTCACCCGAGTTAAGTATGTTCCCGTTGCGGAAAATATTAAAGAGTCTATTTCTAAAATGGAAAGTTGCTGTTCAAATTTATTAGACTGTTTAACCTCAATATTCGAGAACCCCGAGATACATTATAATGATTTGGCGGTTGTGATGGAACGATCGATCCTGTCGGTTCAGGAAGTCGCTAGTATGCCGCCGGGAGATGGTGAGGACGTGGTGGTTCAAAATGATGGTGAGCATCAGGAGTCGACACGGGTTGATAACAAAGATACGGACGCTCAAGCATCAACTCCAGCTTCGCCTAGTAAAATGCAAGAGCCGGCTTTTGTTAGTCGGGTACGGAACTTAAATTTTAATCCTAGGCCGTCGGTTATTTTAGCGCATAATCAGCCGGTTTTGTCTGTTACGCCTGTCCCTTCGGTTCCGGTGGTTAAGTGGAATCTTAAGTTTTGTGGGGATGCCACTCGTATGGGGCTTAATTATTTTCTGGAACGAGTTGAAGAGCTACAAGTCGCTCGAAACGTGTCGGAATCTCAATTGTTCAGTAGTGCTATTGATCTATTCGAAGGTCAGGCTTTAATATGGTTTAGATCCATAAGAAATCGCGTTCATAGTTGGCCAGAGCTGGTAGCACAGTTGCGTTTAAACTTTTTACCTCTGGACTATGACGAGGAATTATGGTCTGAAATCCGCGCGCGCAAGCAAGGCCCCGATGAGAAGCCCAATTTATATATAGCCGTGATGATCAATATGTTTAATCGACTGACATGCTCTTATGCCGACCCGGATCGACTGAAGTATATTTTGAAGAACTTGCACCCATATTACGCTAGTCATTTATCGTTAGTTCCCGTTACGTCTATAGACGAACTAATTACGTACTGTCGACGTCTTGAAGAGACTAAGGTTCAAAATGCTAAATATAGGAGCGGTAATAACGTTGATAGTTCGCCCCTAGAGCCAGATTTAGCGTATAGACAACCTAACACGCCACAAAAAAGGAATGTACATTCCATTTCGCGTCGCGATTCTTCGGCGGGTGCCCAGTCAGATAGACAGGAGGTTGCGCATCAGAGCTCTCGAGAATCTCAACGTGGTTTTCGGAAGGAGTCGAGCTTGAGATGCTGGAATTGTCGTACGTCAGGTCACGGTTTTCGTAATTGTTCGGCGGATAGAACGTTGTTCTGCTATAATTGCGGTACGCCGGACGTAGTTTCTCCTTCTTGTCCCAAGTGTAGTGGTACAAAAAACCTGCAAACGAGGGCCTGTCCTTCCAGCGTACAGGACCCTCCTCCCAAGAATTAGACTCGGAACGTGAACATTGGAAGTCCTGGTTGACGACTGTTGGTAATTTTTGCAAAGCATCAGCTCGTACAGACGCCGTGTTTTGTCATCGTCAACAGGATAACCGACCTTTCTTATATGTATCTATTCTGGGTGAACAAATCCTTGCGTTGTTGGATTCAGGGGCTAACCAGTCAGTATTGGGAAAGCATGGTTTATTTTTGATCGATAAGCTAGGACTTAAGCTGACTAGGATGTTAAATGCGCCGTTGTTACAAACGGCCGATGGTGCTAATCAGTCTGTGCTAGGACATGTAGTAGTGCCTTTATGTGTGGATGGACAGGTTAAGGAAATTTCCCTTTTAGTGTCAGATTCCATATCTACTAATCTTACGTTAGGTGCAGACTGTTGTTACTTGTTTGGTTTGAAGGCTAACTTTGGTAGAAATTCTTTTGTAGTACCGACACATATCGATACTTTGAAAGTTATTCACTCGCAGGATGATCTGGACGATAGGCAGAAACGTCGCCTAAAGATAATAGTCAACCAGTTTAAGGTAATCAGTGGTCCAAAGTTAGGCCGTGTTAATTGTGTACAGCATCGCATAGATACTGGGGACGCAGAACCCGTAAAGCAGAGGTATTTTCCTTTGTCTCCAGCTATGTTAGAAGCTGTGAATAAGGAAGTAGACGAGATGATGGAGTTGGGGGTGATTAGGCCATCTTCATCTCCCTGGAATTCACCAGTGGTGATGGTTAAAAAGAAGGATGGCAGTTTAAGATTTTGCTTTGACGGCCGACGTCTTAATTCAGTGACCAGGAGGGACTCGTATCCGCTCCCTTTCGTTTCAGATATTTTAGATCGACTTCGAGACGCTCGTTTTCTGACTTCCATCGACTTGAAGAAAGCATTCTGGCAAATTCCTCTTTCTCCTGATTCGTGGGAGAAAACTGCTTTTACTATTCCTCGCAGGGGTTTATTTGAGTTTGTCGTTCTTCCGTTTGGGCTACATAATAGTCCACAGACGTTACAAAGGTTAATGGACAATCTTTTAGGCCCCAAATTTGACAATGTTTTTGTGTACTTGGACGATATTATTGTGGTGTCCCAGACTTTCGACGGCCACATGGAAACGTTATCTGAGGTTTTTAAACGGTTGAATTCTGCCGGTTTAACAGTCAATTTCGACAAATGTGAATTTTGTAAGCCGTCTTTATCGTATCTAGGATTTGTTGTGGATCAGCATGGGCTTCGTACCGATCCGGATAAAGTAAAGGCTATAGTGGAGTATCCTGCTCCAAGGACCACTACAGAAATCAAACGTTTTCTGGGCATGGCGGGCTGGTATCGCCGTTTCATCCCGGATTTTTCTTCGTTCGTTTCCCCGATATTAAACTTGCTGAAAGGTAAAGGTAAGAGGCAGTCGGTGAAGTGGAATCCTCACGCTGAAGAGAGTTTTCAGCACATTAAACAGTTGTTGGTGTCTGCTCCGATTTTGTCTAGTCCCGATTATAGTAAACCTTTTATTATTCAAACCGACGCGTCAGATGTCGGTCTCGCTGCCGTTTTGATCCAGGGTGAAGGTGACGACGAGAAGGTAATTGCCTATGCTAGCCGCTCAGTGAGCAGCGCGGAAAAGAATTATTCGGCTACCGAGAAAGAGTGTTTAGCAGTGTTATTTGGTATCGACAAGTATCGTCCTTATGTTGAGGGTTCTAAATTTACGGTGGTGACTGATCATTATTCGTTGTTATGGTTAGCTAAGTTACAGAATCCTAGTGGTCGACTTGCCCGATGGAGCTTGCGTCTTTCTCAACACGTATTCGATATAGTTCATCGCAAGGGGAGGTTCAATGTGGTCCCAGACGCCCTGTCCCGAGCCCCAGCTCAAATTAGTACTCTCAAAGTTGTAGATGCAGATAGGGAGCCGTGGTATTTACAGTTGTTAAACAAGATTGCTGCTCACGCTGAGTCGTATCCAAACTTCAAAGAGGAGGATGGTTTGATTTACAAGTACGTTGCGAACAAACATAATCTTGTGTCCAATCTGATCGAGTGGAAGTTGGTCGTTCCTAAGAAATATAGGTCGGAACTTTTAAGGGAATGTCACGATGATCCCACGTCGGCCCATTTAGGTTGTTTTAAGACTTTGCAGAAGTTGGGCGAGAAGTATTACTGGCCTAAGATGAAAAGAGACGTCTCTCGTTATGTACGTCGTTGTGAAGTTTGTCTTGGGAGTAAATCGCCTACTTTTGCTAGGTTTGGGTTGATGGGCAAAGAGAAGTCTGTTCGATATCCATTTCAATTGATCTCAGTAGATATCATGGGCCCTTTCCCTCGTTCAACTAAGGGAAATGCATTTTTGTTAGTCGTTTCAGATTGGTTCACGAAGTTTACGTTGTTGAAGCCAGTGAGCCAAGCTACTAGTTCCGCAGTTGTTAAGTTTTTGGAAAATGATGTTTTTCTCCTCTTTGGTGTGCCCCAAATAGTCATGTGTGACAATGGTGTCCAGTTTAAGAGCTCGGTGTTTAAGAAGTTAATCGATCAGTACAAGGTGCAGAAGGTTTGGTACAATGCTAGTTACCATCCTCAGGTGAATCCTGTCGAGCGGGTTAATAAGGTCATTGGTACGGCGATTCGATCGTATGTTAAAGACAATCACCGGTTGTGGGATGTTGAGATTTATAGGGTTGGTCATGCCTTGCGGAACGCAGTTCATGAGGTGACAGGACAAACACCCTCCTTTCTCAATTTTGGTCGTACGGTACCGGCCAATGGAGATTATTATGGGAAGTTGGAGAATCTTTCCCCAGAAGAGCTGACACTGGAAAAACGCGAACAACTAGTTCGAGATGTTAACCAACTGTCTGAGGTATATGAAGCGGTAGGTGTTCGATTGAAAGAGTCGTACGAACGGAATAAGGGACGCTATGATCTTCGGAGGCGCACCGTACAATTTGAACGTGGAGACACGGTTTGGAAGAAGAATGTAGTGCTGTCTAGCGCTGCTGACAAATTTGCTCAGAAGCTAGCACCCAAATACGTTCGTTGCACAGTCAAAGAAAGGACGGGGACGGCCACCTATAGACTAGTCAATGAACATGGCAAAGACGTAGGCGTGTGGCACGTCAAAGACCTAAGGGGTGACACTAGTGGTTTTAAGTAACCATCGGTCGTTTATGTCTACCGCCCTGTTGGCTGGGGTTTACGAATACACCATCGCTAGGAACTGGCAGGGGTAAAAGCCCCCTAAAAATCCCCACCTTTGAACCGTCTGGCATTAACATCTTTAGTCTGTTTGACTGTTTACGACATGTCGTATTGTGGAGTTTATCAGATGCTCGACCGTTGTCGGATTTTAAATGGACCTGTAGTCCGTTGGCCTCTGATCCCAAAGACATGTTGTCGTTCTATTTAGGATCTTATCAGGGCTCGACCGTAGTCGGATTTGAATGGACCTTTGTTAGTGCGTTGTAGGGTACTTTCCTAGCACTTAGGTCCGCTTGCCTCTGATCCTAAATTGGGTTTACCTATTTTGTCGTTTCTTTTTTTAATTTTGATTATTCAGTGCGCTTGGTGATGGATGAATGGATATGAAGACATGCGATCGTCTCGGCCTCTGACTCCCTAGGGACTTAAACCGCGCCGCCTCTGTCAGAGTGAATTGGTGCTAGGTTATATACATTTTTGGTTTCCTTTTCCTCGGCTATGTGGCTCCCGGCCTAACCTGAGGGACAACATAGACCGCCTTCGCACCGAACAAGACATTTTTCGATTCCTACCGGTTTTTTTATTTTTTGGTTTTCGTAGTTTCTGGCTCTATCGCGAGTAGCGGTAGTTTAACGTAGTTTCTAGGTACTTTAATTTAGTTTTAGGTTGCTTAAGTTAGTTAATAAGATTCGTGTTGGGGGTATAAATAAGCTTTTATCACCATTAACGGGATACAAAGGGAGAGCGTTTTGGGAAGTGGTTTAATTTTAATTTTTGGTCCGATTTTGGTAATTACCGCTGTCATGGCCCCGGTTACCAAAAGGCTAACCATGTTAGGGAGAGATTGGCTCGCTAATCGATATCATGATAACGCGCTTATAGTTAGAATTGCCATTTAGCTGCTGCACGTTGAGGCCGTAGGAAGTTGATAAGTTTCGATTACGCTCCGGCGGATTTGGCTAAAAAGTGGTTTTGGGCAGGAAACTTATCGTGGTGAAATTGTTCGATTTAGCGGTTATGTTAGGACTGCTAAGTCAGTTATTTTGTCTTATGAGGAAGACATGTTTTGCACGCATTGATAGGCGCGTTTTTATGTCTGATTAGTTTGGATGTTTTGCTCGGCGGTAATGGACTTAGATTATGCTGCGCGGATTTGAGTAGCCGTATGTGTTAACGTAAGGCGCGACGCAGGAATAATCGGTTTAGTATGGCGTAAATTTCGATCTCCTAATTAGCCAAGTGGTATTTTACCTGTACCGTGGATAGTTTTTAATTTTCATTTAGTAGCTTATCTTCTCAGATGTAGAGTCGGTTAGGTTGTTGTAAGTGAAAGGCGTTTTCGAGCCTCTTTCTTTGGGATTTTTTTTTTTTTTGTTGTTTGGTTATGTTTATCAAGGTAAGGGTATTTTGAGTCCTTTTTCCTGTGGGGATTTCGTCCTTTTTTTAGTAAGTAAGGGGGGAGTGTAACGGTTTAAAAGCCGTGTACAGATTTGGCAACCCAGCACCTGTATTTCAAATTATGATTTAGACGTGACAACGTCTCATCTTTAAATTAAAATTGTTGAGTTAGACGTGGCAACGTCGCTTTTGCAAATTTCTCAGTTTAGCGTGGGTAAAAATAGCACTTCCTGTCGGGCCGTTGTCAGAAAAAGGACACGGGCTCTGGGATCTGCGTGAGTCAAGCACGTGGTGTGAATTTAAATGTAGTTAAATCTAGCAAGTGTACTGAATAGATTACTTACGATGTATCGACGTATTTGAGTGTTTGTACGGATATTTGCTAGTGATAAATGTAGTTAAATCTAGCAAGTGTACTGAAAAGATTACTTACGATGTATCAACGTATTTGAGTGTTTGTACGGATATTTGCGAGTGATAAATGTAGTTAAAGCTCGCAAGTGATTATAAATGTTCAGCGAAGTGCCGCGTAAGCATTATCTAGTAGGTGGGAGTGTTCCTAACCGGTGGCACGTGCGTAATACGCAGTTCACCGAGCCGTCGAGTACGCAGCTGTAGCGTGTACTAGAACCACTCCGCTAGGAACGCCATCTGTCCGCCGTTAGCAACGGTCACGTTCGCAGAAGTAGCGTGTCCTCCAACCAACTGGAACGGCATCTTCCGCCAGGATCGCCTCAACTAAGTGCACCAACAATGGGGGTAGATATTAAGTTAAGGCCTGTATTGTAAGCGCGGTACAAATTTATTTTCAGTATTCAGAAAACTTCAATGCTAAAAAGTTCCTTGTTTTAGTTATTTGTTAAGGAGAATCAACCAAATAACTTGGCGCCCTTTTATTGATTTATTAAATTGTTTATTTAGATTAGTTTTTTTTTTGTTTGTTTTGTTTGTGAACCCACGATCCTTGCCACCGACCAAGAGCCCGGTCATTTAACACTGGGAGGGTGTCAAAGTGTTACAACTTCTGCGATTCGTGTAAACAAACTGTACAGCGACTAGCAGTTTACTGGATTTACTGCAACATAAAACGCCTCCACTTCACTATTGGACTCCGTTCATACAATTCCACCACTACACGTTGATTCTTCGCGGATTTATGTTGACCCACGCCACGTAACGTAACGAAAACGGGCCGTAATTATTCGATATGATTAATATTTTACAAGCTAATTGGGCTTTAATAAATTATACAATTTCTTTCGCTTGGGATACAAAAACTTCCTCGGCAACTTTAGGTTGGTTAGCTGTGACTGCAAAATACGGTAAAAGCCGTGTTCATAGGTTGCGGACCTCTGGTGCTGCTTGACACCGTGACTTCTGTCACACGCTTTGCCTCACCTTCTGTATAATAAAATTAAATCTCCCAGATTTTAGTTTAACATTACATAAGTCGGCATTTATTTGTACGAATCAAGATTTCGTGAATATTTGCTCCGTGGTAGCGTCACGTTTATTGATTTTGAAGTATTTGGGCCGATAACACAACAGTTAATCAAAAACTTTTAACGGTTTATTAGTTCCTGGAATAGTTTTGCCTATGACTGAACAATTAAAATACTCAGTTAATTGCTTTATATCTTAGTAAATAGTTTTTTTTATAATGAACCAAGTAATTTGGTCTCATTAAAAAGCAATAAAAAACTTTACGTCAAGCATTAAACTATTTCAAAACATTCTAATCGACAAAATCACTTATCCTATTCCCAAGAAAAATATCATCATAATGAAAACATATCAGGCTGATTGACATTCGATTGAAATCTCGCCTATATTAGAGCTAAATTAAATATGATACTCTGAATGATAAAAAAAAAACATTTAAATTATCGGTAGTAATATAACAAGTGCATTGAAAATTATCGATAATTTTTGGTAAAAATGGCAGAATGCAAGTTGAGCTGAAAACAAACACGAGTGCACGAAGTGCACGAGTGATTTTTTCTCATTCAACTTGTATGAGTGATTATTTGTCAAAAATTATAGATTATTTGCAATGCACGAGTTATATTTCGTCAGAAAATTTCCTTCACCTAACCTACCTGTCAAATTAAATATATGTTAGGTCAAATTTTACGAGTACTGTAAGGGTGGTGCGTTAGGGGTGTGGTTTAATCTATATTAAAGTAACGCTACTGGTCGCCGAAATTCGTCAAAAAATTATCAAGAACAAAATATTTAATTCCCTCTCCAAATTTATATTTTCGACCAATCACAAACTCAGACTTTTTAGAATAGAAACGACCAATAAACGCATGAAAATCTGTTAATTGCGAAAAGGATATAATCAGTATATGGTTATGATGTTTATTGGTCGTTTTTAAGAAATCTGAGTTTGTAGTTGGTCGAAAACGCAAATTTGACAGGAGGATCAACATCTGACAGGGGAATGTAAAATTATTACCGTGTAATAATGCTCCCATTGGTAGCCTCTACAAGATTTAAGATTAGTGATTGGTGGAAAACGCAAATTTGACAGGTGAAGGAAATTTTCAAATAAATTGGTTTTTTGACGTTTAAAGTATATTGTTTAGATATATGTGGTTCTCTTAGTGCACATCACTTCGAATAATAGAAACTTCACTGTACTTGATACCAGGGAGTCGGCAGAAAAATAACCGCCTCCCGACTCCTGAGTCAGAATTTTTTTAGACCAACTCCGACTGTTTTAATTTAAAAAAAAATTAATTAGTATGCTTCTCCACAATGAAACCGGTTTTTTTCCGTTTCTTAGTGTATTTTACTGTGGTGAATCTTAAAAGGAATAACAATGACTAAATAAATTACAGGATATAAAATATATATATCTGTATATAAAACATAACTGTAAAAACATAAAATAATTTCTTTTTAATACGAATCAAACATTGGATGCAAAGCATTCACTGCACAATTTTATTGTATGCTCTGAACAAATATTTTTATGGCATTGCGAACAAATTTGTTGCGAAGGTCGATTTTTAGCCCTAGGGCATAAATGACAGCGTTCATGCCGAGTAGCACATAATTGCATTTTACGGACTGTAAAATAGAGAAATATGAATAATACTATATAATTCGTATTCCTAAAAGTACAATTGAGGAATACATAAACAGATTTAAACGATTTAAAAAACGCTTGGCGCCTCTGCGGCGCCGTGCGACTACTTAAATGTTAAACAATGCCGTTTGCGCTTTATAAAAAACGATTTAGATCGTGATTTTGTTTTTTTTTAGATTTTTCATTCTGTTTTTATCTTCGAAAAACACTATATCAAAATTTATTTACTAATTTTAACTTTTAATTGAATGGTAATTTGTACAGAAATACAAATAAAAATTAAAGAAGAAAATATTTAGCAAAGATTTAAATCAATTTACGTTTATTTTTGTTGTCTTGATTTGCAAAATCAAAAGTATTTTATTTCTGTTTATGTAACACTATTGGTACAAGCTTATTTTAATTTAGCTAATTAACAAAGTGCCTTATTCATGAATAATCTCTTGTTGTACTTAGTCTTATTATACTCTGATATATCAACGATTTTTAATTTACTTCCTTTATAAAGTAATATTTATGTACATATTTCAAACGTATTTTGCATAAGATTTAAAGACAACATGTATAGTGAGAACTCATTTGGCGCTACTAATGCAAAATTAGCGAAGATATTTTATCAAACAATTTTTTTAAATTTTCTCATACTTAGAAAATGATAAAATATGCAAAATCGAGAGATAAGTATATTAATGCGAAGATTAGGCTTTAAGTTAAAATTAGTAACAGGTAATAAATGGTGGACGATTAAAATTTAATTAAAAGTTATTTAGCTTTAAGAATGATATCTATACTTGTCCTAGCGTAAATAATATTAAAGTTTTCAAACAAATGGGATATTAAATACACCTGCGCCCAATTAATAGATAAGGATATTTAATAAGACATTAAATGACCAAGAACTATGTTAGATAACGTTTAGAAACAAACATCTCTAAATTCTTAATTAATAAATTCCACCTCGACAAGCTTTCAAACGTGGGGGGAACTCGTATTTATTTTAAAAATAATTAAAAAAGTATCCTCTAAGAAGATTTCAACTGTGAACCAGATGTTGTAAAAGAATTTGGAATTAAAATTCTTATGTAACGAAAATAAAACCCGAAGCGCCGTCCCCTTATAATTTTAAAATTTAAAAGCAAATATTTTATTTCGATTGTACGCAAATGCCTGATGCAGCAAGATTTGAATTTCTCAGCATGCGACTGCATATAAAACACAATTTGTACTTGATGATATGGGAATGCATAAATAATTCGACATCGGGTATTACTGAATATTAAACAAGGATGCGTTGTTTAAATTCAGAACATCTGCTGTGACAATACCTGACGGATATTCTATTTTAGTCGCATTGAATTATTTCGATGTGATTATATGTCGGTTTCTATAAATATTCATGGATGAACTTTATCTTCTTTTATATTCTATATAAGCATTCAAACAAATAAATTAAAACCATTTTAGAAAAATATCTGTTTATCTACTAAATAATCTTAGTATAAAATACAATTGACACTCCAACAAAATGTAGTAATTTTAATATTTGATTCATGTAGTGTAGCCACCAGGTCGAGATAATTGTTGATCTCGTCTCGTCTCGCATATTCGAGATCAAGTTTGGCATTTTTCTGTATCGAATGTATGAGACGAGATTAACAATATTCTCAAATTTTCGAGACGAGGTTCTTAAATTCTCGATCTCGACAGCAATTTTACATGTACAAAAACCAGGAATAGTTTTAGGATGTATTTTGTTTTAAAATTTTAGAAACCTTCACAAATTTAAACTTTTAATTTATTTTAAATACTGTTTTTGAAGGACATAATCTACAGATTCCAATTTTACCATTCTTTGGGTCATGGTACTGTCGATGGAACTGTCAAAATGTTTCCTAAAATGCGCAGCCGGTTTGGAGTCAATTAATATCGGTGAAAGAGTGTCCTGAAACAAATGTGCTTTACTTGAACTCTCATCTACTCTAGAGCGCTTACTTTTTGTTTGGAATTTCTCATCTTTTTGTAGACGTTTGCCCTGTTGATGAATCGTTTGATGTAGTTTCACTTACACTATCTATATCTTATAATCTGCATATTTTACCAAATTATCGTCGTCTTCTACTACACTGGTATCGCTTTCAGCATAAGAACTTTTTGCGGTTAATTTTGTACCATGTTTCATGTTTCATATTTGAAAACTACTCCTAATATTATACGAATTTAGACTTAAGTTTTATAATCGGCAATAACCAACATCACAAAATACTGATGAACTTGTAAACACTTTTTAACACACCATGTTAGTCGATACATTTGAAGTAAAGTAATGGATGTAAAAGTAGCATATAATAAAATGCGCTCACATTATTTGCTTACATAAAAACCACCAAACTTGAAACCACAATGTTCTATACAGGACCCGTCTGGAGGTTTTGCGGGGTATCGGAAAAAGTTATTAGTTGGGTTCCAAAATATTTGCAAAACACACTTTTTTAAATCAAATGTCTAATGATTTCATTAATCATAATAATTCCATTATTAAATTTTCTTAAAGCTTTGTAAAGGTGTCCTCTGAGCGCGAGATCGTGTAAGCCGGTCCTGGCTCTATTTAACATTAAGGACACTCAGTCCAAATGTTGCAAGTGTCTCAATTCGGTTCGCGCATAATTAAAATTCGAGATTTTCGAGTTTGAAATCGAGAAGCACGTTTAAGAATTTTCGAGTTCGAGATCAAGAAACAAATTTCGAGAATTTTTGAGAACGAGATCGAGAATGGATAAAGTTTTGTCTCGTGGCAACACTAGCTTAATGCCAAACCAAAAATGGTAAAT
This sequence comes from Elmis aenea, assembly GCA_947652605.1. Classification (NCBI taxonomy): domain Eukaryota; kingdom Metazoa; phylum Arthropoda; class Insecta; order Coleoptera; family Elmidae; genus Elmis; species Elmis aenea. The sequence goes on along the minus strand of OX393581.1, from coordinate 16,936,432 downwards.
GCTCTAACGGTATTTGGGAAAGCAAACGAATCAAGAAAGAGAATAAAAATTACAAAGGGAAATTAAAAAAATAGATCCAACACAGTGAAATCGTATAAAGCAAAACACTCTTTATTAGTAAATGATAAAGATTACATTTCGGATTTCAATTATTTTTAAATTAAACCATAACGTTTGATCATTATAAACAATTTTAAAAAATAATTCCTGTATTTATAGCCAATGATTTAAAATCAATTTCGATTGCTGCAGTTATTGTTATATGCCAATATCTACAATGTGCGGCATACATCAAAACCCCTAACATTTCTTGTTAATCCTACTCTGAAAAATACAGGAACATGTTGACGAAAGAGGTTAGTAAATTAGACAATAGTAAAATGTTTAAAGGCTTGAGGAACAAAGTCATCTGGCAACAAGATGGCGCTCCACCCCACTATGATCTATCTTTAAGATCATTTCAGAGGATGGATGGGCGGACGTGGTACCTTTGAGTACCTGCACGGTCATCGGACCTTACGCCTTGTGTTTTTTCCACGTGTGGGGGATAAAATTAGAGTTATTGCTACCAAACAAATAGATCTGAAATACTTGAAGAAGAAGATTGAGGTACAGTTTGAAAGCAATTTCAGTAATTACACAGTACGTAAAAAGAATAGTAAGAGTAGAAACGAGAATAATTGGTGGACACTATAAACAGTTCAACTAGCTGTACTGCATAAGCATGTAAAATGCACAATGACACTAAAATACAGGGTCTGTCTCAAAAGTATCGAGAAAAAAATTCCTGACTCCGCTAGAAGGGGTAGCGGGATGCGCCGAGTGGTGAGGATGGAGGGGGGAGTCGGAGCTACCAAATTCCTCTCCTAGCAACGGTAGAGCTAGAAAAGTGATCCGCGCAAAGTGTGTTTTAAAAATTTTGTTTCGAAATTATTGTGTGTTAGGACGGCTTTAAGACAAGTTATAAATAGCGACACATTATGCATTCGAAAATTAATCGTGATAAACTATCTCATTTATTGATCAAAGTCCCAAATTTGTATTATTGCTGACTGTAATGGAATTTTTCTCCAAACAATTAAATGGTTCTCAACATATTTAATTTCGTCGCATCATAATGTTAAAAAAGGTTTTAAGCTATTTAATCGATCAGCCACCTTTATTTACATAATTAATTAGCGATAAGATTACTTGTATAAGCATTCTAAGTTTTACTCAGCTAAGCTTCCAAAACATTTTTTTTGCCTCAATTGTATAAGGCAATTAAAGTTTCTCTAATAATTAATTAATCTGCTTTATCCCTTAATAAATGATTTAAAACTCCATACAGAATGAAGAAATTATTATTGAATATATATAGCAATCTGTCAATATAGATTGTTCCTTCACCTAATTTGAATTTACTTCCTACAAAAACAAATTTATTAAATTATAAAACGATTATAATAATTGTGTTGTATTTTTTAACAAATTAGTTTTATTATTAAAAGGTTGTTAAATATTGTGGATATTTAAAATTTTTATAAGAACTACATCAAATTAAGTCATCATGCTGTATTAACAACTACAGTGCAAATAATAATTGACTGGTAAAAATAAATCACTTAACAAACTTAGTTATGTTTGTATAGGCCCTAAGCTAGTTTAAAAATTACACTACATCAGTACATTGTATTGCTGGGTTTCTACTAAATAACCATAATTGTTCTCATTACAAAAACTTGTTGTCATAACCGACCCGAAATGTTATTACGACATTAAAATTATCATCCAACAGATTTCCGATTTAGCGGACAGAATTCTAAGGTACTATAACGGTTCTTCCATCTATGTCTGCATTACAACGACAGGGGCTGTTTTGGTTGAATGGACAGTCAGATTTAACGGACATCCCTTCCCTTCAATCAGTCCGCTAAATCATGCCTTCGCTATATTCGTATTCGGTATATTCATATCGAATAGGAAACATAAAGTAATGAGCACTAACAATCTAACTGATCTGGTATTAATATTTACAACACCTACTACGTATCAGAACAAAATAGAAGTAAAGTACACGAGTTACACCAGTGGTTTATTACAGTAACGGTAGCTATGGAGGCACGCAAATGGTATTAATTATTGATTAACGCTAATGGAGCCCACTAAACGTATCTTTAAATTATCGAACATACATACTCAGCTATAAACATGAGAATGGTTATAATGCACTTACCAACTTGGAGAAAACAAATTAAGTACAGTCTACCTTGCACAATTTACCTAAACTATGTTGTTTAATTGTCTAACGCAACAGGTGTCCAACTATAAATATTTATCGTTTAAAACAGTTTCAAAAACGTTTAAAAATTTAATTTACAAATCAGTGAGTATTCTAGGCCAGTGTATTTAAGCTTCACAGGATAGATTTAATGGATAGAAACTGTACGAAGAATCATAACAAAAACTTAAAATTATGTTTGCTAAATTATGTGGAATACAATAACTTTACTCCGGTTTGAGTTGCGTCGTCCCCAATGACCATATTATTCTTTAAATCCATTTCCACCCAAATCACACAATAACAGCTATTATTGATCACGCATTACTAGGCCATATCAACATGAATTTACACAGTATTTGTGAATCAACCCCCATTGTTGCTTCTCCCCCGTACGACACAAAAACTAATTGACGGAAATTTAATTAAAATTTAATTGTACTCAGCAATTGACAAAAAGCTACATTTACGTTAAATAATTAGGTTCTTCCTTCTAGCGGATTCCTTTGTTTTTGTTTAATTAAATTCGTCTAAAAGTGAATTAAAAACAAGAATTTTTGTCCGCAGGCATTCAACGCACGCGAAATTCACTTTCATTGCTATTTGCAAGTGTTGGTTACATAAATTAAAGGGAGGAATTTTATTATTATAGTGGAGCGCGAAAGAATGTATGCATATGACAAATACAAGTGAAATATCTACTGTAAAGTATTTTGTAGTGAGAACCGAGTAGTTAAAGTATGGGTTTAAGAAGTTATTATTATTGTAACAAGACGCTTAGCGTTTTCACTGCATTACATATATGTTAATTGTGTAGGGGAGACCGGGAATGAAAGTAACATTTTTTTGTTTTTATTTTTAATTTCTCATAGAGTATAAAAGTTTATTACATCCAAATTGATTTAATGACAGATTGGACATTTGTCTTCCTTCCAAGATATTTATTTCATCTGTTTCGTAAAGCATATGTGAGAATTTTTTTTTTCTGTAGTAAGACAGCTGTTACTTTCAACCTCAACGTTGGGGCTAAAAGTAAAAATGATCGCGGTAAGTTGTAACGGCAAAATAATATACACAGCTCATAAGTAGTGGGTAAATATATTAGTATTCATCAAAAATATTAATAGTTGATTCCAAAATACACATTAGCAAAATGAAAAAATAAAAAACAAATTCCTTGTACAATACAAAACATTATCAATATTTAAAAATTTGAAACAAAAAGGTTTTAAACACTGGAAAATTCATCTGACAAGTTTTGTATGTTCTTATCTACGAAAAAAACCACCAATTGTGGTCTAAGAATCAACATTATTTTGCAAAAGAAAACATTGATTGAGGTTGGTTGTAACACTGTTACTTTTGACGCTAAGTGTACACAAAACAAATTGGAGGGAATCCACAATTAACCACGATTCCATCGTCAAATTGCATTGCAATAGCCAACAAAATTTGGAACATAATGATCTAGGTACTTTTTTGTTCCTCTTTAAAGCTAAAGCCGCACTGCGGGAGGGTTGGCTGGAGGGTAGATGGTAGATACACGCCGTCGCCTGGCGACAATTTGTTGTGAAACAATGCGCCTGGATTGTCGCCAGGCGACGGCGTGTATCTACCATCTACCCTTCAGCCAAAAATCCCGCAGTGCGGCCTTAGCTTTAGAGATCGCCTAAAAGTCACTCGACCGGTCACACAACGCATTAACTTTTAAGCCGGAAAATAGTGACTCTGACTGGCAAATACTTTACCTCTCTGACAGTTGAAAACTATAGCACTTTAGGTAGGAAGGTGAATGTAAATGAACATTGCACAAGCGCTTAGGGCGAAATATAACAAAAATTAAAGAAACTATTAGCACTGTTACAACCTGCCCGTGTTACTTTCATCCCCGGTCTCTTCTTCCCAATAAAATAATAGAAAGTGTATAGTCAAATTAACTCCGAAACTACGGGTATGGGTTATAATAAAATTTAAAAAATTATAACTGCGTTTTTATTTTCATTAAATTTAGCTTAACACAACAAAATAATGCATTTCCATGATTAATAATATCAAGTGTAACAATAAGTTCTAGCTCCAACTGTTTGACACACAAAAATCAGGATGATGCATATGTGATCAACCGTTGCGCAAAATTTTATAATCCTAAAACGTTTTAGTCTTTAACCAATACATAAACTGTACGTATATATAAAGTGATTCGCAAACAGCAAGCGTTCTTTAAGGTTTATTAGAAAAAGCATAGAACTATTGGTGACAGAATTTTATAGTAACTCCGACGACTCGCCCATAAGATTAAAGTTGTCATCGAAAGATTCCTGCCTTACTTAATGGGATCAATATAACACCCCTACACTCTTATAAAGGAAAAGAAATAGAAGTCGGTGTCTTTGAGTTATAGCCGAGCGGCTCATTTTTTATGCCAAGAACATGCGTTACATATAAACGACGGATTATGACAAATGGCGCTGGAATTCGACCAAGCGGAAATATTTCCCGGAAAAGTAAATTATATTTTTATGAAACAAGGTATTAAATCAGTTTATGTAGAACAGTGTACATGTAGGGGATGATGGGACAAGCCGAGCGTTCAATTTTATTCACATCACATCAAACCGAAATTGACTTTCGGGCCAGTGAGCCGATAAAACGCTTGCCGGTCTCTATATATGACTAACCAAAAGATTTTTATTATAGAATATTTAAATTTAAGACGGCCGACTTGTTGTTTTAAGTACACTCTTGAAAATACATGTAGCCATAATCGACAAATATTTTATCAAAAAAATTGTCGTCCTATACAAATCAGTGCAAATAATAGCCACTGAAATGTTACAGTAATTAATTTGGCCCATGAAATTTAAAATTGTCTACAGCATCTTGCTACACACCTTTAATAATAAAGATAAATTTATGTAAACCGCTATTTGATACTTATATTACTTAATTGATAAAAATTATCTCAAAATGAAAACCACAAGGGACAAGATCGAGATGAAGACCAAAATACGCTGGGAAGACCAAGTGATCGCTGATATAAAAAAAATAGAATTAACAGGATGAAGAAAGAAAATGCTTGATAAACAAACATGGAAGCAAGTCGTACAAGATACAAAAACAAACAACAACCTATCGGAAGTGAAAGAACAGAAATGCACAGCCTTTTATAATAATAATTATAATAATTACTCATGCAACAGTCAAACAAATCAAGAATGCAGCTCCTACAAATCAGTGCTAAGTCCTTCAATAATGGGATGTAAATAATTTTAATTAAGAATTACTTGCGTTATTATGCATAAGAATTCTTTTTGCACAAAAATATTTAAAAAAGCTGATTGAAAATCACTTTTTTTTCTTGTTTAAATTCAAAATTAGTTTGGAGCAGGCACTGAGAACAGAACCAAAACGAAACTTAATTATTATTTTTCGTTCAAGACCGAAAACGAAATAAACTAACAGGGTTTTAATCGGTTTTATCACTATTTAATTTTGATTCATTAAACACAAAGCGAACTTACCAAATATCTCACTTAAAATAAGTGAGCTTCACCTTTCTCCATATAGGAACATATGTATTTATTAACAACTTTATTGTTTATACTTGCAATTCTGTGCAACACAAGTAACGGTACAGATATCCTCTCTTTCTAATTTGTTGATTTGATCATTGATAAATAATATACACTTGATTGGACAAAAAAGGCGCGTAATAATTACGTCATTTTTAACACTTTAAAAATATGACATTTGACTGATGATCAATGGTTTGACCACAATATAAAGATCATACAGTAGGGACAGCTTACTTTTTTTTTTGTGTCCGTATTTTCATTGCGCATGCACAAAATTAGTAATACGTTTTTAAATAGGGGAGGGGTGGAGCGACGATTTTAAATCATATGAGGGATCATTATGATCGCTATTTAGATTCAAACGTGGTTTTAAGTTTTAACTTCTAACGTTTTGGTTTTTTTATCTTAAAAATTTAAAAGACTTGCTTTTTACATCTGCTATTTAAAGTTTTATATCAATTTGCGCCAATTTTTAACTAACAATCTATTAACTATAATATGATCCATTACCAATAGACGGCCATATTGGAAGAAAAATTATTCAACAAACTTTTAAGGTGCCGACAGAACCCGTCCCTACTGTATGATCTCTATACTGTGGTTTGACAGACTAGTTGTGTTTTTGCACCTGACGAGTGTTATTCTAAAAAAAATGCACTAAATTTATTTGGTTGTATGTTAAATGTTTTTTAACAATTTGGTAAATTTAATACGGCGATTCGCTAGTCCAAATTATGCCGTCCATAATGATCAAAAACGAACATATCGCCGTTTACAATTTAGCGGGGGCCCAATTATTGGTAAGAAACAGAAACAAAAATGTAAATTGACTTTAAAATATTTCACAAGTATTTTATATCTCACATTTATTATCAAAAATACAAAATAATTACACCAAATTTGTTTTTACTTAAAGGCAAACAATGCTAATTTATTTGTTAATACATACGAAGTATTAATAATTTAAATAATCGAGTATTCGAATAATTGGAGTTTCATCTTGTTAATAGTGTTACCAACACTGTCATTTTTACATTTGGCGATCGTTCTTTAGAAAGTCCTCTGCTCTGAATTTTGCAACTAATTTTGTGACTAAGAAAAAATAGGTCTTCGACTTGGTAACTAAAAAAAAAACAAAATGTAAAACCGGTTTTAAGCGTTATTAAATTTCGGTTCACGAAAACGAAAACGAAATATTTCGTTTTTGTTCCGAACAAAAACTAACGAAACATTGTTCGTTTTTAGTCCGTGGTTTTACAGTGCTATTTATTAATCTATTTAAACTTAAGTTGCTATCATTGCAACGATCGTCACTGGCAACAATTTTCATCTGAAACAACATATTTTATTGATTTAGTTGAATGACATTTTATTCATTAAAATAACGTCTTTAAGTTTTGTTTAAAATGTAATCTCTCTTACTGTGAATGCAAGAATTTTTGTGTTAATATTCCATTGGCTTTCTAATAATTGCTTTATATTAATAGTCGTTTTGTTTTTATTCTTTAAGCTTTAAGATATTTATAACAGGAGGGATTTTTAATTAAGCATATTAATACTAATTAATGAATCACTTGAGTAATCAAACGAATAAAATTTGTACCTATTTAAAGATTGATCAACCATATAAATGGCCTAACCAGAAAATATTTTTATTATTTTTGAACCAAATTATCGTCGTCACTTTTAATAAACTAGTTTGCTAACATCCTATACATGAAATTTTAGATAACCTTTTTATATCCAAAGATAATAAGAATAAGGTTATTACATAAATATAACCTTATAATATTTTAATTCCCGATTAAATACTGTAAAAGAAAATGCTTTAAATTCCCTAAAAATAAAATTAATACTCAAAACAGCATTATCCCAAATGCAATACGATATGTTTATATGTTTAAAGTATATAAGTTCAACTTATGCGGTTATTATTTATACGATTTATATGAGCTTAATAATCTTTAAGACCAGTTTTGTAGAATTGCAGTACTTTTTTATTAAGTGTTATTTGTCACTCTAACATATTAAGCTATTTTTTTGTAAATTAAGACTTGGAAGTTATCACTACGCACGTCATTTGTTAATCTCGGTAATCCGTGAGTTCTGCTAATGAAATGTGACAAAATTATACACTTGTAAAGCTTTCTTAGGGTTTTGTAACTAAAATTTATCAATTTGCTATCTAGTGACACGGAGTTACTTAGAAAAAATCTCACATCTAAAAGTTAATCCTAACAAACTTTTAAGACTTGTTAAGCTCAGAAAGTCCAAACTTTTTTCCACGGTACAACAGTTTCGCTGATCCGGTCTCATCCTCTCAATCCTTTATGAATTATAGATAGCATTTTTTACCAGATTTCTCCTTTTTGTGGATCTTGAAAGAAATGTCCGTTTCCCTTATTACTTTAATCATAGGAACCATTTGGCACAATTCATCAGATCCTTTTGATTTATAGGGCACATAATCTTGGCTCGAGTATAGAGCCCTGGAAGGGTTTACGAGACCTGCTGTTCTTTTTCAAGGATAACGCAGGATAAATGTGCAGCAATATTTTTACGATTCGCATTTATGAAGGATTTATTTTGTTTTTGGTTTATGAACAAAGTTTTAAATTGATATAAAAATTGTCAATGCTTCACTATAAATTTTATATATATTTATTAAAATTAGTGTCGCTCATATGCTATACATTCAAATATTTTAATTAAAATTTGTACGTATAAGGTTATACGTTTTTATATGGTTTCGTTTAAATATGTTTAAAATGCCAACAACCTAACAAAATTTATACATTACATTAATTAACTGAATAGCGTAGATGAAATGCAAAAGGAGCTTAAACTGGATATTAATACTTAATTATAATGATGATTTTATTGTTATATTATACAGGGTGGTCCACTTTTTAGTAGCAGGTCTTTAACAGTCGATAGAAATACTTATTTTAAAGCGAATATTCTACATCAACATGGGCCCAAAAACGCTTCATTTTCAAGATACAGGGTTGAAATTTTCGAAAAAATATCAATAATGTTTAACCGTTTCTTAACCAGTAGATATATTTACACCAAATTTGGTATACAGCACCACCTTACAGGTTACAATCGGTAAAAACTTCAAGTCCCACAAGCAACCAGTGGCGGAGTTGTAGGGGTTCAGATTCAATAAATTGTATCTTTAAAATGAAGCGTTTTTGAACCCTTGTTGATATGGAATATTCGCTTTAAAATAAGTTTTTCTATCGACTGTTAAAGTATATATATATATACCTATATGAAGCGTTCACAGGCCTTTTAGGCCCATTGCTTAGTAAAATCTCTTCATCTCTTCCTGTCCTTTGCTATCTGCCTCCAGTTTGTAGTTTTTTTCCCCCTTATGTCCTCCAGAACTGCCTCTCTCCATCTCCTCCTTGGTCTGCCCATTTTTCTTTTTCCTTCCGGTGTCTTCCAGCTCACATATTTTACATCTCTGTCCTCTTCCATTCGTTCAAGATGACCTAGCCATTGCAATCGTCGAGCTTTGATAAATTGAGTTATGTTTGGTTCTTGGTATAAGTTGTAAACGTCTGCATTTGTTCTTCGTTCCCACCTGTTTTCCACTTTTTTCCCACCAAATATTCTTCGAAGAATCTTCCGTTCCCAGGCTTCTAGCTTTAACTGTGTGGTTTTGTTCATTACCCATGTCTCGCTGCTATATGTTAGAGTTGGTCTTAAGAGGGTCTTGTATAATATTATTTTTGCTTTTCGCGATACTTCTTTCGACCTTAATATTCTGTTTAATCCGCCCGCGCATCTGTTGCTTTTTGCTATTCTTAAATCTATTTCAGTTATTTCTCTGCATTTATTGTCTATCAGAGTTGCTAGGTACATGTATGTAGTCTTCTACTTTTTCTATATTTAACATATCACCATTCGCTGTTTGTATCTTAAGAAATCTCTTCTTGGCCCCTCCTAGTTTGTTTTTTAGTTCCATGTATTTGCTTTTGTCCGTGTTAATTTGGAGACCCATTCTATTTGCTGATTCTAACAGCTTGCTTGCTTTGTCTTCTAAATCCTTCGTGTTTCGGGTTATTAATAATATGTCGTCTGCATATGACTGTTAAAGTCCTGCTACTTAAAAGTGGATTACGCTGTATGAAATACCAAAAAACCTCTTAAAACATACTGCCGACCTAATATCTGGACCTTTGAATCACATCATAAACCTTTCTTTAAGAAATGGCATATTTCCAAACAAACTAAAATGTGCAAAAATCAAACCTATCTACAAAAAAGGGGATGTAAGTGACATAGGAAACTATAGGCGCATAGCCATACCCACAAACATCAGTAAGATATTTGAAAAAATTATCTACAACAGAATTGAAAATTACTTAGAACATTATGGCATAATAAACAACGCTCAAAATGGTTTCAGAAAAGGCAAGACAACTAGCCGCGCTATTTACATGGCAATCGGAAATGTTCTTCAATCCCTCAACAAAGACAAACACACCATGGTCATGTGTGTTGATCTCTCAAAAGCTTTTGATAGTGTTGACCACGAGATACTGCTAACGAAATTAGAACACTATGGTATACGAGGGACCGCCCATAATCTTATAACATCTTATCTTTCGGAAAGAAACCAATACGTTGCCGGAAAAGACTCGTCAGGTAGATTTCTAAAATCCAACAAAAAGAAAATCAAAAAAGGAGTCCCGCAAGGATCAATCTTAGGCCCCCTCCTATACATACTGTACACAAATGATTTTCCAGATTTTGTCAAAACTTCCCTTATACAATTTGCCGATGACACATCTGCCATTATTAGTGACTCAGATTCCAAAAACTCTGAACAAAAACTCTTTGACTGTTTAGGCCAACTCCAACATTGGTTTACGTTAAATAATCTAACCTTAAACGTCAATAAAACGCAAGTTATAAAATTTTCACAAAGTAAAATAAACTCCGACTTAAAATTTCAAAATAATTCCACAAGTATAAATGTTGTTAATAAAATATCTTTTCTTGGTTTATGTATTGACTCTAGACTGGACTGGTCATACCACATCGAACGCCTGCCACAAAGCCTGTCACGGTACCCTTTTGCACTAAAAAACCTTAAAAAATTGGTCAATGCAAACGCGGCCAAAACTGCATATCATGCATATGTCGAATCTAGGTTACGCTATGCTGTAATTTTTTGGGGTAACGCTAGTGACTCAGAACGCCTTTTCATTATACAAAAGCGATGTATAAGAAATATATTTGGCCTAAACTACCGAGATCACTGTAAAGAAACTTTTCGTGGCAACGAAATATTAACCTTTTATGGTCTATTTATTCTCGAAGCCATCCTGTTCGTAAAAAATAATGTAGATCTGTTCGAAGAGAATATAAGCAATCATGCAGCCAATACGCGACATAAAAAAAACCTAAAACCCGATTGTTTCAAATATACCTATCTTCAAAAAAATGTTGCCTCCACAATTATTGCTATATATAATAAATTTAACACATCACCTGAGAGTATAATAAATCTTCCCACCCGCGAATTGAAGAAGAAATTAAGAAAAGTTCTGATTTCTAAAGCTTACTATGGAGTAAGCGAATATTTAAATGATGCTGACTTTATAAAATGTTATATTTAAATATCATTTTTCTGTGTTTTTATTAACTATGTATATTATTTGTAATGTACGTAAATTATTATTGTGACAAGTTCTACACCTTTTTTGGGATATTCAGAACAAATAAAGATTATTATTATTATTATTATTATTATTATATGACAATTTTATTTTCCCCTATTATCGACCGTACAGAATAAATAAGATGTTACCAAGCAGGTCTAAGACAAAAATGTTAGTTTACAATGTTAAACTTACCTCAAATCGTCAAGGCATTTTTAAACACCTCATCTTCTCATGGGACTCTGATAGGAATGGAACAGACATTTCCAAGGTTTTGATATATAATTTGCATAGGTACTTCGGAAGTGTCGTGATGTTCGTAATTAGACTACAGTGGTAGATGCAACAAGTTATATTAACAATGAATTTGATGTTTGTCAACTGAATACCGAATACCGACACATTGTGGTATAAATGAATACAGATTAATACAATTAAGTTTATATCGAAACCTAATTTAAAGTACACTTTTTTAGTAAATTAAACAGAATAATATTAACAATCAACTTAAGAATGGTGTAAAATAACATCTTAATTAATTATAAAAGAAATGTCGAAGATTCCAAAAGAAAATATGAAATTACAACGTTCTTGTTTTTTCATTTAGTTGTTTACCGCTACCTATCTTCATAGCCTAGGCCTAGGCACTCAAAAATATTACATCGCCCTAATAATTAACAATAAAATCGCAATATATCGGAAAATATCAATTTGAGCTATAAAACAGCCTAATGTTTTTAAAGAAGAATTAAATTTACCATAAGTCTGTGTAAACAAATTAGGCGTACCTATTTAAGAAAAATGAGTTATGATATTTTAAGTTTCACTAGTTTGACCTTGCGTAAATAAAACCCTGTTTAACATATCAAAAATGTGGTTAGCACAAAGCGCTAATTAATTTATAATCAATCTAAATACTATTGCATTTTTAAAGTATTTAATGTTAAAAAAAATTGGGTGCTATATCGCTCACAATATTTCATAAAAATGTAAATTTTACGAAAAAAAGTTACTTAAAAAAATTCCAAAACACAAAACCTTGAAATTTGTTTTTAGAAAAAATCTATTGTTTTGGAATGGTCTTCATATTTTTTAAAAATGTTAAAGACACCATAAGCAAACCATTATCACTTTTGGTTTGTTCAAAAACGACCTAAAACCATTTTTTACAGATCATCAAAGTTTTTCGAAAAGTTCAAGAACTTAAAACCTTGCAATTTTTTTCAGCATAAAATGGATTGTTTTAGGATGGTCTTTATAATTTTCGAAAATGTTACAGACACCCTAAGGAATGCATTTCCACCTTTGGTTCGTTCAGAAACGGCCTAAAACAATTTTTACAGCCACTCATAGTTTTTAAAAAGTTCCACTACTATAACCTTGCAATTTTTTCAGAAAAAGTTCTATTGTTTTAAAATAACTTTTATATTTTTTGAAAATGTTAAAGACGTGCTAAGCAATGCATTGCTAATCTTGGTTAGTTAAGAAACGTCCCAAAACAATTTTGTATAGCTCATCAAAGCTTTTAAAACCTACACAACTCGGTACATTTTTTAAACAAATTTAAAGAGGAATTTAAAAATAAAAAGTGTGTTCTATTTAAAATTTTAAAGGTTGAGTATGTTTACGGTTGAATTGGAGTCGTATTGTGACCTTAATATTTTTATCAAATCCGTAGCAAACCTCAATGGTCAGATACTAAATTTCATTATAATATCTTTGATAGTACTGAAGATATTTGTCTGTTTCCATAGTTTTGCGCAAGACTGTATAAAAAAAAACCTTAAGAGCTGCTCTTACATTTTTAGTAGTGATTTCAGATAATAAATGATTGATCGATATCTAGTTTAGCTCCTTGGCTGAATTTTTTATTATTCAAATAATTCACGACAGTAATATCACAGAACATTCAGTGTAATTTAGGATATGATAGAGTACGATTTACATTTAAGCAAAAGTGGATAGAGAACATGTGCAGATGACAAAGAACCGCAAATTTCACACTTGGAAATAGGACATGTAATTCAAGAGCTGGATCTGAGGATTGAACACTGTCGTAAACAGATCGTGTCTACAATCCTCTTCCCTCCAAATCCCCTGATCCTCTCGTAGGAATAGTGAACAGGATCAATTCCAAGTATAAAGAACCGTTTAATTCGTGACTGGATTTATTCCAATACGCATATATAGCAAGCATAAAGTGGGTTTAAGTTTAGGATTTATTAGATGCCTTCAAGCGCTACAAAAGTTTACCGTTTCATAAAAAAATGCGACGAGATTACAGGGGTAGTTTCGTATAAAGAAGTTTTGTTTTCATCCTAACGGATACCACAGAAAAAGGATATAGTAAAATTTTCAATTACACGCAAAATATTGGTATTGTATTTAGACGTAGAAGTTTCTGTACTGTGGAGTAGAATGACTCTTATGTACGCATTTATTTATATTATTAAACGATTTCAAAATTTGTGTTTATAATTACCAAAGAAAATAACTACTTTTCGTAGTGTACCCTAATAGTACATTCAAAAAAAAATAATGCTCATAAATTGTACTATTGCGCCTCATGAAATACAAATATACATAAAAAACGTCTCTCAAAATTTTCCAACACTGTTATTTTTTTAATTAAGGAAATTAGTGTTCATCGGAAAATATTCAGAGCGTCGCAAGTCATTTTTAAATATGTTATTGGGTTTCACAAATATTTGCAATAATTTTTTAAGTATTGAATTAAATTTTTTTTATAGCAATTTTGTAATTTTTTTTCAAGAGACAACCTATGAATTCAAATATGAAATGTGATGTTATAGCTGTAACTTAAAACAAGGAATGGGGAGTCGGAGTCAGAGTCGGGAGTCGGAAGTCAAGGAGTCGGAGCGTTTTTGAGAATTCGGAAGTCAGAAAAACTACCAACTCTGTTTTGATTTAGTTTTTTTTTAAGGATGAACACAGTTTTTTTTTAATAATTTAAAATTTGCAATACACCTGATCCTATAGATTAATCAGGATGAACACAGTAAGAAAAATTTGAAACAATTACAAAATAACAATGTACCTACATCGATTTTTTTTTTAAACGTAAACGATTAAAGTAACGCAAACTAGTTTTGGCTGTGAACATCCTATTTTTATATGCAAAAATTACTTGACTGGATAAGGTCTCCAGACAGCACAAGAATACAAAACGCATGATTCATGTGATACACGACAGGGTTGGTTCTGTAGCCAACCAAATCTTAGCCTGTGTTGACATTTGAAAATGTTCAAAAGCTGATACTGCCTTTTTTTGAGTTTTTAAGGTCAAGGTATGTAGAACTATCTTTCTAATGCAAAAACTTTTCTAGTGAGTATATTTGTTTGGTTTAAGGAACGCCTTTATATAAGAAATTGATACTTACAAAATTGATGCATAACGAGGGGTGTTTTGCAGATAAGTTTTGTAAATTGGCACGCATTTGCGCAGTAGTGAGGCCTTCTTGTTCATAGTATTTTAATATTATTTCCGTTTAATAAGATTGTCGTACAGTTCAAAAACTTGGACACTAACATAAAAATTAAAACAAAAAATACAGGCACAGGAAATGAGAATTCTGAGAAGAATTAAAGGATGTAGATTGATCGATAAAATCAGTAACGAAAAAATTCGAAATAACCTAGGGGTAATAGATATTAAGAAAAAGATGGAGACGAATCAATTATGATTGCTTAGACTTCTACTACGCATGCCAGAAAGTACATACGCGAACATAGAATGGAAAATGAAGATGGAGGAAAAAAGAAATAGAGGAAGACCAAGAATAAAATTGGAAAAAGAAGAGAAGCAGAGACTAGAAGAAAAAGTAGTCAGCCGGAGAAATGTGCTACAATTGGCTAACGATAGGAAGGAGTAAAGAAACTTTATGCAGAAATAGAAAAGCATACCTTGACACCGGAAGATACAGGAGGAACCGATTAAGAAGAAGAAACAGAAGAATACCGAAAATCTTTCGTATATTGAGCACAATTTTGGCAAAATTTTGCGTATGATAAGCACATGCAAAAAATGCATAATTTTTATATCGAAAATAAGTGCAGCTGAGGAGTTTCTGTTAATTTTAAATGTGAAAATGGAGCGATATTGAAGGTGCTTTATTTTATTTATTGCGAACCTATTTCTGATTGTTATAATTTATAATTCTTTCAGTTTTTTCAACAAATGTCTCATAACACCGAATGTTGAAAAGTTATGGTTATCATAACCAAATATCCATTTTATTAGAAAATGTTGGACTTAATCAAGCATGCCTATTATACGCCAGATTTTACGGGATATATAAGCAGAAATATGATTCATAAAAATATGTAACTTTGATAACATTTTGTTCGCATCAAAATTTTTATGGTTATTATAAATTTAAAATAAGCTCATCTTTTACATTTAATATTTAACAGTCCTTGTATACGACTACAGTATTATATTACTTTTAGTAAAATACTAAATACAACGGAAGTGGCTTATACGCTGGTCGGATAAAACTATTCAATAAAAAAATCGACTAAAATACCCTGTGAGTAGAATAATAAGCAACAAAAAATTACAAATAAAGTAATTAGAAGCCTTCGATAGATTTTAATTCTGTGAAGATGGTAAACTTAGGAGTAAATTAAATTAGATAAACGTTTTAAGATACTAACTAATCTAAAACAATGTAAACAAAATTTTATCAACAACAAGAAACAGCTGCTCGCTCGCACTTCAAATTTCATATTAAATTAGTGTTTTCTTCACATTTGCAACATATAAACAATAATTAAGCCTCTTGGTGTATGATCATAAATACTCATTAAAGCAATTTAGAGCAAAAATGGTAAATATTAACGATATATTTAGAAATCTGGAACGCCCTAATTAACATTTCAAACATAACGACTGCCACTTGGTAAGCAATCATTTTCTGAATCGATGTTTAAACTTAACCACCCTTCTCAATTAGGCTTATAATAAAAAGGTAACCGAACATTTTCTCATAAATATTAATAAGTTGCTTTGTGCTTTAACCCTTTTCGTTCTGCTAATTTGTGTAACCTCATAAGGGAAGTAATTAACCTTTTTTCATGGAGTGCATGCTCCAATTACTTACCAATTGCTAATAAAATTAATATTTTAGTTTAGTTATGTAAATCTTTGTGTATATTTCCAACTTTTTTATATTGTTTTGCTAGCGTTTCATTAAAGCAAATTTCATAAGTTTTACACTAACATTTTGGAGCTGATCAATCCTATAAAAATGCAAAAGTCAAAATCTTTATTTTATGTACATATTTCAACAGTAAGAAAAATTGCAAAATTGATTTTTTTAATTAGTTTTATTAATAGTTATTTTACTCCGTCTTTAAAGAGATTTAAAAAACAACTTTTTGATTACTATTTACAGCATCTTGGATTTTTTATAAGTACAAAATTATGTTCGCAAGGCAAAAAACAACAAAATATGTTGCTATACAGAGCTGCGCAAAAAAAGTCTGATACTACATGCTTTATTAGGCTTTCTTCTTGGTCTGCTTGGGCAAATGACTAGGTTCAGAAAAAAGTAAGAAATTGTAAAAATTAACAAAACAATGAATACAAAAATTTTAAGGATGCGATGCTAGCAATGAACATTATTTATTTATTTGAATCGCTGATTGCAAAAAAAACAACCTAAGTCCATTTTTCATGCAAAACGAGATTTCCATACTGCTGCATTCCTTAGCAGTAGGCTGTAAAAAAAAAAACAAGTCTGAAGACTTTTGTTGAAGTTTAAATGAAAAAAAGATTAAACGGGAACGAGTTAAGTGCAAAAATAAGCCAAGTCCTAAAGTTTGGTTGCTTTTACACTCAACAGTCCATACGTAGGTACATTATTAGACTACCTGATTATTAACATGTGTTTTGATTGTTAATATTTGACGCATTAACTTGTGTGCTCTGACTTCATGCAGATTTGTGTTTTATATAGATTTGTTCCACCAACTACTTGGACGGTACAGTAAACGATAACGAGTGTGCGCAGTGTCAATATCGCGTTCCAACACAGTCTCTGATAGTTCACCAGACGGTCAGTAATCAGTTCCAACAACTCAAAAAAATTCATGAACGGGTTTGCTGAAGATCAGAGCAGTATATGAACTGGAAGATGAATTGTGCCAGGATTTTTAGACGCTTGCGCTGTTCATAACTAACGTCAGCTTAGGTAGCTATGCATCGCTCTCCCAATTCCATCTAATGCTAGATTCTTTAGGTGTTTACCCTAGCGATGCGTACATTTGTATGAACCCAGTAGACGCAAATGTCATTTACAGTTAGGCCAGTCGTAAAAGCGTTCCAACACCGGCTAATACTGGGCAATAAATGTATTAGTACATAGTTTACGCATGCGAATAAACCAGTTCATGAAATGATCAGGGATCGGTTTTAAACGCATTGTTGGAACAAACCTTATATCGTAGTTATAAAATTGACTGCCATTCGTAAACAATGGAGGAAAGTAAGGTTGCATTTTCATGTCGAAAAGGACAAAATAACTTTTCTGCGTACTCCAGAAAAACTTTTTCCCACTTCGTTTTTACCCTGTGATTGATTGTTTGATGGAAAAAAAAATGTAAAAAAAAACGTTAAAAAAATTTTAAACTAGCCAATAAATGAAACATAAACACAAAACTTACTATTTTTTTATCATGATTCTAATAGCTCATAAAAATGTGAACCTAGTTGTTTATTTATTTACCGTTTATTAATACAAATTTAACATTAATATATTTAAGTTAATTATAAAAATAGATATTTTTGCGTAACTTGTTGATTTACTTTATATATTAACTTGGAATAAAGGGATCCTCAAAACCAAAATCACATTGTTTGCAAAAACAACGAAAGTCCAATAATTATTAATCTGAATAATTAAGTGATTTAAACAAATATAGAATTAAAATGGATCTATTTTAATAACACCTCAGTAGATCTTCAAAAACACATGTTGTTTGAGTTTTTTGTGAAACCTTAATATAAATTATACAGTTTTTCAATAATCCCAAACGTTAGGTAAAATAAACTTAGGTTGTATCTGCAATCAGCGATTCATTTCTTATATTAATTTTTCATATTATTTACTAAAATAAATGAAACAAAGAATGAAATGAGCTACTTTTAATTAAAAGCATAAATTTACACCGACATAAAAATTATTTTTGTCAAACATTTTTACAAGTAAATAATATTTAACTACATATACCGTCTTTTTCAATATTTATGTGTCATAGAGTTTTTCTTTACAAAATTTACTTTTCATAATGCACATGTGGAGCATTTTTGTGCTAATACGGACACACCTTCTGTGTATATAAGCGATGTTTATCTCAAAGAAAAAAGCCAGACATCGGAGAGTTTATGTGCTTACACTGCGCGATCTGCTCGATAATCTTAAAACTTCCAGAATGGAAAAATACGGCATCATCAATTTCGAATTTCACAGGCAACATATTTAACAATTCGTTTTTTGAAACATTGCAAAACTTCTCGCGCGCCAGAATGTTTGAAAATGTTCTCGCCACTTGACAAGATTCGTCGTCATTTAAATGGAACCCCACATAATTCGAGCACAATTAAATTGAACATCTGAGACTGACAAATAATCAAAGGAGATCCCAATGCGGCTCTTCTGAAATATGAAACGATTGAATATTTACCCCTCTTCTTATCGTCAAGCGGTCTCTTTACAACTCCTACGATTGAAGCATCTATTTACCAGTGGCGTGCACGTTTACTTTATGTATTTTTAATTGGGATTTCTAAAGGGGCGTTCTCACGATTCGATTTTAGTCGTTCAACTTTAGTTGATCAAGTAAAATCGACTGGAATTTTTGTTCACACGTTTCAACGTAAATCGAATCAACAGTACGATTAAAAATGGCGTCAAATGCAGTTGTCCCTGCGGGTATAGCAACAATTTGCGAATTTCTTAGCGAAGAACTTAGAGGAATGTTAATAAAATATGGCTAAAAGCGGAGAAAACGACGTTTCTGGGTGAGACAACGACAAAACAAATTAGGTGTTTCAGAAACACTCCTAAGAGAACTAGCTGTAGAGGATGGACAGGGATATAAGAATCATTTAAGAATGTCCGTAAGACAATTTGAAGAACTTCTATTTAAATAAATTCAAAAATTTCCAAACAAAACACTATTATGCGAGAAGCACTCCCCGCAGCTTTGAAGTTGCAAGTAACTTTACAGTATTTGGCAACAGGCGATTCATTCAGTCCGCTGGCTTTTATGTACCTACCGAGTGCCGAAAAATACAATCTCAAATTTCATAAAACATGTTTGTAAAGAAATATTTGAGGGTTTACAAGAATTCTTTAAGATAAGAAATTTAAAAAAAATTAAAAAATTTTTATTCATCAATCTATACTAGAGAAACTCGATGGAAGAATGGCGATGACGCGCAACTTGACCGATAAAGTTTGAACGGTTCAAACTTTTTGTTGATCAACTAAAGTTGATCAACAAAAATTGAAATGTAGGTTCTCACGGTAGTTTTAATTCGATTTTACTTGATCAACAAAAGTTGAACGACTAAAATCGAATCGTGAGAACGCCCCTTAAGCGATTCGGTTTAATCGGGCGGCTTTTCGAGTGCTCAAAGTCTGGATATTCCTATGCCGACCGGATATATCAAATGACGGGGCGGTTGCAATAAAGATTCAACTTCTTCCGTCCGTCCTTTGATCAACTCGTTGCGTAGTATCGTGCGGGTAGGACCAAAGGTAAGCGGCTGAACTTTAAAAACCGCGATTGACGACGCGTAACGTTATGGCTTCTTAACAAAATTGCTTTTTTAAGATCCGTAAAACATGTTATTTAATATGTAATAAGAGTTTTAAGCCCTGTGTAAAGGTACGCATAGGCAACTTTTGCAAACCGTAATAAAAAATTCGGCTAATAAGACAAAGCATAAATATAAAATATATTCAATATTAATGCAGTATATGCAGGGCGATTAAATTTCATGTTCCAATATGGGTATCTCGTTTCTTATTCAAGATGAAGCGTAGCTTTACAACAGCTTACCTCCATACTAGTTAATAACATCAAATAAAATTTTTGATAAATAAAACCGTTTCTAATAAAACTGGAAAAATATACAAAATTGACTTATTTTTTTATTTATGCTAACATGAAAAGTTGCCGGGACTTTTTCAAATCGACTTCTTATTCTGCGAAAGAAAACACGTTGTCC
This sequence comes from Elmis aenea, assembly GCA_947652605.1. NCBI lineage: Eukaryota > Metazoa > Arthropoda > Insecta > Coleoptera > Elmidae > Elmis > Elmis aenea. Next base: position 16,915,660 of record OX393581.1, on the reverse strand, counting down.
AACGACAACGTTACTAAACTTATCCGCTGATGTCCGTTGAAAAAAACTCCACAACACGGTTTGGCGTTAATGGCCTGGGGTGGATTCAGATTGTGTGAAACAACGCCACTTAACGTGGTAAGAAGATCGCTGAACACAGAATAGTACTGCGAAAAGACTAATGTCTAATAGAAATTATAAGAACTAGGTTTGCTTCCAAGATCCCGGTATCCCAACCAATTTTAACATGCTTTATACTAGTACTTATTCTCCAGGGTAACCCCGGGATATTTAAAAAATCTTATTTTCTGTTATTTTGTGTCAAGATTTTTGTAATATCACAACTTTTTAATTTTTTTAATACATTTCTTTACTAACGTTCAACAATGGAAACACTTTATTCTTATTCAAATTAGTTTTTCTACTTTTAATCAAACTATGTACACCCGCAAGGCCGCAATATGTGTAAAAATGTCCGGTCTCCATGGAAAAGTTTGTATCATCAAAATAAGTGTAGGGGAAGTTGGGGTAAGATGACGAACGGGGTAAGATGACGAACGATTTTTACAGGCAATCCTTCAAAAACTCTAATTCAAAATTTTCACTACCATCTGGAGGTTAGTAGACGAAGTTAATATTAGCTGATAAGATTTGAATATAGTTCAAATTTCTTCCGTTAAAAGCAATTGTTTGGCATCACATGTTCGGTTACAATATTTATTGCCGGTGTTTAGTGTTTTTTTGGAAAACTCGGGTAAAAACAAATTGAATTTTGCTGTAGGTTGTACATTACCTGTGATAGTATTGGTATTCTGTTTAAATTTTATAAATCTTTTTGTAGTTTTTTATGTAAATTAGAAAAACATTTTTAATATGTAGTGGGGTAAGATGACAGGGGTAAGATAACGATTCGTCATCTTGCCCCAGCAACCAGTAAGCACTGTTTTTGGTAATAAAATTTTACTACATCCAGAACATCCATGCCAAGAACCTCAAAAAAAAGACCAATCGTGGTCAGTGGTCTCAAGGCGCAATGATAGCCATGCACGACATTGAAGAAGGAACTACATCCTGCAATGCAGCTGCTGCAAGATATGAAATACCTGAATGTTTCTGACCAAATCAATGGTAACATTGGTAGGGAGATTCCTGATGAAAACTCAGATGATTCAGACTTTTCTTCAGATGGCAATATTCCGTTGAAGCAAATGAAAAGCTATGCTTTGTTTACGCCTGTAAAAAATGATGGAGAACCTGAACCTTCTTCATCATCAAGGATTGTAAAGGGCAAACTATTTACCTCTAAAGGAACAAGCCCTAGCTGGTCAAAGTCGAAATATGACACCTCACTGTGGAAAATCAGACCCTTGCCAACTATTAATCGTCCTGTTCAAAATAATAAAAAACTCTCAGCGAGCGTAATTACTGGCACTCCCATAAAAAATCAATTAGAAGAGAAAGATAGGTTAGCAAAACAGAAGGGAGGAAATGGGCCTAATGAAAAAACTGCTATATCTTCTCAAACAACTGAATCTTTATCCTATTATTGTCTAATCTGCCACAAACCTTATACAGAACCACCAGCGATAGACTGGATTCAGTGTTGCAAATGTCAAGAGTGGTGCCATGAAGACTGCACCACTTATGATGGCCAAGGACAATTTATTTGTGTTTTATGTATGTAGGCGCCATCTTACCCCATTATGTTCGTCATCTTACCCGCACTATGGGGTAAGATGACTAAAATGACATTTTTTGTTTATGTTTTTTTATTGTAATATTGGAAGCGCTGTTTAGTTTAAAATTATAGGGAATTCAAAGGTAATTCACCAGTGTATATATTCGTCATTTTTATTTAATTATATCATTTTTCTCTTGGCCAAAACTTAATTTTCTTGTTAACCTAGTCATTTTACCCCAACTTCCCCTACAGTTCTATTCGAGGTTCTATTGGTAATGCGAATCAAAAAGCTTTTAAATTAAATTTTATTGATGCTGGATGCTTTAAAGACGATTCCACCCACATCCATAGAGAATTTTATCATTTTAGAGAGCATTTTATGTAGTAGGGCTTCCTATTAATAAATTAAGAATCAGACTTAGTGACCGAAGCATAGATCACCTTTGTTTGCTTAATTTATGTTGCAGAAAATCTTTGTAAAAATTTTGTTATTGTTGTATATTTTTTCACTAATATTATTTTAATATTTCCAATAATCACGTAGCAAAATATATTAGGTACATTTACGACTTGAAGTTGTTTATATGTTTATAAGCAATAAACCGCTCCCTTCCTTTTTTAAGTTTTATTTCAAAATATTGACATGATTTATTAGATCCCGGGATCTCGAAAAATCCCTGGAAGGAGTCAAGATTTCTTCGCGGAATCCCGGGATTAACAAAAAGGTCAAATTTGAGAAACCCAATGGGAACGTTATATCCCGATGGTGCTTTTCAGCAACAAGATAACGTGTTGATAAATCAATCATCTTTAAATTTCTTTATTTAATATAAGTTAACCGTCAAGACTTTTGCAGCGAACTTAAGTTTTAATGTAAAATAAGCCGTATTCTTATATATGGGGTGTCCCAGATAACTTTTCCAGCATGGGGATCTCGCTTATTATAAGAGATACAGATTTGCTTAAATTAGATGAATTATTTCCAAGTGTGAGAGAAGCCACAATCAATTTTTACAAGTGCAAAATTCGTCGTACTTCAGACGTTATTGCAAAAAATATGAAAATATTGAATATCTTTTTGCTCTCATAAATATATTTTTTTTTATTCCTTGGATCAAATTTATTAGTACTCTGTCATGGCACTTTTTAATAGACAATGTAACTGTCACAGTAATTTGTTTTTATCACTAACAATTTTTGAGATATTACCCCTAACTTCATTTTTTCTTATTTTTAAATGTAGCCATAATTACGAGTAGGTATAACAATAATTATTACAAAGACTATCGAACTATAGGGGAATACTACGAATTCTAGTAAATGATACCGCATGCTATTGATGCTATCTTTTGACATTGAATTAGTTGTTTTTTGATTTTATTTTCATAGAAAGCTTGATAAGTGATTGGTAAAATACGATTTTTCTTTATTTTGTGACTTATTTATAAAAACAAATATAGCAAGTAATATCACAATAAAAAGAGAAAAAAAAAGCACGTTTTACTTTTCCATAGCCAACTGCGTGGCCCTTAACAAAAATTGTAGTTAGGGGTTATATCTCAAAAATTGTAAGTGATAAAAAAAAACTAAAATAACACTTACATTCCCCATTAAAAAGTTTAAGAAAGTACTAACAAAATTGATCTAAAGATTACGACGAAAGAGTTACGAGAGAAAAAAATGCAACATTTGTTATTTTTTGCTATAACATCTGAAGTACAAGGAATTTTGTACTTTTAAAAACTGTTTATGGCTCTTCTCACACTTAGGAATAATTCATCTAATTTAAGCAAATCTGTATCTCTAGTAATAAGCGAGATCTCCTTGCTGGAACACCCTATTAAAAAAAAGAGTAACTAAATTTTTATCTTTAAACAAATTCCAAATGTTGCGAATAATTCAGCTTAAATTTCTTGAATTGGAGAACTTTGCATGTCTATAATATCAAAAATTAAAGTTTGTGATCGAATAATCGTTACTTTGTTTTAATTAAATGCTCGTGATACCAGTGCTACTTGCCTATCAAGCGGAGTTTTACATTTCATTTCAAACTAAACGCCCAAGTTTAAAATTCAGCACACACGCCTTGTTAGCAACTAAAGTATCCACTCCAAATGTCTAATTGTTCTTAATTAAGTGCTATTTGATGTTTATAGTTTTCTTAAACGTGTTTTGAATCGCATGTCGCCAACGTTTAGCATTTTATGTGCTCGTGTTTTATAAGACTATGAGATAGAATAACACAATACAGGGGCATTACTTAACACAACGAAACGAGCTTTTGTGACGTTATTACTGTTATTTCTCTCTAGGTAGCGCTATGTCCGTTATCTGAGAGCTCCAGGCCCGTGCTGTTGATAACAGAGCTTAAATGTCCTTTGAAGTATTGTATACATTTTTGCAAGAAGTCAACTGGGAATAAATTAATGTGGTTTATGAAATATTGCGTGGGGAATCTGCTGGAGCAATGCTTTTTGTAACAAGACATGAATAGAAGTAGTAGACCAGCAAAAAATATACTGAAATCGAGAGGGAAATAAACTTGGTAATTAAAAGTTTTTTTTTACAGTGAATTATTTATGATTCAGTTTGTTTCGTTGTCCTGCGAAATCAAGAATCTTAAAAATCTGTATACAATTTATTAAGAAAGTAAAATTATATTGTTCTGTAAATTTAAACAGTGTGCCTTTTAAGTTATAGGGTGGGCGGATAAGTTTTGCACTTTTCAAAACTATATAAAAAAAACTGGTGATTTAAATTTAAAGTGTGTTAAATTAAATTGAAGAGTAGATCTCGGAAATTCATTTCTTAAAAATAAGATCGTCGAGGTGTCTTTTTACTCTTTTATCATATCCCGTGAGCTTTGAAAAACTCGCTTATTATATCTTAATATATATTTTTGTTATCTTATATAGCCCACTTCTATCTACTATTTTTTAGTTAGGTACTGATAGCATTTTAATTGCAAGAAAAATTAGATTATTACAATTTTGAAATTATAGATGTTTTACAAGTAAAGAAAACAGAAAAAAATTACTGTAGTGAAAATTTCATACATAATGCTTATTGCTTACTAAACTAGGTACCTACCTACGTAACAAACAAAAGCACAGTTTGAATTTGAACTTATTTATAAGTTAAAATTTATCTTCCGGTTTCCTCTACAAACAAATTCAGCAAGAATTTATTTGGGATTCAGTTTTTTTTACAGTTTCACTTTCAATGTTGATACTTAACAAATTATTGAATCTTTCTTGAGTCATTCAACTAAGCCAGGAGGAGCTAATGGTAGGCAGGGGGGCTTAGCCCCCCTAGCTCCCTTATAACTACCCCAATGTGCAATTTCCAAGAACTGCGCCGGCGCATGCAATCACCTGCGTTTTCCTTGACAGTTTTAAAAAATACCTAAGCATAGTAGCATAATATCATGTTCATTGTTCTTATTCTTAATCGTGTTCTCTTGTACCTTCCGGTGACGATATTTCTTCATTATGTTATGTATATTGAAAGCTTTTTCGTCGAGATGTTTATATATTTAGAGGTAAACGGACTTCATTGAAAAATAATAAAACGTTCGTTCGGCAGTGTTGTGTATTCCTTTTCAAGAAATGCCTGGTTATAAACACTTTGTCAATCTATGGTTGTCACGGATCAGCTTGGCTGTCATATATGAACACTCTGTTCACGTGTAAGCGTTTGTGCGTAAAACTATTTATAAAAGATTGTAACCTACTATGTACACCAGTGGCGTGCGGTGACTTTTCAACCAGGGGATGCTGTCCAAAAAAACGAACAATTTTTTTTTTTAAATTAATTTTATTCTACGATCTTTTTTACAAAATTCGTCTATAGCAACATCATACAATCTTTTTTCATTTTTCATATTTAGCAACAATTTTTTTTCAATTGAAATTAAAGCCAGGGCAGACAGTCTATCGTCATTTTGGCTGCTTCTGGTGAATGTTTTTATTCTTTTCATTGTCGAAATCGATCGTTCAGCCGATGCGCTCGTGGAAGGTATAGTGCAAATTAATTGTATTAATTTAAATACTTCTGTCAAAACATCTTTTAGCTCATCTTTCACAATTAATTCTTTTATGCAATTTATAGATTTTAAATGAAAGTCGGGAGCGAGTACAAGTAAACTAATTGACTTTTTAACTTCATAAAATCAAAGTATTTTCTATAAGTTGGCTGAAGTGATTGTAATAGAAAATGCGGAAAATTCTTTTCATATTCTTTAAATTTTCAATCAAAAATTGCAATTATTATTAACCACAGTTTCATCCATATTATGGGTCGTATTAAATAATAATCAAAATTCTAAGTAGCGAAACAGTGCACTAAAAATAGAGTTAAGCTTATTTAAATAAAAGAAACTTGATTTAAAGAAAGTAAACAAAAATCAATTTACAACGGAAATGATTATTTTGTAGCGTGCGGTAATATCAATCGAGTGCGGCTGCCCTACCATATAACAGTTGCCCCACACAGAGGAACCATGAGAGTAATCGCTTCCGTAGCTGTTAAGTAAAGCAACGATGCGGGCAATAGACTAGGGACTGTATCGCAGTGCGCATGCGCCAAGAACGCAAATTTCGAATCCACAATCAGAAACGCATCCCTCAGCATAGAATCCCTCAGTCGGGCTCACAATAGCGAGCGCTGTGCAACGCACACATTTAGTTAGCCGCTCGCTGGATGTAGATTATATAACGCAAATTTTCGAGCAGGCAAGACATCGTATATAATAAATAAAATTATCACGTAACAAAAAATAAAATCGAAGCGAAATAAAGCTACACGAAATTCAAATATGATACGGAAAAAAAATATTCTTGACGTGAATTTTAGGGGATGCGCCGCATCCAACGCATCCATGGACCGCACGCCGCTGATGTACACTTATGGCTTGGCCTACATTTATTTAATCCTATGCGCTTAGAAAAAAAAACCTTAACCAACCTTTAACCTTAACCTGACCCTTTATTGCTGTAAATGAGAGTGAGATTAAAAGTCGGTTAAAGTTGTTTTTAAATTTTAATTTTTAATAGATTGCAAACCTTTATTATGATTTTTTACGCGCAAACGCTTACATGTAAACATAGCGTATATACCGTATTTTACGGACTATAAGACGCACTTTTTTCTTCGAAAAATTGCCTCCAAAAATCAGGTGCGTTTTATACTCGAAATTAATATAAAAATGTCCAGTGTTTGATTTAAAATTCCCGCCAGTCTTAAAAATGGCCATATATTCGATGCCGCGGGAAACCTATCTCTATCTGGCAACATTGGATTCAACTGGCAGCAGCAGTGCACCGATGCGACGAACATGAGTTGATTTTCAGGGATTTTAAAGGTCAGTTCGGTTTTATAAACTAACAATATTTTTTTTAGTCTGGCTTTGCAATGTAATAATAAAAATGGTAAAAACGTAATTTTTTTCAAAAATTGCTTAAAAATTAAGGTGCGTCTTATAGTCTGTAGCGTCTTATAGTCCGTAAAATACGGTACCTGACAGCCAAGCTGGTCCGTAACAACCATAGATTACTGAGGCTCCGTATTCGAGCATCGTGCTAATACACAATGTTTTGTTTACAAATACTGTTAAAATTTAAGAGAACCAAATATAATTTTTTGACGCGTCATCTTTTAACATCTGAAAATCGTATGTAGTGATACGTTCCTTCCCAATCCTATCCTTCTTGTTCACACTCGAGTCGCAGTGTTGTGAGAGCGCTGGTGTTCGTCTGTGATGTTATGTCGTCATATTGTGTATTTCCTGAGCCCAGCAAAAACCCTGCCGTTCGTGAAGGGTTATACTACCCGGGAATTGCCGGCTTTTTCCGTAAAGAGGCCCATAGGTCTGTAGTTTATACTCATTCATATTTGTGTAGTCTATGCACTAAGGCAACTTGGGCACCGCCTGTGGGCAGCACTTCGCAGGGGCGGTAAAATTATTAGTTACAGCAATTGAAAATACAAATTTAAAAAATGGTGGGATAGCTATTGAACAATGTTTTCTTCGTTAGTAAATTTTGATGACAACTTTGGGGAAAAGGTGGCATTGAACAACAGTTTAACTGAGGGCGGCACATACCCTCGCGACGGCCCTGATTACACTATTTATTATTGATGTACAATGGAATATGATTTTGTTTTTTTTATAACAGATTATTATTATTATTATTATTATTATCATCAATAACGAATATTGAATTAATTTTGATTTATGAATATAAAATTAATATGAAACATTATCATTCTAAATCTGGATCTCAGAAGAGAAGAGAAAGAAAAAAAGGAAAAAAGATATAGCCAAATCGAAGAGCTCTAGAGACTTGGGTTATTATATAATAATAAAAATAATAATAATAGGCTTTATTTAGTTATAAAAGAAACTATTTATACATCAATCTTTACAACTAGTACTTCAAATTAAAATTGCAGTTTTACATGGGTCTTACAAGCTTCTTTAAACGCATGCAGATTAACAGAATGTTTTAATTCGTTTGGTAATTGATTAAATAATTTTAGCCCTTTGTAATAGAGCGAGTTCTGTGTACTACTTTTTTTACATTTAGGCAGTCTAAAATGTTCTCTTTGTCTTGTTTCATAATCATGCTGTTCTTTGTTGTATATCAGATATTTACTCATATATCCTGGCATCATATTGTTTATACATTTATATATTAAGAACCAAAACGTTATACACTGTATTTTGCCATATATTAAGGAACCCCAACTTATTATGCATATATTCAATTTTAGTTAATTTAGAACACTGTAATATGATACGCAAAGCTCTGTTTTGCTGCTTTTGTAATTTTTTCAGATCCCCCTCATTACTTAGAAATATTATGCTACTGCAATAATTAAAGTATGGTTCTATTATTGTATGATAGACCAATATCCTAGCTTCAAAGTTTAATTTATTCGATATTCTCCCAAAATAACAAATTTTTGCACCAACTTTTTTTACATTATAATCTATGTTCTTTTTAAATTTTAGATGATTATCTATAATTACCCCTAGGTATTTAAACTCTTCAACTATCTCTACTTTATTATTATCTATAAATACGTTAACATTTGACATATTGCTGAATTGTGCACTACCTATTACCATGCATTTTGTTTTAGATACATTCAACTCCAGTTTATTAGCTTTAAACCAATCTGTTACTTCAATTAAATCTTCGTTTATGACATTAACTGTTGTTTGTAAATCTTCACCTGATACCGAAATTAACGTATCATCTGCAAATAAATGCATGTCACACGATTTAACTGTCTGCGTAATGTCATTTATGTAAATATTGAATAAAACTGGACCTAAAACTGATCCTTGTGGTACACCTAACTCGTTAATAATTGCCTTTGATTCTACTTTTCCCACCCTGGTTTTTTGAAATCTGTTTGATAAATAACTTTCAAACCATTTTAGTTCATTCCCTTGGATATTATATTAATCATTTTGCTTCGAATTCGTTTTTCCGTGTTTTTTAATAAAGAATTTCTTATAGGAAAGGGGGGCCCGTTGTCTATTGTTCCTTGGGAACAGATATTTCTGTGAACGGCCCTGGGTATAGTACTGAAAAATGTTGTCGCAGATCCATAAAATTTATTGAAATTGTTTCGTTTTAAACGAGCAGTAATCGTTAAAACAATTTAATGTTCAAATGAGTAAATATAATTAAAATTTGTTCCATTAAAAAGGTACCTAAAATGCATTTTGTAGTTGGTGCTTCAACGGTTTCTAATAATCCCTTAAAGACTTCTCCGTCTTGGTACCCAATACTACTAAAAAGTAATGATTCGCTGTTTTATTTTCGCTATAATAATTGCACTTCAATTATAACTAAGAACGACGAAACATACAACGCAACCATATTCTTAAGTCTACTTAAATTCAAATGTACCGTACGAAACACATTGCGCGTTTTAATATAAAACTGAATAGTTGTTAACCAATTACACGTGTTGAAACACTTTAAGGAAATGAGATTCTCCGCACAATTACGTATTTTGGGAACTAATATTCTTCTTAGAAATGCTAATGCCCCTTGAACGCACAGTGGTCTAATTCATGGACCGCATTTATATGTAAATGCCTCTGGATTAAGATGTCGGGACCAAAGTTTTGTAGGACATTCACAGGGATATAAAAGCATATAGCGTTAATAATTGCACTCTCTCATATTCCTATCGCAATAATACCTAAGTACGTCTGCACTAAAATTATACAACTTGTTACTTTGGAAGTACTAAAGAACAAAAGAGGAGATATACGCAACAATAGAGGTGCAATATAAAACGTTAAAACGTGTATATCCTTCAACTAAGACTGCACAATGGTATAAACAATGAATTTCAGAATAATATAGCTAATGCATGCGAATTATGAGGGTGTAACACGTTTTTACTTGTTGTAGTAAACATGGAATGGTCGTGGTTATAGCAAAGCCCAGGTTATAACATTATATTTGGCGACATTTTTCGTTTTGAATGGTTACAACAGCCATTTATACGGCTTTACAAACAGCGAAATCATATTTCAGAACTCAACAAAAGGAGTTAAAAAACAAATTTAATTATAATAAACATTGTTTTAAATCTCGCTGTGACAAAAACTATTTTTAGGATCGGCCTAAATTTACAAGAGATTAACTCAGGTTGTGGAATTTTTGCAATGTGTGAAACAAAAAAAGAATTAACGAATGTACATAAAAATCTGGTATAAAAATCGCTATAGCGCTCTTAGTTAAAGTGTGGGAAAATCGAAAAAAAAAAATGTTTTTCTTCATTATAAAATAATATCAAAAATTCGAAGGAAAGTTATAAAATTATTAATTTATTGTTTTTTTCTTTCGAAAACTTCCTTCAATTGTCAAATTTGCGTTTTCAACCAATCACTAATCTTAAATCTTCTAGACTACCAATACGAGCATTATTACACGGTAATTTTACATTGCCCTGTCAGATGTTGATGCTTCTGTCAAATTTGCGTTTTCGACCAATAACAAACTCAGATTTCCTAGAAACGACCAATAAACATAATCAAACACTAATAATATTCTTTTCGCAATTAACAGATTTGTATGCGTTTATTGGTCGATTCTAAGAAATCTGAGTTTGTGATAGGTCGAAAACATTAATTTAGAAAGGTCATTAAATATTTTAGTCTTAATAATTTTTTGCCGAATTTCTGCGACCAGCAGCGTTACTTTAATCTAGATTAGACCACACCCCTGACGCACCACCCTGACAGAACTTGTAAAATTTGACATAAGATACATTTAATTTGACAGGTAGGTTAGGTAAAAAAAATTTTGTGACAAAATATAACTCGTGCATTGCAAATCATCTATAATTTTTGACAAATCTTCACTCATTCAAGTTAAATAAGAAAAAATCACTCGTACACCTCGTGCACTCGTGTTTTTTTTAGACGAAAATATAACTTTGGAGAGGGATATCATTATTTCGGTCCTGATTATTTTTTACGAATTTCGGCGACCAGTAGCGTTACTTTAAAATAGATTATATCATACCCCTGACGCACCACTCTGACAGTGCTCGAAAAATTTGACATAACATACATTAATTTGAGAGGTAGGTTAGGTTGAGAAAATTTTCTGACAAATATAACTCGTGCGTTGCAAATTATCTATAATTTTTGACAAATCATTACTCATGCAAGTTGAATCAGAGCATAATTACCAAAAATTGTCGATAGTTTTCAATGCACTTGTTATATTACATACTACTGAAAATTTCCTTAAGCTGTAAAATTTGCGTTTTCAACAAATCACTCATCTTAAATCTTCTAGAGTTCTAGAGACAACCAATAGGAGCATTATTACACGGTAATAATTTCACATTCCACTGTCAAATTTTGATTCTTCTATCAAACTTACGTTTTCGACCAATAACAAACTCAGATTTCCTAGAAACGACCAATAAACATAATCATACACCGATAATATCTTTTTCGTTTGTGATTGGTCGAATATATAAACTTGGAGAGGGAATTAAAAATTTTGATCTTGATAATTTCTTGACGAATTTCGGCGACCAGTAGCGTTACTTTAAATAGATTAAACCACAGCCCTGACGCACCACCCTGACAGTACTTTTGAAATTTTTATGCGTTTATTGGTCGATTCTAAGAAATCTGAGTTTGTAATAGGTCGAAAATATTAATTTAGAAAGGTCATTAAATATTTTAGCCTTAATAATTTTTTGCCGAATTTCGGCGACCAGCAGCGTTGCTTTAATCTAGATTAGACCACACCCCTGATGCACCACCCTGACAGTACTTGTAAAATTTGACATAAAATATATTGAATTTTACAGGTGGTTAGGTAAAGGAAATTTTGTGACAAAATATAACTCGCGCATTGCAAATCATCTATAATTTTTGACAAATCTTCACTCATACAAGTTAAATCACTCGTGCACCTCGTGCACTCGTGTTTTTTTTAGACGAAAATATAACTTAGGAGAGGGAATTCAATATTTTGGTCCTGATTATTTTTTACGAATTTCGGCGATCAGTAGCGTTACTTTAAAATAGATTATATCACACTCCTGACGCACCACTTTGACAGTACTTGTAAAATTTGACAAGTAGGTAAAGGAAATTTTCTGACGTATAACTCGTGTATTGCAAATAATCTATAATATTTGACAAATCTTCACTCATGCAAGGTTTATTTTCACAAATTCGACCAAGCGTAAAAAACGCCCTGTATAATATGTTAAAAGTGTAGCTAGTGCAAAGTGTTAAATAACATCTAACTATCTAAGTATCAAACCATTTGCTACTGTTTTTTTAAGTTTTAAAATGTATAAAAAAATTTAAAGTGATATTTTGCTCCAAATTTTCCTAAAAAGATATTTTTTTCGAATACGGTCGAAGCAATCCAAAAATATAAAAATAAACAGGGTGTTCTATTTAAACTTCTGTTGTAACGGAAGTCGTATAGCAATTTTAATATTTTCACCGAATTCGGTATATATTATAATTAGTTAGATATTAAATCCCATTGTAATACCTTTAATAGTATTCTAGATATTTAATTGTTTCCATACTTTTGCGCAGTACTGTATTTGTGGATATGTAACTAAGCTTATAGGTACATAAAAAAATATTTTAACCTTCCGTGACATCATACATTTTTTCTTAATATTCCACAAGATCTCCATTTTAACCCTAATGGAAAACATAAGTATACCCATAAACTAAAATGAAAAGTTAACTTCCCTCTTTCGGTCAATTTAATTTTTGTTACAGCGGTTTTCGAAATAAGGGAGTCTGTAATTTACATCGACTACAAAGGCAGGTAATATGAAAGAAATACCTCCAAAATATATTTTAACTTGAAAACTGAAAGCGGTAATAAATCAAGATGGCGTAGCACGGCAGCCATTTACGTATAAAAACGCCTTAGCAGTAATTGAGCAGTAGATAATTTAAAATTTAATAACAACAATAAAACATTTTAAATAACGGCCATGAAGCTGGGGCTTACCTAAGAGTTCGTAAAATAAGAGCTTTCTCGTTGTAGGTATGAAAGTATTAGTGAACCACTAAGCATGTCTTAATTGCTCCATGTTGTTAGAATTATCTAAAAGATAAAGATATATGGTAGCCGTATTTGGTGAAAGGCAGGTGAATAAGACATCAATGGTAAGGAGCAAATGATATGATCGTAAAACCGCTCTCAAACGGTGGCTGATAAAACAGCGATTAACGAAAACCATTAGAAATATAAACGACCAACAAAAAGTGAATTTTACGTTCATTCCTGGAAAGTTTTAGGAGGCAGACATGCTAATTTTCAGATCTGCACTGTTAGGGACACAATGAAACAGACGCTAATAAGAATTCCCCTCCCATCATAACGAGTATAAAGACCACCATTACCGCTCTAATAAGGGGGATACAACTCCATTATACCAGGGGGAGTGACTGAGTACATTGTCTAACAACCCGCCGGCATCTCTATCTGTCCCACGGTAAATGAAGATTGTTCATTACTCATGTATTCGAGGATATGTTTCTCCCACAAGTAATGCAAGGAACAAATGGGGCGGATTTCTAAGCTTTTTCTGTAACAAAATTATCAGACAGGAAACATTTTCCACAAATTTAACAATATTATTTATCAAATAAATCATTTTGTGCCAAAAATTTAATATTAAGTTACACCAATTTTGGATTAATATTGAGTATAGAAATGAATGACGTCGAATTTTTGGTTAAATTAAGACAATAATTTTCATGGGACAGTTACCCAAATTTTTTCAGGTCCAGATAGAAGGTACTGATAGAATTTTACCTGCTTTTTGTTAGTCGCTGTTTTGCAGAATATCAGTTTTCTGAGGAATCATGAATTGAATCTGAGACTTACTAGATTTTTTTTTGCTAAATTAATGACCCTACGTATACTTGTTTGGGAAATATATTAGGAAATAAACCATACTTCAATGCAAAACCTAAAATAACAATTCTACTAACATATTTTGAAAATGGCAAAAGTTTTGAATGCAACTTCAATTATTTTTCCATTAAGATTCGAAACTCCTCAATAATGGCAGACACATTTTTTTTCCAAAAAATTATGACTGGCTACGAAACTTACATCACCGTTTTAATGTTTCTACCCGCCAAGAAAGTCGTGTATGGATTCACAAGATGAGCAAACTCCGACAGTGATCAAAAAGCAACGAGCAATGAAATAAGTAAAGTATGCATTTTTCTGCGGGAGTACGGACCTGATCAATGCGATTAAGTTGGATACACAGAAGACAATGACAACGAAATGGTAAGCAGAAAATTGCATGGTAGAGTAGAGTTCATAGAGAAGGGGTTTATAATGCAACCCGATAACGCATCTCCTCGTACGCCATCTCCAACTCTCCAGTTTTTGACTGTAGGAAAAGTAACGAAGCGTTCACCGTCTTTACCTGACTCAATCATGTCCGAATTTATGGTGATTTTTGGAAAGAATTTTGTCGGGTAGAAAGATGTCTAAGGTGAAGATTGATCCTGTTTTTTACGGTAATTCCGCAAGTATACCGAAGGAAAATCGGTTGAGAGGAGAAAAATAATACAAAAAGATATGGAACCATAAAACGAACGTCTTTGTATAACTAACAAACAATTGGAAAACGTGTCAAATCCGATTTGGTGTTAATGTTCCTCTTGAAAATATTGAACATTGACTTTACAAAATAATATCTATAACAGGACCGAGCCGAGCCACCTTCTAAGCCAAAGGGCCAATTGCAAATTTTATGAAATCGTTACGTGCCGCACCACTTTTTAGTGGATATCGAGATTCTTTCAAGTGTGAAGGGTTCGGAGAAATATTAAAACTGTTTTTTTTTTCGCGCATAAATTTTTAATACTAGCAACGCAGTGACATACCAAGAATTCCTTCAAAAATTCGGTCTTAAATTTCTTAGTCACAAGCGTAGTGTATACTTCATTTTTTATTTCCAAATTAGTTTTTAATACAAAATAGAGATTCTCAGCTGTTGTAGTTCTTTTCATCCACATCAAATCTAACAATTCTTCAGTAACATTTAACTTTATTTCTACTCCACGAAAAAAAATTTGCAAGTTGAGCAGTATTAGATACATCCGTTGATTCGTTAAGACAAACAGAATAAGTATATTTCAGAGTTAATATTACGTTTTCTGCCATTTTATCAATTTATCTTACCACAGTAAATCTAAATAAAATAATGTTAGAAAAAACTCTTTTTCAGGGCAAATAAAGTTCACAGCCATTTTAATACATTTTTTTAATAAACTACAATGAAAGAATGGCTTCAGATGTTTAGCTAAAATATTAAAAATTTCATAACTTGCTATTGTTGCGGGGTCTTGTTGTTTATACGCATTTTTGAATAAGTTTCGTTGTCCCGCTAAGTTCTCTTTCATTTCCGGTATTATTTCTGTCTAAATCACTGGTAATTTCTCATATTTTTTAAGCACTTTTTAACAGGTAATGACACTTAATGTTATACTCTATAAAAACAGCAATTCTTGTAATATAGAACTACTGGGCCGCACAAAAATCACAGAGGGGCCAGCGGGCCGCAGGTTGCACAGGCCTACAAGATCGGTCTGTGTTTTCCTAAGAATTTTTAACGTTTTTTAATTTTAACTGTTTTGTTAATTAATGGAATGTTTAATGGCGTAGCACAATAAAACAAAAAAATGTAATGAAACTATTATGTATTTATTCAGACAAGGAGAGGAAAATGCCGGAGACAATTACAAGAACTCGTTCTTTCATTATCGATGATATATGCGAAGAACCAAGAGCGCATATTTTCACTGTAAAAACTCGTCACATTACAAGTTAACACTTAAATCATATAATGAGCCCATTTAAATGAATGATTCGGATCGAGATTTAGACAATAAAAATTCCACTCCAGATAAAAACGATTCTATGATCAATTAGCAGCGCACCATACCGTCATTTCTTAATTAAGTCCGTAACGTTATACGAGCTTACACTAAATTGAAAAGAAACTTGTTTAGAAAGTAAACACACTCTCGTTTTAAAGGGAAGAACTAATTATAATATCCACTTAAATTTTAATTGTGGGCGTTCTAAAACATTAGACAAGTCAGCAAATGTTGGCAATCTTACAGATATTCCAGGAATAAATCTAAACGAACACAATGTGTGGTCCCACGTTTCCTAATCAGTTTTAATATATACATAAGACCTATACACATGTCAAACTAATAAAAAGCATACTTGGACAAATAATGAATGTGCTTTTGTGTTTGTACCCTTTTTTCAGTAGCATGCACAAGCGAAAAAGACAACACACGGGTATCGCAAGCATTCAAACTATCTTTATAAACTTCTATCAAAGAATAACAACCAACTTTTAAGAAATTTCATTATTAATCAAGGTATGCAGTTCAGTAGAGTTGGTGTAAAAAATATTTGAATATAATTAACTTACTACAAAAACTTGATTATTTGGGAAAGATGTTATTAAAAGCGGATAATAGGTACATTAAATCTGTGAGCTAAAATTGGATTTAATTAAATTATAAAATAAATGCTTTGTGAAAATTGTATAAACTACGACACAATACGAATTAAAAAAACGTTTTAAAATATTATATAACACTTGCGTAGAGTTAAAAATAATAAACTAATTTTAACGTTTACTTATTTAAACCAACAAAATAAGAATATATTTGTTTTTATAATCAAGAAATTTAAAAAAATTATACCTCATCTCTAGTATTTCTGCGCATGAGCCTAAAACCATGAATTCACCGATTTGAATTTGTCAACATTTTTAGCATCACTGTTTAAGGATTTTTAATTGGATGTATCTTTGTAGCAACCAGACCGATATTTTTATAACCATCCATATTTTTACAGTGACTATAACAGGATAAATTCAAAATTTTGACTTTTTTTTAGTTTATAATTGCCGGCGATTAAGTTGTGATTGCTAAAGACAAAATAGACCTGAGTCAGTTGGTAAGGTATGTAAAAGAGAAGTCTGATGGGCCAGGATTGATAATCAGAATAAAAAAATCTGAGCAGTAGACAATAGACCATAAAGAATAATAACGTTTATCTTGAGAAACTGAATACATAGAAGAAGTAAAGAAAAGCAAATATTTTGGTGTTATATCGGATAGATTAGACCAGTGGTTCGCAAAGTGTGATCCGCGGATCCCTGAGAGTCCCTGAATCCTCCTGAAGGGGCGCACCAGGCCTTTCCATAATGTTGGAAAATTATCTACAAAACAATCTATTGGGGTTCTCTGAAAGCTTTTTATTGTGGAAGAGGTCCTTGGTGTAGGTAGTTTGAAAAACAGTGGATTAGACAATAACGACGAGAAATTTAACAACAGTAGGAAAAAACACCTAACATGGTTTGGACTTGAACATACTAAGACGAAAGCAGAAAATCTGAAAAATGTAAGAATCCCGACTCCAAAGAGAAAACCAAAAAGAGTTGTAGAAAATATATAGAAAATAAAATGAGAATTACAAGATTCAAAGAGAACACACTCTATCGTGGAACCAAGAGGCAGTTGACCACGATAAATTGATAATTCTTAAATGCTAAAACAATGCTTCTTCTAGGCAGTTTTAAAAATAATGTCACATTTTTGTAAGTCAACCAATTATTTATTTTTAAGCAGTTTAAACCAGGGACTGAGAACGGAACGAAAACGAAAACGTTAAACGAAATTAACCGAAATTTTTTTAAGAACGAAAACGAAACCGAAAACGAAATTATTATTTTTCGTTCAAGAACGAAAACGAAATAAATATTTTTCAAAACCGGTTTTAACCGGTTTTGTCCCTATTTCAATTTTATTTGTTAAACACAAACGCGAATTTGCCTTCTGTGCTGGGGAGACTCCAAGAGGCAGTAAAAATCTCACTTGAAATAAGTGAGCTTAACTTTTCTACATATATTTAGGTACGTGAATATGTATTAACAACTTTATTGTTTATACTTACAATTTATTTCCAGTAACACAATTAACTGCACAGATATTCTCTATTTCTAATTTGTTTTTTAGATCATCAATATAGAATATACACTTGATTGGATATATATTATCAATGTGTATGTTTTATTTGCGTTTAGACATAATAATAGTAAAATTTATTCTTACTTCGAAAAGGACTAATGTAAAGGAAGATTTATTGGAAGATGTGTTGATAGTAAGATTTAACGGAATGTGAAAATGTATATTGTATGGTATGTACAAACTATAAAGTTAAAGTATATTTCAAGTTAATATAAGTTTTTTTTTAATATCTTTTCTATTTATAACATTTAGTAAATTATCCACTTGAATTCATTCTATTGTCTTTTTAAATAATTACAACAGGATCTTATTTAATTCAAATGCATAGATTTTTAGTACTAAAACAAATTTAAAACAGCACTTGCTATATTTTCATATTTTTAGATAAAGATCGTTTGTCTAATTTAACCTAATCACGTTGTGTTTTTGCACCTTACGGGTGTTAAACTTAATAAAATGGTTAAAGGTTAATGTGTTTAACGATTTGGTAAATTTAACATGGCGATGGTTCGCCAGTCTAAAATATGCTGTCCGTGAGCATCAAACCCCATCGTCATCGTTTATATTTTAGTTGAGACGCAAATATTGTTATCGTATTTATAGAGGGTTGTGGTGACTAGAAAAAAAATTGATTTTTTGACGACAAAAAAATATTGTAAAACAAGTTTTAACCGTTATTATTTCGGTTCACGAAAACGAAAAAAGAATTTTTTCGGTTAGAACGAAAAGAACGAAAACGATATATTTCGTTTTCGTTCCGAACAGAAACGAACAGAATTTTTTTCGTTTTTAGTCCCTGGTTTAGTTAAAACATGGCCACAGTAAGGAGGAACGAAAAGGGGAAACAAAAATAGTTTTTATTTTATCTTAAATAGAAGCCAAAGGTATTATTTACTAATTTTATACATTGTGTTTTCATTTTACAACATTTTGATAAATTAAGACATGTTGTTAAACATTATTTACTTTTACATTTAAATGTTAAATTAATCTTGAATCAAAACCTTAGAAAAAATAATAAACATTAAAGCGGGAAAATTGATATGACTTCGTGCATGCAGGTTCAAGACGAAAATATGAATTTTAATTTATCACTTGACAGTAACACAGTTGTCACTAGCGCTAACATTTCAAGAATATTATAATACAAAGCAACTTGACTTTATTGTAATCCAAGTAAAAAGGTACTTCTATACACAATGATAACTTTATTTAATAAGTGTTTATAAAGCAACTGAATCCATGCTATATGCCGTGCATTTTATTTGCTTAAAGTTATTTATTTGACTTTGTGTAATATTTTTTAATAGTTTCATAGTATTATCCATCTTTGACAACGTTTTAATCAAGTCTTTTATTAAATTACAATACTCTCAGTGTTTTATTATTAGGTTATTTTTAAGAATCATGTGCTATAATATACAAACATGGATCAAACACAGTGAAAATATGCTTCATGTATTCAATTTCTTTAATTTAAGTTTACGATTAAATTAAATTACTTGAGATATGCTAACCGCCTATGTTTTACCTGCTTTAAGAAGATAACGAAGTTGCGATATCATAAAGTTATTATGGATTAGACTTTCCATTCCCAGCGTACTGAAATTAGCGTTGAAAATTTTATGCTACAGGTAAACAAATCAATATAACTAGAACGTTGTTAGGTTGTTGTAAACATGAACTTATAATTAGCCATTGCGATACGTTTCCAATTTATTTATTTATTTAGTCATGAGTCCTACTGTTAGGTGAAGGGACTGTTGAGTTGTGTAGTGTTGACTTTTTCTTATATTTTTTTGTCTTGTGCTAGCTTTTTTATGTCTTACCATTTGATGTTTCCATCCGTTGCTGTTTTTTTTTAACTCCGTCTTTCCAAGTTTTTCTCGATCTACCACTTCTGTTTTTTTCGTGTGATTTTGCTTTAAAGGCTTTTCTAGTTAACCCTTCTTTCTTCGTCCTACAAATGTGACCCAACCATCCCAGCTGTCTTTCTTGTATTTTTGTTTCAACTGATTTTATATTTAACTAGCGTAGTGACCCGGCTTCGCTCGGTGAATTTTTTTATCAATCACAGACTACTCGCGCTTCGCGCTCGCGCCTGGTGGACGTTTTTGACCTTTTGAGAATTTTGGATCTTTTGGGAATTTTTGTATCTATTGAGAATTTTTGTATCTATTGAGAATTTTGAAACTTTTGTGATATTTGGATCTTTTGGGAATTTTGGTTCTTTTGGGAATTTTTGGAACTTTTGGGAATTCTCATATAGCCTATGTTCTTTCCATGGTCCTATAGATTGTCTGTGCCAAATTTGGTCAGAATCGGATGAGTGGTATAGGAATGCATAAAGGACATACATACATACATTCATTTTTATATATATACAGGGTGAGTCACGACGGACGCGTCGGAGTTTTATGGCGAAACGGTTTATATTTTCCAATTTCTGTCGCTGTTAGATTATGTAAGTCAATAAGGGCTACATTTTAAAAATATTTTCAAATATACAGGGTGCTCCAAAAAAGAGTGGCATATCAAAGTTATACTTTTTCTTATGGAACACCCTGTATATTTTTACATTTTTGGATTCCTCTTTAAATTTACTTCAAAAAATGTAAAAGGTTATATGGGTCTAAAGTCAACCGTTCTTGTGAAAATTGCATTTTCATGAAAATACAGTATTTTCAAAAATTTTCAACATTTGAAAACTTTGACAAGTCTGAAGAAATTCGCTTGGAGATCAGATTGACAATAGATTATGTAACACTTTACACCACCTACATTTTTAAAATATTATACAGGGCGTTTTTTACGCTTGGTCAAACTTGTGAAACTTTAAACATCGATAACTCATTTTTTTTAAATACAACACCCTATATTTTTTTACACCGTCTTATAGAAAATTTAATTCTCTTTCGAAAACATTAAGGCTGTTTTTCACCTAAAATTGATATTTTCCGAGATATCGTGATTTTATTGTTAATTATTAGGGCAAAGTAATATTTTCAAGTAGGCTATGACGGTAGACAGCGGTAATTAGAAACAATTGAAAAAAAAAAAATAAGACACTTATAATTTTATCGTTTGACTACACACTTTTGACATATTTTTATAGGAAAGTGGTAGTTTTACCATTTTTACGTTTAAATATAGGTTTCTCATCAGGGCCACAATATTTTTCATATAATTGAGTTTGATGGTTTGCCAAGTCCTAAAAACCGATTGATAATGTATAAGGTACGTGAACGGAACGCTGATTAAAAAAAAAAAAAGTAATACTGACTTGTCTAATTTTACATTTAACTGTTTTCGGTAGAGTGTCGTAGTATCGTATCGTTAACAGACAAAAAATGGTTTATAGGATTATCTTATAACACAGGTCCAATAAATAAATGCATAAACAATTTAAAAAAATGTCTATTTAAACGTATGGTAAAACTACCACTTTCCTATAAAAATATGTCAAAAGTGTGTAGTCAAACGATAAAATTATAAGTGTCTTATTTTTTTTTCAATTGTTTCAAATTCCCGCTGTCTACCTTCATAGCCTACTTGAAAATATTACTTTGCCCTAATAATTAACAAAAAAATCACGATATCTCGGAAAATATCAATTTTAGGTGAAAAACATCCTTAATGTTTTCGAAAGAGAATTAAATTTTCTATAAGACGGTGTGAAAACATATAGGGTGTTGTATTTAAAAAAAATGAGTTATCGATGTTTAAAGTTTCACAAGTTTGACCAAGCGTAAAAAACGCCCTGTATAATATTTTAAAAATGTAGGTGGTGCAAAGTGTTACATAATCTATTGTCAATCTGATCTCCAAGCGAATTTCTTCAGACTTGTCAAAGTTTTCAAATGTTGAAAATTTTTGAAAATACTGTATTTTCATGAAAATGCAATTTTCACGAGAACGGTTGACTTTAGACCCATATAACCTTTTACATTTTTTGAAGTAAATTTAAAGAGGAATCCAAAAATGTAAAAATATACAGGGTGTTCCATAAGAAAAAGTATAACTTTGATATGCCACTCTTTTTTGGAGCACCCTGTATATTTGAAAATATTTTTAAAATGTAGCCCTTATTGACTTACATAATCTAACAGCGACAGAAATTGGAAAATATAAACCGTTTCGCCATAAAACTCCGACGCGTCCGTCGTGACTCACCCTGTAGATTGTTCTCTTGATGTTTCAAATTCTGATTCTATCTTTATTGGTTTATTCTTGATTTTTTTTAGAAACCCCTTTTCTGTTGCAGTTACACGGCTACTATTTTTGTTTGTGAGTGTCCACGTTTCACTCCCGTATAAAAGTGCCGGAGTTACTACCCTTTTTACCGGTTCTACTTCTGTTTGTTTTGGGACTTCTCTATTTCCAAAAAATGTTGTTCTTAAATTGTAAAATATTCATCCCACATTTTCTGTCCTTTCGCTTATTTCCTTGTCCATTCCCCCATTTTTCTCTATGATCACTCCTAAATATTTAAAGCTTTTTACCTACCTCTTCCTACCTAAGCCCATTTAATGTAATGTTGTGTCCTTTGTTTCTGCTGTAACGATCATAGTTTTCGTTTTCCTTATATTTATTTTTACATTGATTTTTTACAATTCTTGGTTTAGAGTTTCTAGATTATGTTGCAGATTTGATTGTCTACTTACTTTTCTATTTATAACAACTTGAACTGAAAGGTTCAACTGCTCATTGAAATTATTATTTTCAATAATCCTATGTAATTTTCAATCTAATAAACCATAATACAAAGATTCTAGTTGTATAAGATTAGTATATTTAAACTTAACTTATTTATTTTATATTAAAATAAAACACATAATAAACTCAAACGTTCACTCAATAATAAGCAGTGAGGTTTGTCGTATAGTAGATTTCGTTGTCTAGATTAACAAAAAATTGTTATTGTTTGCTTATGTCGGTCATAAATTTCCGAAAATTTACGTCTCAAAAATAAGAGCAACAGTGTCAAATATAATTTAAGTGAGTTATAAACGTGTTTGTTCTTTTAAATAATCTCGTAATATGTGGCAAAATGCATAGTTTAAATGTAAAAGACACTTAAATATGCATTTTTTTTTTTTTAAATAATAGCATCAACTACGCTTGTAAAATATAAATACTATCGGGCGAATTATTTGCTTTATTCAGCTGTTGATGTGGTAGGTAGCATATTTGAGGTCATAAATTAAATTAGACGTTTAGTATGCTATGAGTTCCACATTTGTGTATTTGGCAAAGCAAACGTTGTAAATTATATTAATATTTTGGGACGCGTATTTTATACATAGATACATGTACCTTTTACTGTGTCTGCATTATTGGACTTTAGATACATTAATTATTTATTTGAACGAAATTCTGCTCTCAGCTAGAAAAGGTGGCATATCTACATACATACATAGTTTTAATGAGATAGAAAACATAGCATTATTAAAAACAAATATAGCTTCTTAACCCTTCGTCAGAACTTCAGAAGATACATTCCACAGAACTTTTTAAATATCTCATTAGCCGATTAGTGTCAAAACTTGAGCGTCCAGCTAATCGCACTGTGGACAAGAAATTTAGAATAGTTTTGACTGTTATAGCTTGCGCATCTCTTGCAGTATGAATAAAAATATATAGCAGATATTATATTCTAGCCGACATTGTAATGAATATTTTTGCTTGGAACATGCATTTATATGGTCTGCAAAACCTACTTCAATGATAAAGAGGATTATTATGAAGGTGATGAGTATGAATGTAAATAACTATCAATTATTAAACATTTTTTGGACCTACTTTTTGGTCTTCTTTGCATTTCATAAAATGATTCGTTATTACAGTTTTGTTAGAGTTTCTAAAAGGTAAAAAAAAGTATATTCACCCAGAACTTTCAAAAAGAATTTCATTTCCATTGCTAAGTGCGTTTATTTTTGTAAATACAGTGTGTACCAAAAGTAACATAACCTGTCAATATCTTGTCTTGTGATAACTTTACAGAAAAAGATTCAAATAAACGTTGTTGTGGTCATTAACAACATACCCTTAAAAATTATTTTCAAATGTACACAGTGTTTTGTTTTCTTAAATAGAACACCCTGTATAATTCCTATTTTTTGGGTTCAAAATTAAATTCTTTTTTAAAAAGTCAAACATATGTACCTAAAATCAATAGTTTTTGAGTGATATTAGTTTTTACGAAAATATTGACATAAATATAATATAAAAATTAGCAATGTCAAAACGAATTCGTTTGATACCTTAGTTGACAATAGTGTCATTATGGTTGATGACTGGTTAAAATTTTAAAATAATACACAGGGCGTTCCTTATGCCCGGTCCATTTAGTCATACTTCAAACACGAATAAGTCTGTTTTTTAAACTGAATACCGTATATATTTTAAAAGTTTCTTGTTGATAATGTAATCTTTAAAATCCATTAAAGGTCAATTATGTCTAAAGTTTGTATATCTCGAGTTATTGCGGTTTTCTTGATAATTTACGGATACAAACACAGTATTTAATAACATTAAATTAATAGGCTTTGGAAATATCTGGATAATTGGAAAATGGCATAAAAATTACTTATTTATATATTTAGAAAATAATTTAGATAAATTTTTTACAGAAGAATGTAAGCACTGCATTTCTTGAAAGTTGCGTCACTGATCAATACGCAATCGTCCCTTTTGTTTTAAACTCATTTATACCCACCGAAGTTTTAACGAAGTTTTAAGTCGAAGATACAAAGAAACGAGCAACCAAAATAATTAAATTATTGAAACTTTCGGTCGGTCAGTTAAGGGCAAAGTAAAAAATTGGTAATAAAGTCTGCAAATGGACATCCGATTGAAACAAATTTAAAACAAATGTCAGTTTAAGAGGTCCACGACCTGTCAACGAATAAACAATTCCGTTATGACAACTTTTTCAGCTGAAGAAGAAGAGGTACAGTCGCGCATTCCAGTCGGTAAAGAAGAGTCGCGTTATCACGTGCTCAACTTTCGGAGCAATGTTCACATAAAAATCTCGTTTCAGTCGTATTAATCGAACGAGATGCACTAAAATTGATACACGCGGTCAGAATCGCCAATAAAAGTGAAAAAATGTCACTAAAGACCATTCATCAGGCAAGTAAGAGTTGGAAATTGCTGTCACAGTTAAAATTCTAAAACGGCATGAAAGACTTCCTGCCAGGGCCGCATTTACCATAAGGCGCATTAGGCGCAAGCCGCGGCTTCACTTTAAAACCCAACTCCTTACAAATATGTAAAAAAACTGCCTAGTTAAGGTTGCTAAACAAAATATTATTTTTTTATAAATAAATTCGTATTATAAAAACTAGAATCTCTGAAAATTTGTGAAGTCTCCCTTCAACATTTTAAATATATTTTTAATCGCATTACTGAACTATCCATTTCTTAAAAACATAAAAACTATTCTAAATTAGAGGGCTCATCACTGGCTGTAAATTTTGACATTTAGCAAACTGCTGTTTTAACAGTTGTGTGAGACAAAACTTTATAACCAATAAATGCGACTAGTAAATCTAGACATCACGCTATGGAGGCCATTAGCTAATAATTTGTTACAGAGTAGTCAGTTTTATTCTAGATATAGCTTTAAGAAATAGTTTTGCTGTTATTAACGAAAAAGCGAATTAAAAGAAGGGATACAATTTAAAGATGAGACAAAAAACGAAAATCAATGTGTGTAAAGTTTCAAAGTCCTTCGATGTCAATATGTTACATAGAAAATAAATAATTTTAATCTCATTTGAACAAGAAAAAGTATTACTCAGAAAAAAAAACAGATTTGAAACAGAAATTTAAGGTAGACTTAAGCTTTTTAATTACTAATAATGCAATTGCGTTGGTTGATAAAATAATTAAATATAATGTCCACAATTTATAAAAAGTATTTTTTTTTAAATACCTACCTATGCAGGGTGTTTCACTTTTCCATGGGACACTTGCTATCTCCGTAAATAATTAAAATACAAGGTTGGTTAAATGAGACAAAAGTTAGCTATTTAGGGGTGTATTTTAAACCAGATCTTGTTTTGTTTAAAAATTCCTTGCGTGATCTAACGAAAAAACAGAAATCGATCAAAATTTTTAAACTTAAATATCTCGACTATTGTTGCGAATACACAAAAACGTCAAAGGAAAAATGTTTTGTAAATTTGGTTTTCTATAAGATCAATTTTTTTTTAATTAAATTAACGTGCGAGATATTTGATAAAACAACTTTTTTTTAACCCTAGAAGCCCAATCTACGTCATTTTGACGTATACTCCAACACATATTCGCGATCTCTTTCGCATGCTTGCTTAGATCGCCGTGACCATCCGAGCCAACTAGGTACATGCCCAGAGCTAACAGGAGACAGCAGTCTCGCTTTGATAAGTGCCGCCAGTTTGTTGTTATCGCAATGTTCACGTCGGTATGACGTATGTTTGAGGTTTGTTAACTTTTGCACTTTTCGAATTTTCAGAATTATATTTGACTTAAGTGATTTATGTTTGATAAGAGTTGATTAGTTTTTCATAAAAAAATATAAATAGTTGATTTTTGTAAACAATTTGTAGTATATAAGAAAAAATTACAAGGATCTCAGTTTTCGTGCCATTTTTTGTATGTTTAATTAAAGTGAACATTTCAGAGTTTAAATAAACAATATTTTTTCTAAATTTCTGTTTTTTTTATTTACATAGAAAGTATTTCACATAAACCATACAAAAAACTAGTATTTGTAGTAAAGTTTATTTAGATAGAGCTCTTTTATAATTGTACGTCGTTTTGACGTATGATTGGGCTTTATAGCCTCAAAAATATGATTGGGCTTTTAGGGTTAAAGGGCAATCGTAGTAAGTGATGACTTAGACTTAGATTATTTTTTTCTTTTTACAATGATATAATATTTGGTATGTCTATTCTCAAAAATAAGCGAAATAACCTAAAAAAAAATGCAAAATCTTAAGATAGAAAAAAAAAGGTTGTCATGGAAAAAAAAACAATAACCGACTAAAATTGTTTTATATCGAGCTTTGCTTTGTTTATATTATTCATACATATTTTTTTAAATCTGTAAAAAGTTTACATGGCCAATTTTTATTTTACTTTTAATAGTAGCATCAATTTTTTGCAGTACCGATTCCGTTTTGTTTTATAGGCACTACCTTTTTAATATCTTATGGGCGACAAACTTGAATTAAATTGATTCCGAATATTTCCACTATTGCAAACACAACCTACCGATAATTTAACACTTCCTGAGTAATTTATACTATCAAAATATAGTCGCTCCACGAAAATAACACTATTTACAAGTAGATTAATTTCAACATTATTGTAAGCACGCGTGCACTTTTCGGAGATTGAAACAACTGCGCACGCATATCATATTGCCACTAGGATTCAAAATTCAAGAAAGGGTATATCGTAGGTCACTTTATTTAAACAAGTTTTTATAGTTTTCTTTCAATAAATTAAAAGTAATTACTTTTATTAACTGAAATAAATGTTTGAGACCATATAATTTTTCACTTTGTACTAAACCTGACCATTTGGGTCCTCAGTGTTACGCCAATGGCCTACAAAAGTTTAAATGCGGCCCTGTTCCTACGTCATTCACCTCGAAAGACGTCTAACAAATTCAACTAAAATTACTTTCTTCGTGTACCAATGCTTTTACATCTTCCGATACGCTGAAAATGTATCCGCAATTAATTTGAGAAACAAGTTTGCGACATTTTCATTATGTTCCGTCCGTGTAGTAAAACTTTAAGTTAATATTAATTTTCTTTTCACTGAGTAATAAAGCGAAGAAAACTCGCAAAGTTCGCGACAGCAAAAAGTGTCATCCATTTTGGATGCCTGAGATGATTTTGAAACCTGAACACGTTCGGGGTGAATAAACGAACCTTGGCGAGAGAAAGTATGCTCGTTAATTGTATTGTATTAACTCTGACTTCTTAATTGCGTTAATTAAATTGTCGTTCGCTTAAAATGGCTACTGTGAAAATTATATTTAGATATCCAATTATATCGAAATTATATTAGTTTAATTTGACGTCGTATGCGTTTCTTTGAATTAAAATTAACTCAATTAAATCAGTGCCGTTCACTAAAAGGCATTGAAAAATAATTGAAATGGTTGAAACGTAATGACAGTAGCTTGTGCAACAATTGTACCATGTACCTCTCTGAAAGTAGAATTTTTTTATCGTGCTAATGAAAAGCTTACGTTACAGCGAAAAGATCCAACTACTAATTGCAAATTTACACGAAATTGGGTAGATTGAGTGTCCCAAATTACTATCAATGTAAATTATGCATTTATTTAATTAAAAATTACAACAAGCCATCCATCTATTTTTTTGTT
The DNA here is from genome assembly GCA_947652605.1 of Elmis aenea. NCBI lineage: Eukaryota > Metazoa > Arthropoda > Insecta > Coleoptera > Elmidae > Elmis > Elmis aenea. The sequence goes on along the minus strand of OX393581.1, from coordinate 16,886,998 downwards.
TTGTTTTTTTAACCAGTAAAAAGCTTGGCGAAAAAACATTGTTTGTGGAATAATATGGTTCGTTTATTTGTTTATTATTATAATGTATAAAATATTCTTGTTTACTTTCACTTCAGGCATGTTTAAGTAAAATTGCTTTTAATTTATAAACCCATAAAACGTACATGTTCCATGTTTCTATTCCACGCTAAAAACTCTTAAACACTAAAAAAAAAACGACATCTATAGCCTACAGAGAAATCATTTAATGAGGTTGTTCCAGTAAAAACTGCCTGGACCTGTAACATCTTTGTTTTAAGTTTAAGTGACCAGACGTCCCCCATTAGGGAGGATTGTCCCACATTTGAACGTATTGTACCCCACTCTTAAATGTCCCCCATTAAAAATTAAATGAAAGTGCACTTTTTGATGTTTCGTTTTTAAAACAATATATTACAAAAGAAAAAGTGCAGGATTGGATTATTGTTAATAAAAAACCGGATATAGCTCGCGTCAAGTCTAATGGTGAGCGGTGGGGGGTGCGAACTTAAAACAATTGAAATTCAACACACCTAGTTACTTAGTTGCATTGGTATAACTGTTACGGTCAATTTGATTATTCAGGGCAGTTTTCATAATGCTTGGTCATTATAAATAATGACCAATAAAATCAGGCAATTTAATAATTTTGTATTTGTCTACGACAATCTAGGATAATTTATTACATTGCCCGGTCATTATAAATACTGCTATTATTTCTCTGGTCACTTTAGTTAATTGACAGCAATTTGGCAACGTGCGTATTGTGTGATTCTCGCTGGCCAATCAGCAACCATTTTCGGTGGCTTGTCGCTTGTACCATCTTACACTTTAACGAGTTCAAGATTGTTTTCAGTTCTTTGCTGCTTTAAAAAAAAAAACTTTACTGACCTCTAACCTGAACCTCTATGTCCATAAAATAGTGTTGCGCAAACGCTACACCTCATTTTATTTCGAACTAGTTTCGTTTTAGCGTTCCTCGTTATTCTGCTTTAAAAAAAAACTTTACCGACCTCTAACCTGAACCTCTATGTCCATAACCGACCTCTAACCTGACTCTCTATGTCCATAAAATAGTGTTGCGCAATCGCTGCTCCTCATTTTATTTCGAACTAGTTTTTTAAAAATTAGTTTTAATATAATATCCTCTTATTTTTGTATGTAGAGAATTATGAATAAAAATTTTCTCAAATTGCCCACTCGATTACCAGCATTATTCATAATGCCCGGGCAATGTAATATTTTCTATATAATTTATCATTTTGTCACATCCCATTGGGCACTTTTTAAATTGCCCGGGCATTATAAATAATGGCCAATTATTTACATTGACCGTAACATAACCACCAAAAGTTTTTTAAAGCCCGTAGACCATATTGTAGCGTCTACTGCGCGAAAACACCCCCACCGCTCTCCATTACACTTGACGGGGACTATATGAAGTGGGAAGAGATCTTTAAACATTTTGAGCCATGCCAACAATTTAAAATAATCGCTGGATTTGCATATTCTTTACTTGGTACTAATGCTCTGACTGAGAAGGTTTTATCTTAATTAATGAATATTGGACATTATTGAAAGTTGAATTAAAAGTTGAAACGGCTGAAAGAGTACTACAAATAAAATATAATTTGAATGTTTTACAACATTTAAAAAAGTTATACAAAATTACTTTAAAAAATACTCAGTATCAAAAAATACAGTGTTTGATATTGTAATATTTACATCAAATATTAATATTAAACTTCACCAAAAACTAGTTTTTTTTTAAATAATTCACACACATTGCTATTTACTAGTCATTTGGTGGTCAAGTTGATAATTTTGACCTGTCAACATTTATTGCCATAATAAAATGTTTGCTTTTTATGTAAGGTACTTTTTCTTACTAATAAATGTCCCTCATTTGACACAAAAACATCTGGTCAAGAGATAGAGCTTTAGCGTTAATAACAAAATATTTAGAGTCGTAAGTCGTAAGCTGTTGAGAGGGAGTAAACGTATTCCGTAAATTTAACCAATAATAATTACTTACGTAACAAGACCGAAAAGTTGTACTTTACTACAGGGGTGGGCAGTTCATGGACGAGCCGTCGGCGAGTCCTGGAAACATACGAGTCCAGTAAGAACGCTTTACAGGTGTGTTACGCAGAATATTTTACTGCGTCCGCCACTGACACCAAAATAACTATCGTCACCATCCATAATTAAACGATAACTTAACAAACTACAGTTGAAAACTCGCTTGGTGGTATAATGACGCTTGTTTGACTGTGCAAATTAACAAAACAACTCATCACCATGGCAACTAGCTACTCTCCGGCCTGGGCCATTTAAGACAACTTATTACCATGCTACCAATTACTTTCTGGCCTAGGTCAGTAAAGAAGTATTTTCCAGGCCAAAAATTTATTGGAAACAACTGATTTTCTGGACGGACGCAGAAAAATAAACAGGTCAAACAAATTTCTCCATAATTTTAAGAAAAGCCAACACTGGTGTGGGAATTTTAAATGTTATCTACTTACTAGTTAGCATTACCTTGAGTTATGCACCTACGAGTAAAATGTTTGTTTGTTATTTTGGAACTATCTATATAGAATTTGTTGTAAAAAAAATCAAATCTGAATATAATGAGAGACTTAATCATTTAATTTGCAAAAGTAAGACGAAATGATTTTTATTGATATAATTAGAATTATCTCCCAAGCAATGCGTACTTTGAAAAAATACTTTAGCATTGTTTGCGCTAAAATTCTTTCTTAAATTTATTTTTACAATGAAGATAAATTGTTTATTAAATACATTTTTATAATCTTTATCCAGAAACTAGAAGCAGTTTCGTCAAAGCTAACAATATTGCATTTACTAATCCACTATAAGTATAAAGAAAATAAAAATTAGTTTGACAGCGACCTTGTTAAGTGAAAACGTCCTAAAATTATCACAGGATTCCTTTTTTGCCGGGTATTTCGCCCTTATATGATCATATCTATAGCAATGGCTGACCCGCTGCTTAATTTGAAAGCCCTTTGGATTTCTTTTATGACGCAGAAATAGCAAAGAAGCTGCGAGATCTAATTAAGGGCGTGAAATTCGTAGGCAATGAGCGAGGGCAAACATGGGCAAAACAAAAATAATAAGAAGCGTCGTACGTGTCGTTGACCCCATATTAAACACTTTTGATCAATGAACAGCGAAATAAAGTGAGAAATGATTGCGTTTTATTTAAACGGAAATTTCCGGAAATACAACCGTTTTATCAATTTCAGTTTTTATGTTATGTTGATGGAATGAAAAATTAAAGCTATTTATTTTTATCTCTCAGAAAAAACTGAAATGATGTTTCTCGGAAAGAAACATTCAACTTCCATTTGATTTTTATTACTAGGTAGTTAGATAACAATTATTAACATACTATAAAATTAATGATAGCCCTATTTTACATAAAGCCACTGTAATAAAGTAAAATTATTGGATGCGGTTGTTATGTTATATTTGGATGGTTTGGTTTTCCCTGGCTAGGTTAATTTTATAAATATGGTTGTGGATTTGCAAATATTTTGAAATGTTACTAAAGGTGAGTTACTTTACGATAATAGGAGCTTTAAGCATTATATTTCAATGCTAAATTTTAATATGGCGCCCATAAAATATAGCAAAACTGTTGTTAGCTGTAAATATATGTGTAGTAAATAAAATTTTGCTACCAATCGCTTATAGTTCTTAACCTAACTTAAGGAAAATAAAATCACGGAGTTATTGGTTAACATTCTTTTAAAAGATTTGTAAAAATTAAGCTGTCTTAATTTTTATTATTTTTAAATTGTTATTCTGCACCAAATGTTGCAACTTTGCTCTAAATTTAATGCAATTAATCCTTAAGCCGGTCAATTCTCTTCCTCTGAACTGTATTGGGTAAAAACACAAATCATTCTTTTTATATATCTACTTCTGTACTTTATGTTCTAAGTATAGATATATTTTAAGCTACTTCTCTTATCAAAGCAAATAACATTCATTTTTGAAAAACCCTCTTCTGCCTTTTGCAGAATTACTGCATAGCTTGAGTGAAAATATGTAATTATTATTATTGTTATTATTATTATTATTATCGCGGAGAAGGTCCCTTTTCGGGTCTTGTACTGCGACATATTGGCCTATAGTACCCTCTGGTGAGATAGTTCCTTAGAGGAGTTTTTGAAAAACTCCAGGATTTTCTTTAAGGGTGTTTTTCTTAACTCTTTTTGGCTTTTTCCTTCTCTAGAAGTCCACTTCGATAGGTTGTGAATCCTTCACACTGGCATAGTACGGGAAGATGAGTTTCTTCTTCTTCACCACATCCTCTGCATCTATCGGTCTATAAAATGCAATGTAGAAGTGTTTATTTAGCCGTCAGTATCCTGTGATGAGTCCTGTGGCTGCTCTGGTGTCAGCTCTGCTCATCCTGAGCATTTCTTCTATCTTTTCCTTAGAGACATTTGACAGGATAGCCTTAGAACCAGGGCAGGGTTAACCTTCATTTTTTGTCCAAAATTGTGATTTTTAACCGAAACCGAAACCGTTATTTTTAAAGGCAAAATAAACGGTAACCTTTAACCAAAATAATAAAAAACCGGTTTTTTAAACATGTCTTTTTAATAAAAATTATTTTGAAAAAATGCAAAATTTGTATTAAAAGTGATTAGTTTATCAAAAGTAATTACTGAATGCTTGATTGTACATATATTATAAAATTATAAATAGATAATATCTTTTCATACTTTGCATTCTTAATCTGAATAATGTTAAAAACCGGTTAAATTAATCGGTTTTTTAAACCGGTTTATAATTTACACAAAACCGGTTTTTTACGAAAAAAAACGGTTTTTCAACAAAAACCGTTATAAAAATATCTTGATTTCGGTTAACCGTTAACCAAAATTTTTTTCGGTTTCTAGCCCTGCTTAGAACAGGTTTGTCCTGCAACTTTTTACCCCTGTAATTGTGTCATTTAGACATCGCTTGGCGGTTCTATAAGATATGTGTAATTATTTTGAATGTGGGTTATTATTTTCTGGGTAAAATTTATTTCGTAAGTAAATTTTCCCTGTGTAAGTTTTGCTGTGTAAGTTTTTTCTGGTTAATTTAATCATGTTACCATAATTACATAATCTCTGAACTTAATTTCTGATATTGAAGAAATAAAAACACATTTTTATTCTTTTTATTCTTTATCCATTAGTACCTATAATTAGATTTTGTCTCACAAGTGTCGTCTGTTTTAGACTATCATCAATAATTTTGTGATGACATCTAGTATTTTGTATTAAAGTATGCAGTACTAAAAATTCTGAATACAGTATATCACATATTTTAGGTTAAAAATGAAAATTCAAGAGCAAAAATCCTAAATTTGGGACATCCTGTGTATTGTAATGTCATGGAATCCGATTAGAATTCAAGGATTGTTTTGAAATTAAGCACCCACACACTTAGATGTAATTGGATATCCTACTACATGATAAACATTTAGAACACCTTCTAATAAAGCTATAAATAAAAAATCGATTGTTTTATATTATAAAAAGTTGCCACATTGCAAATCTAATTTAATTGAGTAGTAAACAAACACAGCTTTATTATATTAACGTAAATAAACTATGTACCTAATTTATTTTAACACGCCCCAGAGAATCAAAGCCTCATTCGAACTTTGGTTTCCTGTTACAATCTGAATTTATTGCCGAATAGTAATTACAGCGTTCTAGTTTCCAACTGCAATACACTGTACTGTTTTTGTACCTTTTATAGTGGTTCTGCAACATAACACCAAAACAACTGTAGTTACATATTTATTGTTGAAAATTTTCTAGTGTTAAAAAGAGTGGTTGTCTGTTTTCGCTTTGTAAAATCACATTTTCAAAAAAAAAGCAAAGACGAAACTTACAAGTAAAAAATATCTACACTTTTTCTCAGACTCTCGCCTTTTTCTTTCATTAAATTGATTTATTTGGTTAAACTGTTATATTAAATTTTGAATACAACGTTACTGGAAAGGACATTTAAATATGCAATTTTTATGTATTTAGAATTTTTTTGCAAAAATGTAAAAGGGGAAAAGAGGAACGTAAATTAAATTTAAGAATTGTTTTGGAAAGTTTCAGAACAGACAACAAGGTGTCTCATCAGAAACAGGACATTAATCAAATGTCTGTAACTTTAGTCGTTTTTCTTCCAACTTTGCCCTGTCTTGTAATTTATTATTTGTAGAAATTTATATTGCTTAATGTAATATCGCACATTCTGTTTGTGAATAATGAGTCCAACATTTAAATAAATTTTCTTTGTCAGGTACCTTTGCATTTCTGCCATTAAATATGACTCTTTAAACTCGCCGATCATTTTTATTTCCAGTTATCCAAATGAAGGGTTGAATTAAGGAACACAAAACTTGTAATACATACAGGGTGTTTCTAAAATATTGCGAAAAAATTCGGGAAGTAATTCCTTATCGAAAATTGAGGGGGGTCTTTCATACAAATTTCTTCCTTAGACGTCTCCTTTCGGAGTTACACCCCCCTAAAGGGCAGCGGTAAAATTAGGTTTTTATTTTATTTCTCAAATTTTGGATAAATGAAGAAGAATGTATTTGGTAGATGTGTTATACTTATTAAAAGGTTTTCATAGTAATAGTTTCAATCATCTCCCACCTTCAATGGGGGCCGAAAAGAGCGACGTCCGTTGTTTTTTTTAATCAGAACTTTTGGTGGGTTGAAATTGTGCAATTAAGAAAGCTTGTTTTATTTAAAAAATTTTTTATTCTTTAGTTTTTCTTGTAAAACCTACAATTCCTGAATAAAAAAAAATAAATAAACATTAACCATAAAAAATATACCTACCCATTAAAACGATTCATTTTGGTGGTTGCCATGGTTTGTTTATGTTCATATTGGGTCGAATGGACGGGTGTTTTAGCGTTGTGGCCACACGTCAAAATGAATTACACCCGTCAATTATACCCAATATGAACATAAATAAACCATTCTAAGTCATCAAATGCATTCAACTGTCTTTTTCAGATTAGCTGTTTTATCAAACATATTATCATCATACAAAAAGTATTATGCCTATGAAAACATTATCATCTACAAAGTGCAGATGTTAAATTTATATTGCACATAGAGAGAGGGCTACACCTTCAACAAATGTTGTAATTAAGATTTAATAGTAATAGTAGGTATCTAAGTAAAAAATCATAAATTATTATGAAATGTTAAAAATATTTAGGATTATTTAGGTTTTCAATTTTGTGTGTTTTTAATTAAGTAAAGCTTGTTTATTTACGTAATCTTTTGTTTTTTTGTTCAATGGCCACCTTGATGAAGAAAAATAATATTTAATAACTAACTTATTTTTATAGATAAACCTAACAACCCATAAATCAATGGAACGAGAAAAAATTATCTTTTTAATGAACCCATAACCAACAATAGTTGCCATTAAAAAAAAAGTCTTGAAAATCAAGTGTGCCATGACATTTTAGATATTATTTTGTAATTTCTCGTAAATATATCCACAGGAATTATTTCACATTTTGATTTTAACGTAGGTGGCTAGAGAACTATTTACCGCTGAAAAAATCGTCTGTTTTTAGTTTTATCAAAATATTAGATAAGTAGAAAGTCTAGGTCAAATGTCAAAATAGCATTCAATTCGTCTTAAAATGTTAGCCAAATTCGCTAATTTAACCGACTATGTAACTCTTATAATAACAAAGTTACCCATGCAACACATTTATTGTCGACCTGTATACCCTATTACATTTCTGTGGCAGCACAGATAGATTTAAATGCAGTCAGTTTAATAACAGTAAATTTTATCGCTTCCTAATGTAAATCTATTTAAAATGAAATTTTTACGATCCACAACTATAATATATGAAAGTATACGCACGTAAACTCAAATCTATATCAACAAATAATTCAGTCGTTGGACCCCTACCGGGATAATATCGTAACGCTACAAATTGTTTCGGGCTGAGCAAATGTTTTCCGCGATAAGGTTTGCAATATACCGAGAATATTGGCCCATATGGTATACGATCTCACGTCCTTAGCGTAATAAATTTTTGATATTTGCTAGACTACGTTTTGATAAATAGAATAACGTACTAAAATGTACTCAGTACCCAAGAAACATGTTTGCGTGAGTCATAAAACTTAATAGTTTATTTACTAGCCGAAGTAGTTGGAAAGAAATATCATAAACTATACATTTAATAATTTTTATAGAGTTAATAACAGTTAATACAAATCATAATAAATATAACAAGTTTTTCTTCGATTCCATAAAGTTCATTCTACTCTTTAAGCTTTTTCAATAATTTTAAAACATGCATTGTAGCCAAACGTGATGGTTTTATTGAATTTTAACGATATTGCCATGCTAAAGAATGTTTCACATGCCACAAGAGCATTGTCTCAAATCTGGTTCTCAATGGTTATTATTATAACTGAAATAAAGGTGTGAAATATGAGATCGTGGTACATTGATTGCGCTACGCCTGTAGTTCTTGCTACAAAGTCAGTTAAAGAGGAACAAAGAAGCAAATATTCCAGCCGATTGGAAAGATAAAAACCAAATAGAGTAATTATTTTGAACATTTTTGTATTTCCTTTACTTTGAGGAATATTAAAAATCAAAAAACAATCTCTGTAAGCCACGTTTTAATCCATATGTGCTTAGAACTTGATTTTGTGTCAGACGTTTTCTCTGTTTTGGCCCATCATCAGCTTCGTTAGTTTTTTAGGCGTGACATTGGACTAAAGTAAATAAAACAGAAAATTCACAATCATAATTTTTTTAATAACTTCTGAACATAGAATTTTTATTTATAGATTTAATTTTTGAACTAATTAACTATTGTTTCAACTAATTTCCTAACTCTTGAAGTAAGCGAGAGATGTTAAGCCTCCAATTTGAGATACCCTGTGTAAAAGAGCTGCTATGTGCATCCATATTGTCATCATAAACTTGTTTTGTACCATATCACATGTAAAGCAGTTTGAGGAAGACAATTTTAAGATTATATAAAACTGCAATCCGTCAATAGATTTTTTTGATATAAAACAATGTTTACACTCACAAGGGAGGGTCACAATACGTTGTCGCTGGAATTTAATTAAGGCTGTGTTTATTGCATCAAGGACATCAAAACTAAATGTTTTCCGGAGTTATACGTGCCACTGGCCATTTACTTCGGTAAATAGGGGAAAAACTATAAATTGGTATAAAAAGGTCATTTTTGCGATCACGTTGACCATGAAACCGTCAGAGACAAAATCTACATTTTTCTATTTACAAATGCGCGCATCTTTTTCGTGTAAAATGGTACAAAGTTTTTGGAAAAAAAACTTGAACGGTTCCGGAGAAAAACGTCAAAAACGAAACCCCTGCATAAACGCTATGATTTGAGAAGTTGTGGTATATCTGCATAACTATTATCTATGCGACTTGCACAGGCGCTTAACATAAAAAAAAAAGTTTTTACAAGGGCCTCCTTTATCGCATTTTTCTCCGGAACCGTTTCAGATTTTTTCAGAAACTTCGCACCATTTTTTTTTTGCAAAGGATGGGCGCATTCGTAAATAGAACAATTTAGATTTTGTCCCTGAAGGTTTCATGACCAACGCGATCGCAAAAATCACTTTTATCATTCAATTTTTAAGTTTATGTCTTATTTTTCTAAAGAAAATGGCCAGTGGCACGTATAACTCTGCAAAACAGTTAGTTTTGATGTTCTTAATGCAATAAACACAGCCTAAATCAAATTCTAGTGACAACGTATCGTGACCGTCCCTGGTTAGAACTTTGTTATTACCCAACGAATCCAAATTTGCGTTTGCTCAGGGATATGGAAAGCCTTAAAAGATCTTAATTTGTTAAGTAAATGTACTGCAACATGGCGTATGGAACAAAATAATTCCTGGGAAAGGCGAGGGGATATGTTAATAATAATTGCAAAGGTGTCGTGCATAGTTGAACTTCTTGTGTCAGTGTCTTGTCTGGTACTTATTAAATTAGTTTCACTTCATAAGTCGTCAATGACTTTCTTAGTTTTCAAGTTATACACTTAGGTTTTGATTTGATGAGCTAAATGATTAATTCATAAATAAAATACAATTTCTTGTTGCATTTTAATTCATATTAACCAGAGACTTGAGCCGCAAAGAATAACGGTTCAGTTCCGGTTACGGGTTCGATAAATTTTAAGTTTTTGGTCTACGTTCCGAGCCATCGATTTTATTTTTTAATGATTCGTTAACCGGTTCGGCGGCAACGGTTCAGTTTCGGTGCTGGTTCAATGCTAATTATGATGACAATGCCTGTTTATAAATTTAACTGTCTGAAATGTTTCCATTTTTGGTAAAATATAATCAAAAATACGAAAATGAAAAATGTACAATGTCATTTAAAAAAATAATGGGACCGAACCGTTGTGTGAATCGGTTGTAGCGGTTTGAATCGGTTCATACCAGCCAGCCGGTTCGGTTGGATTTTGCGGTTTAGTGATTTGTTAAATAAACTGTTCAGTTCCGGTTCACGGTCATGAAAAAAGCACTGGTTCGTTCCGGTTTTTGTTTCACTTCCGGTTCGGTTCGGGTCCCTGATATTAACTCATTTCTACGAGTATAAAGCTAATAATAAAGTACAGTATTTTCATATGATACAAACAAGACTTAAAATTTTTCTATTGAAATATTGCACTGTTTAGTAATTTTGTATTTATGTTAATCTACTAAAACCTTATTCTATTAATAAAAAAATACAGTGCAATTTGCACATGTCTGTTTTTGGGCGTATTCTTAAACTAACACTAAAACAACTTTAACAGTTTAAGAATTCTGTTTTTTTATTGAAAGCATAAATTTTCTAGTTTTCCGTTTTGTGAAAAATTAGTTTATGTTGCCATATGTTGGTACATACTGTCACAAGGTAAATTACACGTTGCTTCAAAATTGTATTAGTCGCATATTTATAGAAATACAAACATGCCATGTGCAATTTTCAAACTTTATATTGAAAATCGTGAACAACCTGAAATTGTTTCCTTGCTTATGAAAGATATTGCATGCGAAACTAATATATGTAATGAAAATTTCCTTATTAAATATTAAAATGTATCCTTTAACAAAAGCATGTCGCTTTTTCTACGAGTTATATCTTATAATCCATTATTATTTCCAGACATCTACGTTTAACAAATAATTAAATTATGAAGCACCCGAAATGCGCTACGTTGCATGAATATTAAAACTTTTTCATTATTTTTTGCAAGTTAATAGCGTCTTTAAACGTATTTACCTCCATGATGTATCCCAAATAAATCTTATACTGTCGGAGACTTGAAGAATTTATTTGCCAATAAAAACCCTACACACTTCGCTTCATTTTCTTGTTCCTTTATAACCCGCTTTTCCTAAAACTGAACTTAAATTCGAACTGAAATCGATTCGATATCTTGATCCTTCAATCCCCAAATGTTCAAACAGTATTAAACTATAAAAAGTTATACCTTTCCTGGGACTGGACTTTCAGTATCAGGAAATCCTAAAGCTCGGAAAACTTGCGAATAAATGTATATGGGACCCAAGACAGTTATGCCGGACGACTTAGACTTATACAATACGGCTAGGTATTGAAAACTTGGGTAATATGGATATATTTATGTGAATATCGATCTGTTTAACAGAATTCGCAACTATAATTATGTAAAAAACAGATATTTCGAGCTAGGTAAACGAGATATTGTTAGCATAATGTTGGCATAATGTTGGTTTTCAGCTAATGAAGTCCTTTGATGTATAAGCTGTAGCCCTAAGGCATGGGAACGGGTCTGTACGAGAATTTTAAATTAAAGTACAAACTTCTCTGTTGAATGTAAATACTCAGATCTTCAAACATAACCAATGTATAAACTGCCTTAAAAACACCGCGTTCTAATAATTTATCAACTTAATTACACGAATTCACAAACGTCATTGTGACCTTTGTGTTTTCGTGGCTAAATTTTTTTAACGTCTTTGTCTAGCAACAAACAAATAATATTAGATCCAAAGAATGTACTTCATACATGTCATTGGTTCATGTATTGTTGCGTAAACGGTAAAAAACTACAGAAAATAAAAAGGTTTCAAACAGGAAAATTCAAAAAACAAATTTAAAAAAAGTCAAGCATTTAAGGTAACATTAGATAAATATCAAAGCACAGTAGTTTATTAGAATAAAACTTTTACAATTATTGCAAACTTATTGATTCATTGCAACGACATAACATGGATAATAATTTTATAAAACATCAAATAAACGTTGTCATTTGAAAAACGCGACTGTTTTAATTAAATTTATTTCTACAGCGTCATTCAAAAAGTCTGCAACAAATCAGAAAATTGTAATTATCGATTTCTCAGTAAATCTTGTTTGTGATAAAAGTTGGTGCATGGTCTAAAACTAATTTTAAGGTAAAAAAAAATCAATAAAAAGTTATAGGATACCAGATTTTAGCGATTTTTGAAATATTCGCTTGAATAAAGTGCCCTATTGTAAGAGATACAAAATAAAATTTTGGATGTTAATATTTCCTAAAAAATAAAAGTTTGAATGTGACAGGCAAAATTTCAATTATTTTTGGATTTTAAATAACTTTTTCTCATACATTTATTTTGTAGGTACCTTTACACCAGAGTATAATTCAAAAATCGCTAAAATCTAATGTCCTATGACTTTTTATTAAACTTTTTTCCCCTTAAAATTAGTTTTAGACCATGCACCAACTTTTATAAAAAATATAATTTTCTGGGAAATGGATAATAAAAAACTTTTCCATTTGTTGCAGACTTTTTGAATGACGCTGTATATTCCGGGTTTAAATCAGTTTTAGATAAATGATATTTTAGTCATGTGATGTGTTAAAAAGCCGGATTACTTAAACGTATGTAGGTACACTATTATTGAACTTCCGGTGTGATGGAAAATACCCTAACTTTGTTATTTTAAATAAAATACCCTATATATTTTTAGATGTTTGGAAAGAGAAAGCAATCTTGAATACAACCACACTATTTTGGTTACATTTTTAAATCTCAAATAATTTTTGGACAAAAATTTATTTTTTTATTAAGTGTGTTTTTACCTGCATAAATTGAATTTTATTATATCAACAGGTGATTTCTGATTTTTTTGACAATTAGGTCACTTTAATCGACTTTGTAGGTTGCAGAATCAGCTTATTGACAGAAAGATATTTTTTTAAGGGGAATGATAGTGGTAGCTGCGGTTATTTAAATAGATAATAGAGAGTATTTTTTGACTAATTTTAGAGTAGGTACCTACCTACCAATAATTTATATTTGTGTTAAAAGACTGCCTCAGAAACTCAAAATATTATAAAAACTTATTAAAATATTCTATTAATTGTAGTATACAGGGTGGTGCTTTTTTCGATGCTCACCATTGCTATCTTGGAAACGGTAAGAGATACAAGGTCGGTTAGATCAGAGAAAAGTTGCACATTTTTATGGCCATTGAGAATCTGAAAAGATATTCTGGATATTTTGATTCGTTTTTGATTTATTACAAAAAAACTGAAAAATATGATTTTACAAAAATATTATTATCTTCCCTACCATTGGCGCTATTTCATTTAAACTTGGTAACTGTATGTTTTTGACCGTCCTGGGTTTGATGGCGTCAACAGAAATTTTCTAAGCCTTCTAGATTTCAAGTTGCGATAGTCAACTTTTTTATTTCTTATGGCTGCCATATTGGATTTTCACACCATCAGACAGACAAAAAAATTAGCTTTTCAGATTGGTAACCAACATACCTTTTTTCTTTCAAAAAACTTGTTGAAATTTGAAAATTTGTATAAATAATCTATAAAACCGTGAATGTTCTGAAAAACAATTGAAATTATAATATAAATAAAAGTGACACAACATTTTATAGGTCTAATAAAATAACGAAATGGCAATAAATTTAAAACACCAGATAAATAATTATTTAAATTGTTTAAAGTGCGCGCCGTTATGTACGTATGATGTAGTGGTTAGTCCTCAAATTAATTTCGTCCACTGCCTTTAGGGATAGTTTGTCTCGAAATAGTCGAAAGCATTTTTGATTTTACGACGAAGAAGTTTAATATTTCCGTTAGGGTTGCATAAACAACATCAATGTAAAAGTAATCCATAGGCGTTAAACATGGCGATCGCGGATGCCAATGAACAGGACCAAACGTACCAAGTCATGAATTTTGAAAGCGTACATCTAAATTAATATCCTTTTACAATGTGGCCGTTGTGAGGACCAGCTCCATCTTGCTGAAACTACTGATGATTTTGAATTGTTAATAATGGCAATTCGCCTAACATAGCTACTAAATATGTTTCCAAAAATCTTCATTTCGTTATCATTAGACCAATTAAATGTTCTGTAGCTTTTATTTATCTCATAGTTTCAATTGTTTTTCAGAGCATTCTCGATTTTATGAATTATTTACACAAATTTTAAAATTTCAACAAGTTTTTTTAAAGAAACAAGGTATGTTGGTTACCAATCTAAAAAGCTAATTTTTTTGTCTGTCTGATGGTGTAAAAATCCAATATGGCGGCCATAAGAAATAAAAAAGTTGACTATCGCAACTTGAAATCTAGAAGGCCTAGAAAATTTCTGTTGACGCCATCAAACCCAGAACAGTCAAAAACATAACGTTACCAAGTTTAAATGAAATAGCGTCAACGGTAGGGAAGATAATAATATTTTTCTAAAATCACGTTTTTCAGTTTTTTTGTAATAAATCAAAAACGAATCAAAATATCCAGGATTTCTTTTTAGATTCTCAATGGCCATAAAAATGTGCAACTTTTCTCTAATTTAACCGACCTTGTATCTCTTACCGTTTCCAAGATAGCAATGGTGAGCATCGAAAAAAGCACCACCCTGTATACTGTAGTTAATTGTAAAGCACATTAGATTTGCTTGCTTTTTTACTTGAAATTTTAAATCGATTAATTAAGGGTGCTAGGAACACTATGGTATGATCTGTGTATATATGAAAATAAAAACGCATCATGTACCTATATTAATTGTCACTTTATCCAATACCGTCTTCCAATGAAAAATTATGACTAAAAATATGTTATTATAAAATACTAAATAATAAATAACCCTTCTTACTTAATTTAAATAATTCTAGAACGCAAGAACTAATATACCTGTAAGACCCTGGCAACAGGTATTGTAATTAAATTAAATACCTAATTTAACGTTATGTCAAACGAAACTCTTGCGAAACTTTTAAGGCAATACACTAAAATAATCATAGATAGGTTTTTTCAACATCGGTTTTATATCTACCTTTGTTTCAAAAAAACAGTTGAACGCTTTCATATAACTGTAATTTCTTTTGTTATATTCATTCGACTCTTTATGGTTGGTATGTATTAGTAACTGTGGTATAAACGTTATATATTTGAAAAGAAAAACGCACCGCGTATCTTTAATTTCATTGTATCTGACATTATTATAAATTATAACTTACTCGTTCAGCTTGGACTATAAGAAGTCGTCTGGCTTAAACTACCATCTCATTGTCCATTAAAACACGGGGTTTGTTTTTCCATTCGTTGCGACCACATTCCACATGCGCTCAATTCTTAACTGGGATATAAATGCGAAGTTCGCTTAAATGGTGCAGTAAATACTGCAAAAGTGACATGGTAAACACTTTCTTCTAACGTACACAATAATTTCTTGTACAGGCATTACTTTATTCGGTCACAAATGAGACAACTTACGTGGATACAATAAAATTCCCAGAGCTTGCATTCTTTTACTTGAGTAAAAGATGTTATTGCAAGTGGCAGTTTATACACCGTTACTATTAGACTTATTTATAACTAAAATCTTGGTCGGCTTTGATCAGGTTTAAACATTTGCGGTAGCAGTAATTTAAAATACATTTATTGATTTTATTTTAATTTTAGGAGTCTAATGTAGCCGATCAATCTACGACCAGTTGGTAGTGTAAAAAGTGTATAGTAATAAGCTTATAAGGAGTTATGACGTAAAGTTCACGAGTGCGCTCCACGTTAAAAAATAAATGATTTTTGGCTTCTTAGATTTGGAGTAGAGAAACCATTTGAAATATTTTTAAAATAAACTTATTAATTAATAAAAATGTATAGCCTAAAAGTGAAATTAAAATAAAACGTAGAACTCTTAAGTTATTTTATAAAATTTTAGTTTCGTTATTGTTTCCCTATGAATAATCATTTAAAAAGCGATAACTCAAGAAATAGTACTTTTATACATAGAGCATATTTAATGCTCTTTACAAACAATTAAATTATCTACACGAAAATGTAACAAAATACATTGTGTTGCATTTAAAAAAATTTATGTCGTATTTAAAATTTTAGTAAATGGATAGGACAAAACAAACGCCCTGTATATTATTTTAGAAGTTTATGTTTGGCAAATGAAAGAAGCGCATGAGCTAAAAAATTGTATTACCATCAGCTAAGGCGCACATTGAACTGCGTGGCGCAGTACGGGCAGAGCAGGCGAGGCAGGTCAGAAAACAATGTGGCACAGTTGTCCGCGTACATTGGACAGCAGTTCTGCGCGGCAGTATACGCATTGTCAAATTAATTAATATTTAAACTTTAGAAAGTTATTTTTTTCAACACAGTAATGTATATATTTTTGCATATTCTTATAGAAATATAAATAAATTTTTTATTTGTTGTGTTTTAATTGTTCAAAAAATACTCTAGTTTTCTCTCCCTACTATGAAATATTCTATTTGCCCCTGCAATTAACATATAAATCACGATAGCCCGGAAATTAATAAATATAGGTAAGAAACTAACTTTAAATTATCTAAGTACAATCTAATTCTGTACAAAAGTACACATAAAAAAAAACTAAACTATTGTAATAAAAAAATTATTCACATTTTTTATTTCCATTGAATTTGACAAAGCGTAGCAAATGCCCTGTGTAATATTTTAAAAGTTTTACTTGTGCAAAGCGTTTGCGAAACTATTATCTAACTTCAAAAATAATTGCCGCTATCTTAAAGTTGTTAAATATTAAAAAAAATTTGAGGGTGCTGCTTCGCTCAAAATTTTTAGGGGAGTGTAATTTACACTAACACGGTTGGTGATTTTTATCCAAATTACCTGTTTAAATTTCGTTTTCATATGTTGTAAATGGCTGGTGTCGTAAATCACAGGGTAGTTACACAACGATTCAATTAATTTTACTTCTAATGATTCCATTTAAAGAAAAGACAATCAAATCAAAATACTCAAAGGAGCGCGAGTGGCGATACGACACAGTTTCTGTGTAAGATCCACAAGTGTGGGGCAGGCGAAAACGGCGCAGTACTGCGCTGCATTGTTCTGCGTCTCAATTCGCGGTGTCTTATCTCCAAACATGGAATCACAGAAACTGTACCTGCCCTGCGTCAGTCAACTGCGTGTCAATGTGCGCTAGGCCTCATAGTTAATAAAAAAAATATCGTTTAAGCTAGATTAAAATAACCTCAAAAATGATACTGTCATACTAGATCCGCCCTAGTACGTTTTAAATGGAATTCCAACATTTTTTTTTTCGCAGTCATATAAACCGCAGTACGGCGTGTATCAACCAGTATATGGTTAACGTTATATCAACTTCCTTGCAACTTATTCGGATTTTTTAAATTTTTGAGTGAAACTAGATACCTACAACGAAAAAAAACTTAGCAAAAAAAGTTAAGAATAATAGCAAAAATTAAGAAAAAAAGAAAGATTAACCTTCGTCTTATATTTTAAACCAAGTTTAACATTTGCAATATGTTATTCTAATAAATGTATACATTACTACGCTAATCAGCATTTATATGTTCAATATTTTTTACAAAAAATATTAAAACAGCTCGTATTTGTTGTATAAGTAATCCTAATTTAGCGTTTGATGATTACAATCTAAACGGCAACTAACCTGGCAGTAACTGAAGTTCATATATGATGAGTGGTGTACTATGTTCTACACTCAGCAAAGTCTCTAATGTCTTTTAAAACACGATTAAACACAAATTACTTGTTGAACAGTGCTTGATAGCAAATTCTTTTTTAAAACTACCAAATGCTTAAAAATCGCTAGCACATGACATTGTTTTAAAGTAAAATAACACCGAAATTTTGAATCTCATCACACAATTGTAAGTTTCACTATTATTTATTTAACAAAAACATCAACTGGAATGGCGTCTGATTTTTGCAAACACAACATGTGTAACAGTCCCATTAACTTTAATATTATCTTCTCTTGTATTTGCTCCGTATTTGCCAAACATCAATTCCTTGAAGCACGCACACATATTGCAGTAGCAGAGGAACAATTTCGTATATTTACTGCAATTATTATTGCATTTTTGCCGGCATTATTTTGATATCAATCAATATAAAACACCACTGCACTTGCGACACACCATGTACTACTTATTAGTCGTTTTGTATTCCTACGCCAAACAGCAGTTTTTTCCAAAGACTTTAAAGGTCATATCGTAGCACTTACAACGATGCATTTGGAAAGGCACATCAGTTATGCTAAATCGACAATTTAAGTGAAACAAAACAATTTTTGAAACTGTTATAAAGCTAAAAGAAGCATTTTGGTTTTCTTGAACGAGAAAATTTATTCAAGGACAATTAATAATTTTTAAGAGGCTATTAAGACTGATTTCAAAAAAAAAATATTAAAATAACTCGCCTTCGTTTGATGTATACAGTGTGGCTGATTTTTCATTGTCCAGCTTATATCTGCTGAAATATTAAAGTTACCAAAAAAAGTTGAATGAGAAACTTATTAAACAAAAGCTGGTCTACAAAATTGTGCTAAGAATTTTATTTCATAGCTAACCAGTTTTTCGGAAAAATATCCAACTTTTGTTTTTTAAATAGAACACCCTGTATATTTTCACAGAATCACATTCTAAATCAATTTCTCTTTACAATGATATATCATAAGTACCATTTTGCTTTTAAATTATGCACAATATTTCAAAAAAGGAATTATTAAAGTCGGCTGTGATATTGTTTTTTTATTGCAAATACCTGTCAAATTTGTTTACATTAGCAAACACTTGTCAAATCAGACAGAAATAAGTGTAATAATTATAATTAAGAAAAATGTACTATACAAATAATGAAAAAGTTGATATGCTGTGCTGTTTCCACAGCCGACTATAATAATTCTCTTTTTTTGAAATATTGAGCAAAATTTCAAATCAAAATGGTACTTATGATAATATCATTGTGAAGAGAAATTGATTTAGAATGTGATTCTGTAAAAATATACAGGGTGTTCTATTTAAAAAACAAAAGTTGGATATTTTTTCGAAAAACTGGTAGGCTATGGAACAAATTTTTAGCACCATTTTGTAGACCAGCTTTTGTTTAACAAGTTTCTCATTTAACTTTTTTTGGTAACATTAATATTTCAGCAGATATAAGCTGGACAATGAAAAACCAGCCACACTGTATAATTTTAACTGCAAAAATTTTTACTATTTTTTTAGCGTAGATACTGTAAGAACATCTATTATTAAATGTTTAAAGATTGTATACTCTCGACATTTTATTTATAACTTATTAACTCCTGTTAAAATAGTTAAATAGCTATTTACGTAACAAAACCGGAAAGTGGTACTTACTCTTACTGGACGAGTGACAGTTTTTGGACGAGCCGTAGGCGAGTCTTGGGAGCATTGAGTCCAGTAAGGACACTTTGCGGGTATGTTACGTACAATATTTTTTCAGCGTCCGTCACTGACACCAAAATCACTATCTTCACTAACCATAATTAAACAATAACTTAACAAACTACAGTTGCAAACTCGCTTGGTGGTATTACAATGACGCTTGTTTGACAGCGCAAATCAACAAAATTCATCACTATGGCAACCAGCTACTTTAACGGCCTGAGCCGGTAAAGTGTTGTTATTACCATGGCAACATTACTTTACTGGCTTGGCCAGTAAAGACGTATTTTCCAACCTAAAAAGTGATCGGTAACAACTAATTTTCTGGCCGGACGTAGACAAAAAAAATTTACCTCAAGCGGTCACTGTAGAAAACTACACATAGGGTGTCTACCTAGTGCTTACTTCTTTCATAATAAGTCACTTTTAAAAAAGTATAGATAAAGGTTTATTTAAATTACTTGTTCAAGATTAATAATTACATAAATTATTTCCAACCCACCCAGTGTTTTGTTCCTACATAATAATACTAACTTTTTGTCGCTAACACTTGTTAAGTTTAGATTCTGCAAATTTTATACACTTTTGATTTATTGTGGTACTTTTTTTCCATATATTTGATAAGCAGACTCCTTCCTCGTCCCAAAAATCGGTTGCCATTAGTTTTCCTGCCGAAGACTGTTTTGACTTTTTTTTTGGGGAGACAAACCTTTGTGTGCATAGATTCTTGTTGTGGGAGGATCCCAGTGATATACCAAGTCTCATTCACAGCAACAATTTGGGAAAAAAAACTCTTATTATCCTCTGAAGCTCTGAAATTGTTTTGGGAAAGTACGCAGATCACAATGTAAATACGTTTTTGATAAATTAAAATATAAACAACCATTTTTAACCAAATTGAATTTAACACAAGTTTAACCCTTAATTACTCGCGCTGGTGTATTTTGTACACCAGCGCCAAATTTCTTGCCTCCATCAAACGTACGATTTTTTTGGTGGCACCAGACCCCCACCTAACCTATGTCTAACATATCCGGAATGTAATGGATCAGTCATACGCCAAAACGCCCGACTGATCTTTGCGTTTTTACATAAATTTTAATGCGTTGTCACGTTGGTGCCTAGAATACACCGCGCGGGAAATTTTGTAAATTATGTAAATATTCAATCTTTTATACAAAAACGTTTGTTTTATTGTGTGATGGTGTTATGTATGAATATTTTTGCCATCCGCAAGTGTGTTCTCGCTTCTAGTTACGCTAAATATATATTTTTTATTTGTTTATTTATTTTTTTTTAATTTTTATCATTTTACGTCTTATATTCCCATAAAAATTCCCAATGCCTAACGGAGGAGGAAATGAGGGCCTTCTTGGAGGCTGGAAGTTCAGATGAGGAAATTCTAGGTTCTAGGCGATAAGGAAGATGACCTTGAACAGGGAGTAATTACTCAAAGTGACCATGACAGTACGTCAGAACTGGAAGGCAGTGACCGTGAAAATTAGATTTCTAGTGAGAGTGATGGGGATGATAGTGCTGATGTAGAGTTTTTCTTTGGAAAAAATAGAGCCATCAAATCAGAAGAAGACTAGAGAGCTTTTAAAATTAATTTTGTTTTTCGTTAACTGTTTTTTTTTGTTCGTTGATATTATGTTCCTATATATTTTTAAAATGTTTAACTTATTCGTAAAAACTATACCTACTTATTTTTAATGTTTGACGTAAATTACCGTCAGCAAAAAAAATTGCGTTTTTGTTTAAAAACAAGCTAAATTTAGGGTGGTGTACAAAGTACACCGCGCGGGAAAAAGTTCGAATAATTTGGCGCGAGTAACTAAGGGTTAAAATTTTTTATATGCAGAATTGATAATTACTATTTTATGCTGTTGCTAATGTCCTAGAACACACAAAAACATTCCTATAATCAAATTTTTATTTTAAATATACAGCATCATTCAAAAAGTGTGCAACAAAAGGAAAAGTTTTTTATTATCGATTTCTCAAAAAAAAAAAATTATTCTTGATAAAGTTTGGTGCATGGCTTAAAACTAATTTTAAGATGAAAAAAAAGTTTAATAAAAATCATAGCACACTAGACTAGCAATTTTAGTAATATTCGTTAGAGTAAAGCGAGGAGTAAAGTGCCCTCTTGCGAATATTTCTAAAATCGCTAAAATCTAGTGTGCTATGAATTTTTATTGGACTTTGTGACTTTGTTTCATCTTAAAATTAGTTTTAAGCCATGCACCAAACTTAATCAAGAATAACATTTTTTGAGAAATCGATAATAAAAAAAAATTCCGTTTGTTGCATACTTTCTGAATGGCGCTGTATAAACAAACCTAACAGTTTGTGGAATTACAAAAATTCCAATTGCAAGACAAAATAAAATAATAACTCCAGCTGCTCGGTTTGCACCATTCGTTAAGTGTGCATAAAAACCGCCTAAGAGAACACACGTGGCATTACTTGGGTTGTTGTAAAACACATAAAATATTTTCGATAATTTTAATAGAGCTATTAAGTGGCTTATCTGCTTCACTTTATAAGATGCCGCTGCTAATTACATCTTAAACAAAAATGATTTTTGCCTGAGCACCTTAAGAATAAACATCTCTGTATTGCACATGTTTTACGACGTAGATAATGCCTTAAAACTATTAAGTGCCTTTTTGAACGCTTTAACATTTCTGATAAAACCCCACTAAAGCGTTATAACAGCCATCCGAGGAGGCTCTTTGATGTTTAACTTGCTGTTACGGGCTGAAAACAAATTGAATATCCCCTGCTCTGATATGGTTGCAATATGATCACCAATACTGTCTCTCATAAATTATTAATATGGTAAAAGCTTGGCATTTTTTCCACATTAATAACACGTAAGAATTAATTAAAAAGTGACGTTAAATAATGATTACAACATGTTAGAGATGCAATTTATTATTCGCGAGAATAATTTATATGCGCAATTAAGTCGATTAAAAAACATTAAATAACTGTTATATATTCGATTACCAAGTTTAATTGGCGTCATTTTTTTAATTTTATAAATATTGAAATGTTTTGGATTCTCACATCAAACTAAAATGTTAATCATTTTGTTTGATATATAGTTGGCGAGTTTAATTAAAAACTTGTGAAACAAAAATTCAAGTCAATAAATTTCAAGTTTAACAAAAACCAACGCATATTTTCAAAACATTTAGATGAACGAAAATAAAAAGATTTAATTTTGACCAATTTTTGATCTTGCCTGTCATAACTTGTAATAGATAAAAGTTTAAGAAACTACCTTCGTAAAGATTTTTAAATAACCAAAAAAAAAACAATTTAAGATATGGATGCAAAGAAATTATAATTCTTTCATAATTTTTAGTAATAAATCGGAGGTACTGCAAACCAATATTTCTACGCTAATTATTTGATAAATTGTCTTTTGGTTAAAAATAATCCCAGCAAACCGCATATTTTATTAAATGTTGAAAAAATCTGCACCAAATCACACGCACGTAAATATATACAGGGTATCCCATTTATCGAGGCTAAGCATGGGTATATCCCTTATCTTTAGAGATACAACGTCGGTTAAATTAGACAAAAGGCGCACCTTTTGAGCATCTGCTATGATTTTTTGTTTATTTCATGTTCATTCTTTTCATTGTTATGAAATCTAATTTGTGTCTTACTGACAGCTGAACCTGCAAATAACGATTTTAATTTTTTAAATTATTTTCGTTTAAAACGTCGCAGTTGCCTTTTTTTCCAAGGCACTATTCAAAAAATTGAAATTTTGGCCAAAAATCTGAATTCAACAATAACATGTGTTACATCGTTGTAATCAGAAAAAAAAACTTTATTTAAAATGAGAAAATCCAATATGGCGCCCATAAGACAAAAAACAGTTGAATATCGTATCTCTGCTATTTTGAAAGATAGAAAAAAGATATTGACACATTTGAATTTTCCTTAATAAAGTGCCTTGATAATGTTTGGATTAGAAAAAAACTAGCTTCATTGGTTTTTGAATTAAAAGATAAAAACCAAAATTACAAATTCTCGTTTTTTTTTCGATATCTCCAAAACTAAAAATGATAAGTCAATTATCTCTTAAGGTTATTGCTCAGCATGTTACAAACTTGGCCAAAATCAGATTTTATGTTATGTTATCAATAACTTACCCACTTACGTTAAATTTTTCCGGTAAAGTGTCTAATGGCAGTAGGTCATTAAGAAGGAGAAATGTTTACCTAAAATTTGATCGTATAGTCTGTCCAGCGAGTAAAGAGGGCTATCGGATTAACTGACTAATGCATAAATTTAAGTAAGTAAGCGGTATGTTTCGTGTTTATGTGCTTAGAACTCGATGACACAGAAAAAGACAGAATGCATGTATGTATTTCGTTTCCGTCTTACTGCCCTAATCCGATAGCCCTCTTTACTCGCTGGACAGACTATAGTTACCTGTTTTAGTTAGCCTTGTTAATAAAGACAATTAACAAAATGTGGGTACATAATCTTTACTTAGCTTACCGATAATTATTAGATTTTGATACTTATACAGGGTGTTTCAGACCATCCGTACCAGCACTTTTATTCGAAAATGTGACGTCCGACAAAGATGAAGAATTTTTTTTTTATCACAAAATTGCATATGTAGAATCTTTGTTAAACGTCGCATTTTCGAATAAAAGTGGTGGTACACCCTGTAAAGCAATTTTTTTTTTGTAATCTCAACATCAGCCATTTTTAAATTAAGAAAGTTAAAATAACAAAAACAAAAAAAGATAGGTAATATTTATCGACGAATTTCAAATCTACGAAAAAAAGTGCTCGGAAATGTCGAAAAATATTTTGAGTGTGATTTTAAATAAGCAAGTTATAAATTAATGCAAAAATTAAAAACCTAATGTGTTTGGTTTTTTATCAATAGAGCAAAAACTATTAACTTTTTCGTGATTTTTTTTATAGGTAGAACAATTGCTGTTAACTCATAGATCATTTTGGCTCATTTAACCAATTTCGTAACTCTTAACGTTTACAAAATTCCCATACTGTTCACGATAACTCGAAAAAAAAGTTTAGTCCAAAACATTCGATTTATTTAAACATTAGCAAACGCATACCGTGTGGGACGCCCTGCAGTTAATTTAAAGATAGGTACTCACAATATTTTTGGCTTTGTTAATCAGATTGTCTTATACATTTAGATTTATTATATATTTTAATCACGATATTCATTAAAACAGTTATGCGAAGAGGTTTCTGAATTTGTTAATACATCCTCATTAATTTAGTTTGCTTTATTGTGCAGTGTAAATGTCGTTTATAGGCGGTATAAGATAAACTAGCAGGCGTAAATTGTAAACTTAAGTTTTAATTTACCCAAGTGTTTTATTCGGATTGCTAGAGCATCAGTTAAAAAATTTGCATTCCTGCATTTATACGTAAACACAGAATTTTTAAATTCGAATGCTCTAATGAGCAAAACTAAGACTGATTGGTACCTATCATAATCAATTATTTAATATTTACTTAGCAGATTTTATCAAGACTAATGCAATACATATTTACATAAACGTAACGAAATAAGGCAAACTGACACTGATAAATCGCACAGTAATACATTCGTTTATTATAGAATAATACGAAATATGATATATCAACAAATAATAATTAGCCATATATTACAAATATATTACAGTTATAAAATATCGCAGTTAATTAAAAGTGATTAAGCACACACAACAAATTTCATTAAATGTGTTTTGGTTAGATAATATACCTAATTTAATTTTTTAAATTAAACATCGAGAAGTCCATTTGTTTAAAAAAAAAAAAAAACTCGTTGCCTAACATTAAAGAACTTTTTTAAATTTGTCTTATACGTGGTAGATGTATTAAAAAAGTAAATAGTTCACCTTTTTAAAGAAATATGCATTTACTGAACCCTTTAAGATGTAGTACTTTTTTATGATTATTTTCAATTTTTTTTGGGGCATACACATAACGTTAGGGTATACATGATTGTTTTAAAATGATGTAATCTTCCTAAAATCGGAAATTCACAAAAATAACTATTTTATAACACTACTACGTTAGAAATCCCTAGTCTTGACGGCATTGGTGGTTCCATAAAGGACCACTTTTAAGTTTTACGAGTGCTGCATGACTAACTTGCAAAAAGTGGTCTAATATGCTACCACCAAGCATTAGCGAAGGTATCAAATTACAACTAGGCCTATAATCGTGAACACAGCTTACCAGTTTGGATCCATATTGGTGGTGGTTCTTCCAAGGACCACCAAAAAATAAATCGTTAAAAAAAAAGTATTATATTTTTAATACTTTAAATTACTTCTCAGATTTAGTTGCAACTGATATATAACTTAAAGCTCTTAAAGTACTTAAAAAACGAATTTTAGCCCCAAGATGTACTGGATTGTAGCCCTTCTTTGATTTTTATTTAGCTAAAAAGCATAAAAATCGAATATACAACACGAAATATGTTACCTGAAGTAATTTATGTACAAAAATAATTCCTATAGTGCGTGTCGCATATATTTAGAGATGAAATCTATCCAAATGGGCCATTTTAAATCCCTGCATAATAATATAATAAAGATCGGACTACATAGCTACTAAACATAATTTTTAAAAAAATTCCTGCGACTAGTAATATCACACCTTCTCAATGAATGCGATCCATATCAGCGTTAGACACCCAAAAGTGGTTATTATACACTAGTTTTTTGAATGGAACGTTACGCGAGAAGAATTTTAACGTCTGCTGCATTAAGAGACGTATCAAATATATCAAGGCCATCTAGATTGTATGATAAAATCGGACATATTGTGATAGTTCTCCGGTTAACATATTTTACGGTTGATATATTAATTTTATTTTAGAGCTTGTAAACTAATGATTTAATAACAGCGATCCTGAGATAGTTTACTAATTTGTAGAGGATGTAATTTATTTTATTATTTGAGGAAATGGTCAACAGTTTATATAAGAAGTGAGTGATGAAGTTGTTTTTACATTGAATGGGAATTGCTCAGGTATTTATGCAGCGTCAGTTTTGTAAATCAAATTTTGCATTTTCTACATTCACGATGAATGGAATCCATTAGTTGAAATATTATTGGAAAGAAGGAATTAAAAACGTCAAAACAGGTTTGGTTGGGCGGTATAAGTTAAGCGTTTTAAAAACCATGTTCAGATTGGGCTTATTTTTTGAAAAGATTTGGTTCAGGGATAAAATATATTAGCGGTTTTTTTCAAACAACTGGCTGCCATCCGCCGCATCCTAAACGCCATTTCTTCCTATCTTTTCAGTCAATATCCGTTAAGTTTCTTTTGTCCATTGCTATCTTTACCCCATCTAATCATCTCCTTTTTAATCTTCTCGTTTTCGGTCTTCCTCTTTTTCTTCTTCTAGATGGAATCCATATCAGTGTTTGATGTGGGATTCTATGTACAGGCATTCTGACTTAGATGACCGTTTTAGGGTTTCTCTTCCGGGATCCCGGGTCCCGGTCCACTTTATGCTATTTTATATTTCCCGCCATTGTGGAATATGGATGTGAATACCACCCAACAAAAAAACCAACATACTGGCCAACAGATGTACAAAAAATACCAGACCTATTAGATTTCTTCATTACAAAAAAAATATCGGCAAATTATATAGATGTCGAGGAAGAATACGGCTTAAACTCGGATCATTCAGGAATAATTCTTACACTGAGTGAAACAGTTATTAAAAAAGAATCCAACTCAACATTAGTAAACAAATATACTGACTGGGAAGGGTTTAAAGAAGAAATCAATAACAATATTGAATTATCAGTACCCTTAAGAACAACTGAACAGTTGGACGAAGAAACAGAAAACTTTATGAAAATCATACAGAAAGCAGCATGGAAAAACACTCCGTTCATCACAGGGAAAACAAGGGAAAACAACTACCCAAAGGAAATTCGTGAGCTAATTGCTGAAAAAAGAAAAGCGCGTAAACGTTGGCAACGCACAAGAGCACCTACCGATAAGACAAGTTTAAATAATCTTAGTCAACAACTGAAGAGGGAGATACAGAAGTGCAAAAATGAAAGTTTTAGTACTTATATGAAAGGGCTATCGGCTGAAAAAAAGACGGAGTACTCACTATGGAGAGCTACGAAAAAACTGAAGAGACCAGCTTTACAAGTACCACCTATAAGGAGTGAAGAAGGTAGATGGGCGAAAAGCGATGAACATAAAGCTGAACTATTCGCAGATCACCTGGAACAAACATTTAAACCTAATGAACAATATACTCGTGAGAGTGTAAATAATACAGATCAGCTGCTGCTACCACGGGAGGGTGGGGAGGAGATCCCACTGGTAACACCAAAGGTGGTTGAGAATGACATCAAAAACAATATTAACTCGAGAAAAGCCCCAGGTTTCGACATTATAACAGGACTAACTCTCAAACAACTCCCTAGAAAGGGGATTGTAAAACTAACAAACCTAATAAACGCTACCTTTAGGCTGAAACACGTACCAAAAATCTGGAAAATAGCAGAAGTAATAATGATCCAAAAGCAGGGAAAACCACCACATGAAGTTACCTCGTATAGACCGATCTCGTTGCTACCCGTTATCTCCAAACTCTTTGAAAAATTGCTCTTAAAGCGAATGAAGATCATAATCGAAAGAAAAAATATCATACCAACTCATCAATTTGGATTCCGAGAGGAACACTCTACAATAGACCAAGTACACAGAGTCACAGATCTGATAGAAAAAGCTCTAGAAGAAAAGAAAATATGTGCTGCAATTTTCCTAGACGTCAAACAAGCTTTTGATAAGGTCTGGCATAAAGGGCTAATGATTAAACTGCAAACGTTATTACCAGAGCAGTATTGCCAAATACTAAAATCCTATATCTCAGGAAGACTATTCAGAATAAAGCAGGGAAACCATTATTCCGGGCTCAAAGACATAAAAGCAGGCGTTCCTCAAGGAAGCGTGCTAGGACCAGTTTTATACCTCTTATATACCCACGATATTCCACAAACTAACGGCACCACAATAGCAACGTTCGCAGACGATACCACAGTGTTAGCGGTAGAAGAAAACATCGTAGAAGCAACTAACAAGCTGCAGCAGGCCATAAACAAAATAAGCACATGGACAGAAAAATGGCGCATTAAGCTAAACGAAACGAAGTCGGTCCACGTCAATTTTACCAATCGTAAAACACATCACATCCCAATAAAAATTGGTGGCAACCGATTACCGCACTCAAACTCTGCAAAATACCTAGGAATGACACTGGATGCTAAGCTTCGATGGAGCGAACACGTGAAGAAGAAGAGAGAAGAACTAAACATAAAGTATAAAAAAATGAACTGGCTTCTGGGAAGCAAATCCCAACTATCAATGCGAAACAAAACCTTAGTATATAACCAGATACTGAAACAGGTCTGGACTTATGGAGCACAGCTCTGGGGCTGTGCGAGTAAAAGCAATATTGAAATCATCCAAAAATTTCAGAACAAAGTGGTAAGGGGAATTGTAAATGCCCCATGGTACTGTCGAAACAATGATATCCATAAAGACCTTGGAGCCAATCATGTTACCGAGGAGATTAAGAAATCAGCCAAGAAGCACGAGGACCGACTACACCGGCACGTCAACGTGGAGGTAGTGCAGCTTCTTGACAACGCTTCAATAGTGCGAAGGCTAAAACGAACTAAGCCGTTCGAACTTGTATAAGCTCGCTTGGTAGTGTAGTGTAGTGAAGTGGGCAGGCCAGGGACGTGCCCAAGTGGAAACCAGGAAATAGGACACACCGAGGGGAGGAGTTCTATTATTTGTAGTAACTAGTAGATTAAGATAGATTTAAGGTGCTCGTTAGTCAGTAGTAGCTTGACTAGTTGCATTTCAAAATTTAAAATTAAAAAAAAAAATAATGCTTTTTGTCCCGGAAATTTACAAAAGTGTTATTTTCGTTTAATTTGTGCTAAGATCTTTGTAGTACTATCATTACTTTTCAGAATTTGTTATACATATCTTTACTAACAGTAAATTATGAAAAAACTTTATTTTTATTGCAAAATAATTTTTCTCTTTTAGTATGGCTAAAATTAGTAGGTATGACTTAAATTAAAAACTAAAAATCAATATAAAAAACATTTGACATTTGAAATGTCACTTTTTTGGTGTTATTGGATTCAGAAAATTATGTAGAATCCAAAAATGCAATTATACACAGGGTGTTCCATTTAAAAATCAAAAGTTTGTGTCACTTTCGCTGAAACAGGAAGTGAAAAAAAATTCATTTGTGTGTCAAAAAGTGACGTTTATGAAGTTTATACGATGCCCTGAGTTTCAAAAAATTTTCTTGAAAAATAAAGAGAAAAAGGTGGGTGTACCATGAACGTGTGACACCCGGTATAGTTATACATTTGATTTCGCCTTTAGATATTTTGCAAAGGGGCAAACCCGGCGGGTTGAGTATCAATGTTTTAAATAAAATAGTATCTAAGCATTTTTAGCCTATGCGCCTCTGTGGCTTCATTTAACACTAGATTGTTTTTATAATAATTATCATAAATAATTGTCATAAAAACTAATCTAACGTTTTTAAAATAGCGACGTATCGCATTAGCACCTTAAACCCAATCTGTGTTAATCCATTACTGGAAAGTCAAGTTGCCTCTTGTACTTACTCAAGAATTTGTTAATATGCAGTATTAAATTTAGGTAAAATTTTCCTTAATATCTGTCTGTTTGAGTAAAGTTAAGACTGTTAAGAGAAGTAATTAGAATCTAGTTTTAAATCCTGTTTTGTAAAAAACTGTGAGTAACTTTTATCGCTAATAATCTAAACGTCTAATTATTTGGAATAACATTTAATTTCAATATTATCTGTGGATAATCTCGATGACATATTGCATCAAACATATGTATTGGGTTACTTAATTAGGAATACAGTGTTTCGAGCTTAACTTAAATTAGATAACGTTCCAATATATTTCTTCCAATTTTATTGTCTATTACAATCAATTTATTAGAACTAGAAAACACCTGTTTCTTTATCTCAATAAAATATTTCACGTAAAACACCATAAATCGAATTCTTCTTGTAGCGTTCGAACGATCGAGTGTTAACGGTGGGTCAAAACAAGAAATACATTTACTTATCAGCAATAACTTTAAACAGTTGTAGCGTCAGGTAAATTTGTTCAAATTGTATTTATTCGAAATAAAACGCGGTACAAATAAGCAAAAGATCCCGTGTAATAAATATATAGGACAGTCTTTTCAATTGAAGTTTTTGCTTGTACTAGATCCGAGAACATGTACGAGTACTCGCTTTTTGTTCCAACAACATGTCTTACAAGCAAAGAAAATAAAAAAAAACTAACTTATTACAACAACGAGATTGTAACTACAAAAGGCCATCTGATAGTTTTCAGATGCTCTAAAAACAAATATAAGGCTTCATTGAATTCATTGTAAAAATCATCTGAATTATTTTGACGTATTCCTTTTCTTAACCCACACAGTCATTGTTCTTTACGTTGGAATAAATTATTAACGTGCTTACTTACCTACGCTGGCATATACACGAGTTATTTAAAATAAAAATACATCTGTGTATTTTTGTACTGATGAGAATCTTATATAAATATTTTCTTTAGAAAATTATATTCAATGGAACAAAATTTTTTTGTCGCTTACCAAATACAAGATAAACGATATACACTAACGTATATAATATATTCATAAAATTTGTCGCTGATGTGAACAACAAAACTTATATCTGTAAGTTACATTAATAATTGTAAGCCTTTAAACACTTTGTTTTCTAAAAATACACAATTAAAATGACACTTAAGCATCATTCAAAAGGCGTAGTAATATGGTATGCACATGATCATAGCTGTAGCTGTAATATGTAGATTGTTCGGTTTGAATTATCAGCGATACTTTGATTTAAAAATTTTGGTTGTTTATGTGTAGGTAGTATATATGAATTAACTCCTTGTACATTACGCGTTCCCTATCTAAACAATAACCCAATGAGTGGTGACTGAAGCCGATTAAGTGAGCTGAAAA
This sequence comes from Elmis aenea, assembly GCA_947652605.1. NCBI lineage: Eukaryota > Metazoa > Arthropoda > Insecta > Coleoptera > Elmidae > Elmis > Elmis aenea. The sequence goes on along the minus strand of OX393581.1, from coordinate 16,855,076 downwards.
TATATTTCTCCCTTTTTAAAAATTATAGCAATTCAACTAAAACTGGGATTATTAACAAAACATGGAAATTGTTGATGGTTTGGGTATCAGCAATAATTTGCACAAAAAGAAATTACACGTAATAAAAGTGCAGAGCAAAAATTACACAAGGAGGAATTTACACAGGGAAGAAATTACACAGGGAAGATATTAAATAGGGAAAGAAATTACACATTATAAAAATTACACACGAAATAAATTTCACAAAGAAAAAATTAAACACATTCTAGTTTTTATTCTGAAGTAATTTCACTTATTAATCAAAATTTTAAGTTTTTAAATATCTAATATTTATTTATTTATTGCAACTAATGTTTTAACAATTACAAAGTTATAAATGTTTTACCAACTTCCATTTCATAATACTTAAATTTAATTCGATAAAAATATTTTGGTATTTGGTTTTCAAATCAAATATTTAATCTTTCTTATGATATTTACAAATTTTATTTTTAATATGATTGATCTTTCATGTTTTGCAAACACAATTTATGAATATATTTTTTCATAAAACAAATTATACCTATTCGTATGTAGTAATGTAGTATAAATTACATTTCCAAATATAATTTAATAGTCCAACACACAAAACCCAATAGTTGTAAAATTTTATTTATTTATTTGAATTACATTATTTAGCACTTCATGTATGACCAATATACGAGGTGCTACCCACAAGTTCTAGAAATTAACTAAAACGCGCACGTGTCTCTCCAGTGTGCCCAGCGGCGTCATTCTGGAGACAAAAGCAGTAGAGAAGTGGCTCAACCTTTTGATAGTCGCGGCCACATAAATATCCTAAAATATTTTCGCAGCCGCTTAGTTTGTAGTAACAAATATATTACGATTTATTCAAAAAGATAGTTCGAGCAAAATAAGGAGCAAATAATATTTTTTTTAAAGATTTAAATATTTAAAAAAAAAAAACGTCTTGTAAAATTTTCCTGGCTCCTCTTAAAATCTTTCACGGCCCCCCGGTTAAGAATCGCTGCAGTATAACACAGACCGTTTGTTGACAGTAGTGTTTTGAACGTTCTGCGAATTTCGTGATGGCGTCGGCCGAAGAGCAAAGAGTGTGCATAAATTTTGTTGTAAACTGAACAAAACAGCGTAAGAAACCTATGAAATGTTGGTTTAAGCATTTGGTGATAAAGCTTTAAGCAAATAAAGGACTTTTGAGTGGTTCAAACGTTTTAAAGAGGGTCGTGAGTCTGTTACAGACGACCAGCGTTCGGCCATCAACTGGCACCACTCCAGAAAACATTGCTAGGGTTATGGAAATCATCCGTCAGGACAGACGTCAAACCATCCACGACGTGGTTAAAGTTGTAGGAATTTCGTATGGCACATGCCAACGCATTTTGTGTGATGAACAGCATGAGAAGAATTGCAGTTAAGTTCGTTCCCCGACTTTTAACGCAGGACCAGCGGGATAGAAGAGTGGAAGTCTGCACTGAGCTCCAACGGACGATTGCAGAGGATCGAAACTTCTTGTCTAAAGTCATTACAGGTGATGGAAACTGGGTGTACGGTTACGATCCGGAAACCAAGCAGCAATCATCACAGTGGAAGACACTAAACTCTCCAAGACCGTACAAAATCCGTCAGGTTCGCAGCAATGTGAAGTCACTGTTGGTAATTTTTTTCGACATTCCTTCGATTGTCTACCAAGAATTCGTCCCATCTGGTGAGACCGGGAACAGTCTCTACTACCTCAGTGTTTTGAGGCGACTGAGGGAGAATGTGAGGCGTAAACGGCCGGAGTTGTAAAGAAACAAAGACTGGTTCGTGCACCACGACAATGCATCTGCCCATACTGCAATCCTGGTCGGGCAGTTTTTAGCTAAAAACCAGGTGCCACTTGTGCCCAACGCACCGTACTCACCGGACCTCGCACCGTGTGACTTTTTCATGTTTCCGATGATGGAAATCAAGCTCAAGGGACGTCGATTCAACACCATAGAGAAAATTCAAGAGGAATGGTAAGAGGCCCTTAAGGCGCTTTCTACAGCAGACTTCGGGGAGTGCTTCCAGTCATGGCAGAAACGCTGTGGCAACGCTGTATTGATGAAAACGGTGACTATTTTGAAAAATAACTGTTTTTTTTTTTAATAAATCTTGGAACTTATGGGTAACATCTCGTATGTGATTTTGACATGATTTTTGTAAAAGAATCGATTGCAAGAATCACATTAAATTCATTTTTTTTCCCCTATAGAATTAGACTTATTAAGTATTATAATCACTGAATTGTGGATCTTTAAGTTACGAAAACGTTCTCAATTGGAAGTCAAAATGACTTTAAAGTCTTTACGATAGAAACAAAATTTAATAAAACTGGCGTAGGTACTTTATATTCCACTTGAGGGTTAAGATGGAAAAAATTGCTATTTTTAATTTCTTCTGTCCTTGTATAGGTATTATGAATTTTTTTAATGAAAATGAAAGCCTCTCTGACTATTTTTCTTTGCTATTAATATTTTTTACACAGCAAAATACTTCGGTATTACATTGGACGCTAAGCTACGCTGAAAGGCTCATGTCAAGAAAAAAAGGGAAGAAATAGGCATCAAATATAAAAAAATGTACTGGCTAATCGGGAGGAATTCCCCTCTGCCCTTCATAATAAACTTTTGCTATACAAGCAAATTTTAAAACTTGTATGGACATATGGGATACAGCTATGGGGATGCACCAAACAGAGTAATACTCAGATCATCCAGAGATTCCAGAACCAAGCACTAACGAACATCGCTGATGCACCCTGGTACTGCAGAAATAGTGACATACATCGGGTCCTCAACATGGACACTGTAACCGACACAATTAACAAGTTTGCCAAGAGCCACGAAGAAAGGCTCCATCAACATGTAAACGTTGAGGCGATACAGCTCCTGGACACTACAAGATTATTAACCCCTATTCTCCGGAATTAAGAAATATTTATCAAAATGTTTTGAAATTCAATCAGTTGTTTAAAAATGGCCATAGATACATGAAAAATCACTTTTTATTAAATTACAGGACGCAGGTCCTGACTTAGGAGCTGTCGTTATATGACGACGCTAGGGGAATATGAGTACAAATAATAATAATCTTGGTATGTTTTATAATTTTAGATTTATTTGTGAAAGTATATAACAATGTAAATTAAATTTGAGACATATAAACTATAAACTTATAAACTATGATAAGGTTGAAAGCAAGGATATTGGTCTAGCAAGTAAAGCACTGTAGATGAACATTTACCAAATTTACTCTCCATTATTTCATTTCTTCGATAAGTTTTTCCTTGGTAAGGATCAAAGGCGATTAGATAACCAGATGGTGAATTTTGACACCAAACCTTGTATCCAAATCGTATTGGTTTATTTCTAATCGCTTGCTTACATCCGTGCCTACCGAAGTATTCCACCATTGCCTCATCATGCGATATTGCTGAGGTGGGTGTATAATTTTCCATACATTTTTTTTGAATATATGAAATTAATGGTGGTAATTTGGAAAACTTATCGAGCTTGTCTAAGTTTAAATTTGATTTAAATTGAAGTGATTTCATGATATTATCAAATCTATCCCTCCGCATAGATTCATATATCGCAATGTTGCGCAAATCACTACATGTACTCCAATACATTGTTATTCCTGGCAATGGATTGTACCCAGAAACAATTAAAATGGCAAAAAATACTCGCAGTTCCTCTTTGGTTAATTTTATATCTGGCCAGTTTTTTGATAAGCAATATTCGGAACTGGCAGTAATAATTAATTCGATTAAAGTATCATCAAAAAACCGTTCAAAATATTGAACAGCAGTGACTTCATCAATATTTTCTTCTGCCATAAGATGAAATTGACTAGGTTGTATATGTATAGTTTTACCGCCACTGCTCCATATAATTTGATCTTTTTTTGATTTTTTGGTGATCTTTGGTATTTTGTTTAGGTTGGAAATAGTTGAAACTTCTTTTCTGGTCTGTTTTTTCTCTGCCGGTGCCATTAGTTGATTTCTGGATAAACAGTTTATATTCGTCCCTTCTTCTTCATCTGAATCTTCGTCTGTTAGCTCATTAACTGCAGGTGGTTCAATAAAAATATCTTGGTCACTATCATCATTTTCTAACAAATCCATCATTTCGGCTACACTCAAAAATCTAAGGACAAATAGGGTATGTTAGTACATGCATTCTCCTAGCGTCGTCAGATGACGACAATCAAATTTATAGCGAAATAATTCCCTTATAAATGTTATTATAAATAAGTACATTTTATATAAAAAACACTTGACTATTATATATTCAAAATTTGTAAACAAATAAAATATTTTTACCGTAATTATATTATTTACTTTTTTGACGACGTCATGGTTTTTGTGTTCTCTAGTAAATTGGTCACTTTTAACAATTAAATATGTTCGAAGTCTGCACTTACTGCGATGCAATGGCTACATTTATGAAAACAATTGTTTACCTGAGTAATTAAACTTAAGCTGACAGGTTTAAAATCATCAGGTACCTGACAATACACCGTTATTACAGGACAGGTAAACGTCGTCATTTGACGACGCTAGGAGAATAAGGGTTAAGAAGACTAAAAAGGGTTAAATCTTTTGAGTTAGTTTAAGCAAAAGTTTAAAGCAGAGTCTGTGCGGTAGTGTGCACGTTAATATTTAGTGTACTTGTATTATATTAGCAAACTAAGGACTACTATTGGGTAAACCTTAGACTAATTTTGAACATTATTAATTTAGGCTAGAATTAAACTGCTCAAAGACCAGATTGCAAGTCATAAACTCTACAAGGGTTATAAAAAAAAAAAAAAATTCATTTCATATATTTGGTTTAACAGTGATACCTTTTCCAATCGCATTATGCCCTCATCTTCTCGAACAACTGCACTTTCATTACAACTGTGAAATTCCTAGGTGTTTCTATTGTTTTAAAAAAAGACAATTAAGTAAGTGTTCAATTTATTTGTTAAGTTGTTTGTTTCCACCAACTGCAAATATCATGTGCCTGTATTTATTTGGAAGTCATTTGCTAAGAGATGCAAATTTACCATCGTAATCACCATGAAAGCAAATACATATATCTCTGTCCCGCTTAATTATAACATATAGCTATGAGCAAACCCGATATCGTAGTTAGATTGGATACGTTCAACACCAAGTGGACCATGAATTTACAGCGTTTTTGCAACTATAAATACCTCTCGTCCGAGCAACTTGTTTTAATTTCGGATGCGCTTTAAAAATACAAGAATGTATTCGCTTTCAAATAAATTATCACCGTAGCTTTGTTACTTTAGTAAGAACGAATCAAGAGAATGCTGTTTATTCGCGAAATTAAAAAAAGAAACTCAAACGGTCACTTACGGAACAAAACAGGCCACTTACGGTTTTTTACACACGGTTTAAATGCAAGTTATTAGCGCGGAGATTAAATTTATTTCGAGCGTCATTAATGGAAAGAATAGCCAACGTAATCACGTCAATTTGGCTTTTAATTGTTGATTAATGATCACCGCTGGCGTCACATTTATTAATTATCCGTTAGAGCCGTTTCTATGGGATGATTAAGTGGATGACATTCGCTTGTCGTAGATAAACAGCGTCTGTTTACTCATTAGAAGTGTTTGTTTTGGGATCTATCCAGTAATACCACTCTAGAAAAGTAGACAAGAACTTAAAACTTTCACACAACTAATATTTATGTAGGACAGTGACGCTAACAAATAAACGAATATTAATGAAATGGAACAATGGATTTGAAGTAAATTCAATCTCATGATAACACAATACCTATTGGATTTTCTATGCAGACTCTTCAATCGATTTAAATGACATTTCAAACTGATATCGACACTACAAAGGAGTAATAAATGCTAACACACAAACAGGCACAGTGAAATGTCCTATAATAATAATGATGATAATAATAATAAATAAGTTTAATAGTCATTAAAGGCAATCTTATGCAAACAATATTAATAAGCAAATGCATTCAACGGCTTTAAACGTGTCAAGACTAGGTAAAAAGTAGGGTTTTTCGGATCCGGGTACCCGGATTCGGATTCGCCGAATCCTACTGTAATTATTCGGATTCGATATTCGGTCTAAGATTCGACGAATCTCGGATTAGGTCTCATTAATGCTACCACAACTTCAGAGAAAATACTTAATTTTGCAACAAATATTACCTACGAAACGATTGTTTGACGGAGAAGACAAAAATGAAGAAACAGAGCATTCAACAGAGGGTGATTGCGGAATACTGCAGATGACGTTCAGTTGTTAACGATGGAAGAAGAGCTTAATCATATATTGGAAACGGTAAAATGCCTTATATTACCACTCAAGATAAATTTGCCTACTTAAAAAAATGCATTATTTTCAAATGCCAAAATTAGAACGAACTATTTAGAAAAAGTATATCGAGCAATCATAACAATTAAACCAAGGTCAACCAATTCAGAGAGAATTTCTCTGAAGCTGAAGCCAAAAAATAACCTTGATTTTTATCTTAAGATTTTGCATTTTTTTAGGTTATTTCGCTTATTTTTAAAAAAAGACATACAAAATATTATATCATTGTAAAGAGAAAAAAATAATCTTTAAATCAGCCATCACCTACTACGATTGCCATTAAAAAAAAAAGTTGTTTTGTCAAATATCTCGCACGGTAATTCAAAAAAAAATCTGTTGCCATCTTATAGCAAACCAAATCTACAAAACTTTTTTCCTTTGGCGTTTTTGTGTATTCGCAACAATAGCCGAGATATTTAAGTTTGAAAAATTTTGATCGATTTCGGTTTTTTCGTTATATCACGCAAGCCATGGAATTTTTAAACAAAACAAGATCTGGTTTAAAATACACCCCTAAATAGCTAACTTTTGTCCCATTTGATCGACCTTGTATTTTCATTATTTACGGAGATAGTAATAGTGTCCCATGGAAAAGTAAAACACCCTGTATACTAATATACTTGTTATTTTACTTCATACTTTAACAATGAAATACAGTGCCATTTTAACTGATTGAAGGCCGTTTGAATTATTAATATAAACATGAATTAACTTAACACCGTGTTAGGAAAACCCATTGATGCGCTACTGACAAAACTGACAACCGCTGACAAATATTGTAAATCGCCTGTAATTTTAAAATTTGCGCGAACTTTAAACACCATACGTACAATAATTTTTATGGCACTACAATTCATTTAATTTTAGAACTGGATTCGGATCCGGATTCGGATTCGTAAAATAATCGTGGATTCGATTCGGATTCGTCGAATCTAAAAAGACCGAATCTTCCCAAACCCTAGGTAAAAAGTCAGTTAACATTTGATGTGTAAAAGTCTGTATAACATTTGTCTGTTAGTTTGTCCAGCCACATTAGTAAAATGCTATTTAGGCAACAAGACCCGGTTTGAGGTAGATGCGAAGGGTACCAATGATGTAAGATTCGAACTTACTCTTGCGTTACTACGCCATCCTAAAAACAAAGTCGATATAATTTTTTATAAAGCAAGATAAAGTGTATTAAAGTAATGTACCTCAGTTTATTTTTTACTAACACTGATAGGAGGACTTCCCATATAATAGCAGTTTTTTTAAATACCAAACATCTGAATAAACGTCGTTTCTCATCAATTAGATGTTAAGTTAAAATCAAACGTATATTACAAAAAAGGCCACATTTTCATAAATAACATTGGTAAACCAAAAGCACTTGTACATGGTTAGAAAATCTTTTCTGTATTAATTGCGTTTTACAGCCGTTTTAACTGCATTGCTTTATAAATGAAATTATAAAGGGTGTTTCTTAAGTATTGCAAAAAAACTCTAAAGGTGATTCCTTATCGAAAATTATGGGGGGTCTTTCACATACAATGTTTTCCTTAGACGTCTCCTTTCGGCGTTACGCCCCCCTAAAGGCGAGCGGTAAAATTAGGTTTTTATTTTATTTCTCAAATTTGTATAATTGTAGGAAAATGATATTTGGTAGATGTTTTATACTTATTAATAGGTATCCCATGGTAAAACTTTTAATCATCTTTCACCTTTACAGGGGGCTGAAAAGTGCGACCCCTGTTGGTTTTTTTATCAGAACTTTTTGGCGGGTTAAAATTTCGGAGTTAATTTAATTTAAATGTAATTTATTTAGAGACTTTTTTATTTTCTAGTTTTTTTCGTAAAACCTACAGTTTTCAAGTAAAAAATCAAAAAGTAAATATGACCCATCAAATATTTCAATATAAAACGATTCATTTTGGTGGTTGCAATGGTTTGTTTATGTTCATATCGAGTAGAATTGATGGGTATAATTCATTTTGACGTTTAAGTGGCGACAACGCTAAAACGCCCGTCAGTTCTACCTGATTTTTTTTGCAATGCTTAAGAAACATCCTGTATACTGGAAAGACAAAAATTACCATCTGCTTATGAATTTAAAGTATGCTAATCTAATTTAATAAACATATAGTACAACATGTTTAATATGCACCAAAACTCCGAACATATATTTTTATTCCATCTTATTCGGCGTTTTCTACATTTAATATAATAGAAATTTTATTGGGATTATTGATTTTTAATCACAACTTCATACCCGTGTTGGTACAGGTCACTGGAACATCCTATATATAAGTAATATTAAAATTAGTTACCACTTTTTGGAGAAAAACTGTTTCTTTAAACATTTATATTAACAATTATCGGTAATTTAAGATAATTGTTATGGTACAATCTCTAGACGTTTAATTACTGCTAGAATAATTTTCATGATAATGACTTGCAACCAATGTTTTGATGGCGCTGTGCGGCGTGTGTCAGTTCTTTCATTTTAACAGATTAATTTGCAACTATATGTTCATAAAGTCGAATATTTAGGAGCTTCATGTCAAAACGTCAGTTAATTTTACATGCGTTGTAGTTTTATTAAAATATTTAACAAGACATGTATCAGGATTGAGTTCTTGGCAGTTTTTCATCTTCATGTTTTAGTTTAGTATTTTTAGAATTTAACGAATTGGTTGGATTTCAGTGCCACGCTGATTTAGATGCATTTGTGCATTCAGTCACGCTTTGCGGTCTGTTTACATAGACAATTTATTTCACTGCACTGTTGGCTTAACATGATTCCCAATATTTTTATTTGCTCAAAGCAATTTGTATTGAGTGCATTGGATAAGTTTACGGTATAAAATAAAGCGAACCGTGCGGAGACTTTTTATTTAAATAAATATTGATGTCTTTTATTGTGGGCTATTTTATCTCGATTGCTTGACTTATTATCATATTTCGAAGTATATTTCAAAGTATATTTTGATGTCGAAGGTTTAGTTATGAACAAAATTTGTGGGCTTTGATAAAAAGTTGATGAAATATTATTCATTTTGTTTAGTAAACAAAGCACAAAAATTAAAAAGTTTGGTGTTTGAGTTATTTTCAAAAATGCACTAAAGTTTATTTTATAATCTATCACATACCAGTGAATATTTTTGATATTAAGATAATGTACTTAAGTTCTTGTGTATTTGCATTATATCATTAGGTATTTTTTTCAAATTTTATTGAAATTATAGCAAACAGCCTATTTAACATAACAAAAAATGATCAAATCTTAAAAATTATACTGTAACTATCAATAGAAATGTAATAAAAATTAATTTTTAATAAAAATAAAAACAAATAATAAACGTTGACATAAAAAATTAGACTTGAAAAAAAAGCGGTTACACATAGAGAACGTCTGTGTTTGGAAGTCTAATTTTTTATGTCGACATTTATTATTTGTTTTTATTTTTGTTAAAAATTAATTTTTATTAAATTTCTATTGATAGTTACAGTATAATTTTTAAGATTTGATCGTTTTACTGATTTTCCTCGAAAATTTTCTTATGTATGCCTACTTTTTGAGTACCTGGTCGGATTCAGAATTAAATTCTCTATCCGAATCAACCAAAAAATGTATACTCTGTAATTAAAAAAAAAACAGTTGCATATCTCGGATTTGACATACGTCATCGTGGAGATAACAAATGCACATCATTTAATTGAGAATTTGTCGCAGTTTCCAAAAATATAAAGTTTGTTGGGGTTATTTTCAATAATTAAAAAGTTATAGGGGTGCGACAGTCAAACTGAATCAACCGGTATACGTGAAATGGCCCAGAAAAAGACAATTGCTAATTTAAAAAAAAAAAAACGTTTAAGATTATTCTACAAAACAAAGCAAACTTAACCCTATATTTCTTTGAACTAGAATAAAAGAATAATAAGAAAATAACACAAAACAGTTAGGAAACATAAGAAATTTGACATAATTTAAGTTATTCCTAAGAATACAGTTGCTTCAGACTTCACGAAGAAATTAAACATTGGCTATGTCTGTAGGTACCAACCGCTCATATATGAGCCCGTAGTCTGTCTGGAGAACTACGTGGCTCATATATGAGCCGGTGGGTAGCGAACATGTTAGGATTGTTTAAATATTTATGGTAGTAAAATAATTAAATTAAATTAAAACAAGTGCGCATAGCATGCATAAGCTTTGAAAACCAACTTTTTTTGTAACAGAACCATTAATGCACATAATTTGTCGATATGGCTCATTTTTCTGGAAAACATTGTCATCAAAAGTTCAGAAGTATTAATATTCGCTTAATTACTTGATCTAGTGTGTATTTTAGTAAATCATTATAAAATATTAATTATCCTTCATTAATTTCGCAACTAAAATGTTCTAATAATATTATTTATGCATTTTAAGGCAATGTTTCTTGACAAATTAGTTTTAAAATATTATTTACTATTGGTTTTTACTCGAACTTTTTTCTTGATCCGACAAGCAGCGCATAAATTTAGTACTCAAAGGAAATTGCCCGACTCGTGAACATATTTTTTAAAATTACGCCATTAAAGTGTCAGTTAGATATCGCACTCGGTCTAACGTCTAGCCGTAACCGTTCATTTGTAATAATTCGTGCGTAAACGAGAATAGCATTCGATCTAATTTAAACATCCAGTCGGCAAATAGACATTTGTTAGATTTAATAGTCGCATTTGTTATTCATAAAGTAAATGAGGTTTAATCGTGGGGGGATATCCGAGTGCGGTTTGATTCAGTTTCTATATACACATCCACAATTACACCGGAAGAATATTCAGGTAGGCATTTAATTAAATTCAACGCTAACTAGATTCCGACTGTTTAATGTGAAAATTACTGTGGGTTGTAGACGTTAATTAACTTGATTTTTGTTTGAGTGACGTTTTTGTTATATGTGTACAAACCCACATAAAAATACTACTACGGTTTAAATTAGCTCGTTCAATATCCCGGGGCTAAGGCAATACCATAACACTAAATACTTCAACGGACACTAATTGAATCGTATTAACGTGGGTTTTCACTACAGGCATGTTTTTAGGGACGAACACAATTTACATGAATGTGTGTAAGAGTTATGATTTTAGGTACCGTGAAGTTGGCAGTTTCTGTAAATTGAAAACGGCTAGTTAAAATACATTCGGTGAACGTAGCCGATAATAAACTTCATAAATATGTAAATGAATTAAGTTTCCACAAAGCATGTAACTTTAGGTAAATAATAATACATTGATAATTAAATTGGAAGTTTGTTTATAACTTAAATATCCCTCTAAATATGCCTAATTCTATACATTCTACAATTTGCATTTGTAATAAACCTGTGGGCGGATCAACTGAAATTTTAAAGTCTACTAAGAATATGCTTCGAGTTATTAGTTTTAATTCATTTCAGCCCTAACCCTGATGATAAATAAACTTAAAAAAAGAGTAGGTATTTGGTACTAGTTGCAAATCATTAAAGGGGTTGAAAGGTTTTTCCAAATATGTTTTAAGATTTAACAAGAATATGTGTACCTTTTTGGGAGATATAGATACTTTTATATACAGGGTGTTTCTTAAATATTGCGAAAAAATTCGGGAGGTGATTCCTTATCGAAAATTAAGAATTATTTTTATATAATTTTTTCCCTGAGACGTCTTCTTTCGGAGTTACACCCCACTGACGTAAAGCGGTAAAATTAGGTTTTTATAGTTTTTCTCAAATTTAGGTAAATGTAGGAGAATGATATTTGGTAGATGTTTTTTATACTTATTAAAAGGTTTCCCATAGTAATATTTTTAATCATCTCCCACCTTCACAGGTGGCTGACAAGTGCGACCCTTGTTAGTTTTTTTATCAGTACTTTTTGGAGGCTTGAAATTTGACAATTAAAAAAAAAAATCCTTATACGCTTGATTTATTTAAAAACTGTTTTTAAAATCTAACTTTTCCTTCAAAACCTACAGTTCTTAAGTAAACAATTATCATTAACAAACCATGGTAACCACCAAAATAAATCGTTTAACTTTGGAGTATCTAATAGTTCACTCATTTAATTTTTTACTCAAAAGCTGTTGGTTTTGCAGGAAACGTTAAATCATAAAAAACGTTTTTAAATTAATCAAGCTTCCAGAAGGTTCTGTAAAAAATTCCAACAGGATTCGCCCTGTGAAGATGGATGATGATTAACAAAATAAGTATGGGGAGTATTATTTTAAAAACGGCCCCATAATGTCAAAAATATTTTGAGTGTGATTTCTAATAAGCAAGATAAGCAAAAATTAAAAACCTCATGTGCTTTGTTTTTTTTTTTAATCAATATCGCAAAAACTATTAGGAGTAATATTTTAAGGGTTTTTTTAATAGAAAAATTGCTCTCAAATCATATTATAGGTCATATTGATCTATTTAAACAACTTCGTATCTCTTACCGTTTACGAAATTCCCATGCTGTTCACGATAACTGGCACACCCTGTATATGAATGAATACATTAGAAAAATCGTTTATTTTTGTAATTTTTTTTTCGGTCCTAAACAAATATTAGCAAAGGCGTATCCTGTGTATATGTTTATAGTACAAAATAGTGTAGTAGTGATTTGACCAAAGAATTACCATTATGTTGATCAAGTAAAAGAATTTGCAGCGCAAAAATGCTAAATACTACTCTTTAAATGTCTTTAATGTATTAAAAATACTTACATTATATAACTCCTAGAATGTTTTATTCATGTTATTATTAGGAATCAGTATTATTTTTGTTTTTGTTTTTTTTCTTGACCTGAGAATTTGTTATTCGTTTTTTGTTTGTTACTAAAAGTAATACCTATTACATTTTATTTTTATTTATGGTTGATGTTTGGTATGTATACAAAACCTTTTTTTGTTATAGCTGTATATAAATTTGTATATCCAAGTGCAGCAAATAAAATAAAAAATTCTTCAATGACTGCTGCCTGTAATGTTTCCTATTTAAAAAAGGGTAAAAAACAGTTTTTTCCACAAAACGGCGAATGAGTCGCCACAACTAACCCAAACTTGGATTAATTGGGTAGGCCCTCAAACAGTGTTAGTCCAGGGCAGCCCCTGAAGTCTCTAAAATATTTTAGAAAGTTCTTCAGACTAGATGGTTTTAACAAATGAGGTGTAGATATGTGTTTTTTTTTAACTAACTTACACTGATGGTGTTCAAAAAAGATTGTCCAATGCATTGTTATACCGCCTCTAAAACAATATAATGAAAATTGTACTGTCAAAGTGTTTTCTGTGCTTTAAGGTATATTAGCATAAATTTAACATTATTAACTTTCGTTTTGTTATTTATTTTCTAATTTTTGTTTTTATACATTATGGTTTTTAGCACACTTGTCATATTGGTAATTTTTTGGGGAACTTAAATCTGGTAAGATTTTTTCACTGTGTATACCTGCAAAATAATTTAGCGGCAACACAAGGAAACCAAAATGAAGCAGGTCGCTTGCGCCAAAATACAACAACAGAGTAAAGACGCAAAGCAATTACAAGTCCGTATAAATTATTCCGGGCATAATTTCACATTACAAACTGAATAACAGCATCGCAAACCGCAGTATACTTGCTTCATAAATAATTTCACACCGTATTGAACAAAAAAGTTATTCACTTTCTAGTGTAATCCATAAATGAGCAAAATTTAATTGGTGTTAATACAATTTTCATCACAAAAGTAAATTGGTTTGGTTGTGGTAACGATATTTCCCTTTGACAGATTAGTAGTGACAGACAACGCGCTATGCAGTGTAATCCTAACGCTCATAAGCGGATTTGGCGGGATCGTTGAACCAGTAAAATAAAATTACACATATACCTATCCACTACAATACTTTACTTTCGTCGCTTGTATATGAGGAGCAATCTTTCAAAACGCAGTATTTGACTCAAGTACTGAAATTGAGCAAAAGATGGTATCATATGCACAGAAAGCACCTGAATCGCATGCGCTATACTGTTTCTTCCAAACTGCAGTAGTTGCCGCCTAAAATTTAAAAAAAGAAAGGAGTTTCTTTCAAACTGCAGTTTGTGACTTCTTTTGTTACTTTCAAATCGCAGTTTTTTAATGTTACTTTCAGAACGCAGTTTTTGCTGTGGTTTTTGTTTACAATTTCACTAAGCTTTGATAAAGTAGTTATTGTACCTAGTTTTTGTGCGATGAATAAAATGGATGAAGGACAAATCGAAGTGCAAATTGGACACTTAGGTGTGCTTAAGAAACAAAAAAAAACAATTCTGAAAAAAGGAAAATCGACAGCTACCTTGAAATTAAAACCTGTCGAATTGGGCAGACTAGTCAAACCCAAAGAGTAGTTGAAGGACGTTGACGAATTGTTAGACAAAGCGTTTTCAAGACAAGGTGACAACAATGAAAAAATTGGCTGGAGGACCGTCGAAAAATTAAGCTGGTATAAGGACCTTATTGATAACACAAATAGACACGACAGTGATGGCGAAGAAAATGATGAGGAAGAGCAGGATAAAGATGAAAATTGCGATTGTGGAGAAGACGATCACAGATTGTGGTTGTGATTTTTTTGGGTTAGTTTTGTGCGAATTTTCTACTATCTAAATATTTCAAGATCGAATATGTTTTTATTTCGGAGGATGACATTGTCGTTTGTTTTTTAAGATTATTTTTAAGAATTACATTTTTGTTTGTTTTTACTTTTAAGAAAATGTTGTGTTAATTTATTTCTACTAAGTTTCCAATAAAATTACAAAACGCATTATTTGCATTTGATTTCTTTCATAACACAGTTTTTTTTTTCAAGTAACATTAAAAAGGCAGTGTTAAATTTTTTGTTGCAATGACTTAGCAGTAATTTTTAATGGAAGATTTT